>JALJSC010000187.1:0-113663 GCA_023969325.1 Oryzias curvinotus | reverse complement strand
ATCTCCGTTTGGCAAAAGTCCCGCCCTTAACTGTCTCCACCAATCATTCTTGGATTCTTAATCACGTGTCATCAGTCTGACCAATCAGAAGTGGTTAAAGTCTTCACTTCCTTGTGCATTCTGCTGATAAAGTCGCTCAGTTCCAACAGAAATACCAGCTAAAGCTCGTCTTTAGCGGTGTAGCTTTCCACAGAATCCGGTATCAGACCGTGGAACAAGTGAACAAAACAATAAAGCTCAGAGACGCTGGTCTTTCTGCATTCGGCGGATTATTGAACTACATCTCCCATGATGCATTGGGTTAAAAGTAACCCAACTCGTCTCTCCTCTTAACGTCTTGAAACCACAACGAACACAAATCAATCAGTTTTGAAATCTTTTAACTTAACTTTTATTACATCTTTTAGAGAAAAAAACAGCTGCAGCTTCCAGCTTTTTCTGCCACAATTATAAAAAAAGAATGTGAGATTGTGGAGGAACTGTTCAAAACAGACTGAGTTTCTCCCGTTTTTTTAATTTTTTTTATTATTTTTTTTTTTTAATGCTGGTGTGCCGCGAGATTTTTGTCAAGGTTTAAGTGTGCCGCGGCTCAAAAAAGGTTGAAAAACACTGATTATTATTATTAAACACTGATCTAGACCGGGGGTCGGCAACCCGCGGCTCCGGAGCCACATGCAGCTCTTTAGCACTGCCCTAGTGGCTCCCTGGAGCATTTTCAAAAATGTTTGAAAATGTAAAAGATGGGAGAGAGAAATATATTTTTTGTATTAATATGGCTTCTGTAGGAGGAAAAACAAGACGCAAGCATTCTTTGTGTTTTCCAATGCTGTGAGAGCTTGCAGTATTAAAATTGTAATGCCCAGCAGGTATATCACTTGCAGCTGGCAATTGGGAGCCAATATGTGTACACGTTAAAGTGTCAATAAACTGACTGCATTGGAGGCAAATTATACGATTTCACACAGCCTCAGAGAGGAGAGGGTGGAGATGGAAGTTAAGAGCACACCCTCCTTTCTGCCATCCCTCACCCAGAATACTTTGAACACACAGTACATTGAACATTGCACAGGACTCATCAACCTCTCTCCCTTCCACACTCATGGTACAACAAAAAGAAACAAACATAAGAGGAAGAATAAACTAAGGTGGAACAACAAAACTGCCATATGAAAAGAAACGTGGGCAAACAGAAACGCTCATGCTGAGCCCTAATTAGATCAGGAAACTGCGTCCCACAATCCCCTGCTGCTAACAGACCTAAAATGCACGACCGCCACTAGCCCCGCCTTCACACCCGAAGGCTCATGGGAAGTGGAAGTTTTAGGGTAAAACCTCGAGTAAGAGTGTTGTGAACTGAAGTGACTTCCATGGTGTTTGGGCTGTTTGTGTGTGCTGACATATATGGATTTCTTACAGAGAAGGGGATCTTGCTGTCCTGCTTTTAATTTGTGACTGAGTCTGTCGGGGATAGTGAGGTGCGTGAGGCACCGACGGCTCTCTAAAGAAGTCTCGTGGTAAGCAGTTTGGCTCCTGCTACACCGCTTAGATGTCAGTCTGGCTGGGTCATTGCAATATTAAACGTCAAAATTCCTGTCAACGGAGATTTGCGTCATAGATTACGACACACGTTTCTACCAGCAGGGCTTTTTTTTTTACTTTCAGCGGACCGCTAAACAGGTGGCTGATGTAAATGGAACCGCCATCAGTTCCGTGCATTGCTTGATGAAGTTGAAAGCAAATATTCTGATCTCCTGCTACACAACTTAGTCCGATGGCTGTCCAGGGGTGACGTTTAGCGTCACTTTGTCGTCTGTTTAGAACACGTGAAAACATTCCTGAAATGCAAAGACCTGAACTACCCGCAACTGGAAGATGCTGAGTGGCTGGAAAAGCTACACGTTTTGGTGGATATGACTGACAGGCCACCTAAACGAGCTGAATGAAAGTCTGCAGGCGCCGCAAATGCTTGAAGCTGTTCTGTCATTAAAGCTCAAGCGGACTGTCATGGGGCACGCACGTTCCATTTGATTGTTTTGTGTTCGAATCCTCAAAATAAAATTGACATCAAAAATCAGATTTCTTTATTAAATTTATTTAATTTTATCAAAGCAATGAAACATAATTCATTGATATTGTAATGAAGTTAAACTTGTACAACAGAGCAGTCACGTGACGTGTCATTCTTCGCAGTATGCACTGCAGGGAAAATAAACATTTAATCGTTAATGCTCATTATGTGTTTAAAGCAACTTAGTCATTTTGATAGTAGGCTAATATAGATACATATTGCATGTGTTGCCTTCATTATAAGGCTTAAATAGGGCTTTTAATATTTTGCGGCTCCAGACACATTTGTTTTTTTCGTCCAATTTGGCTCTTTCAACATTTTGGGTTGCCAACCCCTGCACTAGAGAGTGCTCTGAACCTTTTTTCTTCAATGATTTGTGATTTTCACTGGTGTCCATGGATTACATGAAATCTTTCCACCTTTATTCACCTTTGTCATGGTAGGAAGAACACGTCAATGTAAGGGTGGGGTCATCTAAGATAGCATAAGGGTTTAAGCAGAACGGTGCTTGGCTATAGAGAGCTGTGTATAGCAGGTAGAGTCAGTGCAGCTAGAATAATAATGGGGTGTGTTTTAATAGTATGAATAGAAAAGCCAAAATATAACCAGTGTGTTTGTGACTGAAAGATAGAATGAAGTAGACATAAATATAATGGAGAAATCAATAGAATCTGCAGTTTTGATCAGTTTCTATTGAAAAAGGCTGCATAAATATGACAGATAGCTTTCAGGTTCAGATGCAGTTCTGAAAAACAGCAGAAACATGATCTGATGGAGGCTCTCATTTATCCTCATTATTCTGATTCTGATGCTTAAGTAAGAGCCTCATGTTGGCAGAGATGGGTTGGATTCTTTGATGCTCCAGTGTCTTTTGGATTCAGGATGAGTTCATGCAGATCTAGAAATCCCACCATGATGATCATCCTTGAGGAATTTCAAAATAAAAGACTTACAAACACCAGAATCACTGCTGGATGATAAATAAGTGACCTTGGGCAGTTCAGTTAATCAGCTCACCTGTGCAACGTCCTATTTAAGTCCAGTTGTGTAAGCTGTTCATTCTTGTTTACTGAAGCACTGCGTTTTTTGCTCCACCCTCCCACCCGGCTTCCACCTGTGAGCTCCGTTAGGGTAGTTATTACCCATAAGTTTATGGAAACTTGTCTCATGGAATTGCACGGAGTTTTATGCCAAAATAAAGGAATATGAAATGCAAAGTTAAAGGACTGTGAAAGCAAAACGAAGTATGTGAAAGCAAAACTAAAAGATGTGAAAATAAATATCTTTACTACTGCATGAGTTGTCTGTAGGCCTGGGCGATAAATCGATCAAATGAATTAATTCGAATTTTTTGTTACGGGCGATTTCAAAAATTACTAAATCGAGTTTTTATGTGGGGCATTTTTGGCCCCTCAGAGCTTCCGTAGCGTTAGTTACACACGGCACGCGACAAACAACACACGAAACAGCACGCGACAGCAAGGCTACTGGTGAGAGTGGGCAGTTTGTTCCCAAGAAAGAAATAAACTCATCTGTTGTGTGGAACTGGTGTGGCTTTACTGTCTCAGATGTGGAGGAAGAGTCCCCAAACTGCAACATTTACCTAAAGGAGCCCATCGGAGTCAAAGGCTCTCACGCGCGGCCGCGTGGTACGCGCTCAGTCTACTTACACATGCACGTGCCTTAACACACACGCGACTTGACACACATACTCATTCTACAACGCCTGTATAGTTAGTTCATTAGTTAGATAGTTATTTTTTGCTGTTATTTGTTAATAAAGAATACTGCGTTGTAATTATTGCTTGTACAGGTATTCATTTGCGACGCGGCCACCGTAGTATTTTGTTTTCGGAGGAGGGGGGGGGGGGTGGTAATCGCGACTTCATCGTCAAAACGGGGTTTATTAATTTATTTAAAACTTTAGACCCAGATATGAGCTGTATTGGTAACTTTTTAGAAAATGCTGCTACTCTCAAGGTGAATGTTTGTCTCATTTTAGTCTAGACTACAAAGTGGGACTTAAAACACAGCTGGGACTTGAAGTAAGGAACCTTTTTATTTTGGACAAGTGTAGAATAACAAGATAGGACAAAAACAAAACAAAAATTATATAAAACAAGAAAAAATTATATAAAACACAACAAAATTATATAAACACAAGTCCAAAAGGGAGTTAGAAGAAGAAAAATGTTATACTTAACTTTGATTCCAAGAGTGTGTTTATTTATTTATTATTCATCCCAGAAATGGGGGTTACATTTGTCTTGCATTTTGATTAAATAAAAGCAACATTTGCTTTAAGTTGTCTGCCGTCTGTATATATTGCTTTTCTTAAGTAGGGGGGGAAAAAAATCGGGAAAAAAATCGGAAATCGAATTAAAAAAAATAAAATCGGAGATTTTATTTTTAGGCCATATCGCCCAGCCCTAGTTGTCTGACTGAAATACATTTACTCTTTATTTTCTGTCAATAAATAATATTTATCAATAAATCCTTGATTGTAAATGATGGATCTAAAGTCAAAAGAAGTCAAAGTGCTGACTCAGCACAGATCAAAGGAGACACAGATGATTTCCTGGAATGAAGAAAACATCAAACATCATGATGTGATCTGGAACTGAGCTGTTCTTCAGAAGATCCTCCCAAACATGGAAACTGTTGCTGCAACACATGAAGGTTTGGTTCTGTTGCTAGTGAGATCTGATGGATCAGAACCAGACTTCTGTCAGCTGGAACTGGGGCTTCTTCCAGACCATGTGACCTCATGGACAAAGTTCCAACATGGTTTCAATGAAATGTGGAGGTTTTCCAGGAAACGTTGCTGCAGTTCCTCCGTCTCATCAAATGAGAGATTTCTCTGCACTAAAGAAGAAAATCTTCCAGAACAGCTTCAAGCTGCAGAAAAACTGTTTCCATCATTCTGAGGACATTTCTTTAGGCTTCATGTGAAGAAAACCAATGAGTTATATCACTAGAGGAGACACGCCCGCTTTAGAAGCCTGGCCGACGGTGGCGGAGCGTGACGCCATCTTGGTGAGGTCGACGACGCCCACATGACATTGATTTCCATTGATTTTAGTGGTGTCTAAGTAGCTTTTATAAACTGTATATATTTTTAGATTTAAATATATTTATACATATATATAAATATATTATATTTTATGTATATAATGTATATATAGATACATCATTTGTTGTTGTTAAAGAAGAGAAACAGTCAGCCTTAAAAGCTAAAACTTGAATGAAAATGCATTGTTGCAGGACTTCTTACAAATAAAAAAATTATTAAAAAGAATTTTTAAAATTACTTTCTAAACATTTAGAAGTTTTAGACCTCTTTGACATGCAATTTTAATTATTTAGAAAAACCCAACAATAAGTCAATAATAATAATAATAACAATAAATCAATAGTAAGTCAAAACAAACAATAAATAATAAATAAATAAATAAATAAATAATAAGTCAATAAATAATAATAAAAATAATTATATTATTATCATTAACAATAATAATAGTAATAATAATAATAATAATAATAATAATAATAATAATAATAATAATAATAATAATAATAATAATAATAATAATAATAAATCAATAGTAAGTCAAAACAAACAATAAATAATAAATAAATAAATAATAAGTCAATAAATAATAATAAAAATAATTATATTATTATCATTAACAATAATAATAGTAATAATAGTAATAATAGTAATAATAATAATAATAATAATAATAATAATAATAATAATAATAATAATAATAATAATAATAATCAAAAGAAGTCCAAAAGTGAACAATAGATTTACCCTGGCCTCTTATCAAATCTGTTTCCACAAATGTTTTGAACAGCCAGACTGTATTACTAGTTGGTACCACAGTGATCCATCTGGGTTAGCTCTTTTGATAGCCAAGATCCACTTTTTCCTGAAGTCTGAGTCCATTGGAAACCTGACTCAGTCACTGAGTCAGAAATGTATAAATCTGTATAAATAGCCTAGTATGCTGTATACAGGTTTAGCAAAATAAAATGTACATTTATATTGTCAGCAAAATAAATGTACATCATGCAGCATGTTGATAATAGCCCTGCAGCATCATGCATGTCAACATATGTTCTATTAATGAAGCCCCTGCAGCCTTAAAAGAAAAAAAATAAAATACTTACCTGTGAAATGATATACCTTCCTCCTTCATGGACTCATTTTTCTGATTTTGGCAGTTGAAACCCGTACAATCAACTGGCATTATGCAAAAAATGTGTTCACATGCATTCACTGCAGCAGTAACTTGACCTCACCAAGATGGCGGTGCTCTCCTCCCATGAGGAACCACGTGATGTCTCCTCTAGTGATATAACTCATTGAAGAAAACAAACTGTTTGAAAAGATGGAAACAGAAACAAAGACGTTTCTAGAAGCTGCAGGTGCAGTTACAAAGAACAGCCAGCAGGTGTCTCACTGTGGGAGTCTCTGAAAGTTCTGCCTCCAACCATGAAGGGATTTCAACCCTCAATCTTCTGATCCAAAGTCAGACGCCTTGTCCATTAGGCCACATGGTCTGTGAGAACAGCCAGGTCCAGATGGAGTTGGAAGAAGCTGAAGAAGAGGAGGAAATTCTGCTGTCTAAAAGAGGAAGGTGGAGGAGGAAGAGGAGGCACTGCAGTATGGTCCTCCTCATGAGTCCTGAAGCTGCACCGTCAGCTGCAGAGCTTCAGAGCTGCTTCCTTCTCAGACTTTCCACTTTCTTTGGCTCTCTGGCTCTGATGCTGCTGCTGCAGAGCCTGGAGATGACTGATGAAGGTCAGAGGGCGGAGCTTCATCAGGATAAAGGTGCTGCTTGGATTCTGCTTTGATGTCCGTCTGTCCTCAGTCCCTTCATGCCTGCTGCTTTTCTTCTGCTGATTCTTCTGCAGGATGAAGCTCTGACAAACTGTTGAAGCTGCTGGAAAACGACGAGTCTCTTCTTTCTGCAGCTTTTATTAACAGTAACAGTCATTTCAGTACAAACATCAACGTTCCAGTCTCACTCCACAAACTCCTGTCCTTCATCAGCCGTTGCCATGGAAACAAGCTGACGCCAGCAGCTCCAGAAGTTCCTATTTGACACAAGTGGGTTGAGGCAGGAGGGATGTTTCTTCAAAAAGCATTTTATTTTTCATCCCTGAAAAAGCTGAAGAAGTTCTGAGCGTCTTTTCTGGCGGGGACTCCTGCTTCACCTGCAGCCCATCTCCACCCTCTGACTGTGTTTCTCACTGCTGTTCCAGCTCATGGCCACCAGTCTGTCAGCTAATGTCTGATGGGATGGAGCTGACATCTGCTAGAAGATTTCCTGTCAGACATCAGACGTCTACCAGCTGCTCTGCACTCTGATCACTCTGTCAGGAATGGTGTCTGGTCCAGCAGACCTCTGGGCGTTAACTCTTCATGGAGTCTTCCTCATGGCAGCCATTGTGAGACAGAGCAGCTGGTGGTCAGGAGGAGGAATGGTCTTCCTGGCTGTCATGTTGTTCTGAGCCTCAAACAGCCTAGAGGTCATTGGCTGCATCTAGAATGGAGGTGTGACTGTCACAGGCAGGTGATGATGTCCTGTAGTTGGAGATCACCTGGATGCTCTGTCACATGTGGCGGGAATCTCTGCTGTTCTGGAAGTGGATTCTCTGAGCATGTGGCACAAAGGTGGAAGTTTCGTCTTCTGATGATTCAAACCTGGAAAAGAGTTTAGTTTGTCTGATCAGGAAACTGAAAATGAGGACGTCAGCGGAGCAGAAAGAGGAGGAACACCGTCAACAATCATGTTGGAGCTCCAACAGGCATTTTACTGACTCAGCAAAAACATCTGTTTGTTTTTCTTTGTTCTGTCCAGCAGCTGAACAAATGGAAGAAGGTTGTAGGTTCAGAGCTGGATCATCTAAAGGAAAACGGGGTCCACACCCAACATCTATGTGAGGATTATTCTGGAATTACTGGATACATTTGTCTGAATTATGGGTTACAGCTGATAAATTCACGTGAATAATGAGGTCATAAGTGAAAATCTACATTTTCTTGCTGGTTTCTATTGAATAGAGTGATTCCAATCAGACTAGTGAAATATTCTGAATGTTTCTGAATATCCATTGATTCATGACTTCTGATCAGTTCTTATTTCTGTAACTATGATCTAAATGGACTTTAATGAAAGACCATGTGATGTTTCCATTGATGGTAAAGCTGACCAATCATGTTATTGATTACAACACCAGCGCTTTCTGTGTCTAAAATCAGTCCCAGAAGAGTTCAACCATGACTTCAATGCCTGAGCTAAGCTCCTCCCCCTTTAGGTGTCTTTGTGTGTCTTTGTGTGTGTGTTTCTTGTGTGTTCCCCTGACTGCAGCAGTGTGTCGTCAACAAGAAGCTGATTCCTAGAGAAAAGTGACAGTTTCAGCTCTAAGGGGTCTGAAGTCCATCTGAGAAAATCACTAACTCATCAGTCCTGCTGTCCCTGAAGACCGGCTTCATGTTCAGAACCAGCTTCAGGTTCTGGGCTGGGATTGGATGTGTTGTGGTGGCAGTAAAGCAGGTTCAAACCCGGATCAAAGCAGAATGTAGAAAGTGTCAAAGTGTCAGTCAGACTCCCAGACAGAATGTTCCAGATCAGCATTTATTGGTTATTTATTGATGTTCTTCATCTTTGGAGAAAAGCAGAGCTAGAAAATCAAACAAAGTTCTATCTATCTGGTAAAAACTTTGATTCATTCAGTCTTTCCCGTATGGACAGATTTCTTTGACATCTTTTCTTTTCATGTAAATTCAGTCAAACATGTTGATCCTTCATGATGTGGATGAGTTGATATGAAACAGTGTTTTCTGCAGCAGGAACATGTGAGAGGAAACGCGCTGTTCCTCAGCTGAGCTTCATCGTTCCATCTCAGCAGCAGATGAGGAGGATGTGCTGCTGGAAAATCTGCCTCACAGACTCAGTTTGCAGCTTCTGCTTTCAGGTTTGACTTCTAGTTTCTGGAGAAACAGGAAAAAGAAACAGGAAATCCCCACACCACTCTAGAACCATCTAGAACAGTATTATGGGATGTTTTTCAGCCGAATCACTGGGATCCATCTTCATGTTATCATCAAAGTGATTGTGTCAGATGAATCTTTCCTGTTTGAAGGAGTTTCCTTCATGTTAAAATAGGATCACAGATCTCCCATCAGGCCTTGCAGCTCCTGACTTTGTGATGAGTTCCTGCAGAAACTCTTGGAAATCTCATGTTGATTCTCTCCCAGTTGACATCCATGGAGATTTTCACTGCTGTTTTTCAACTGTAGAGTTTGTCACAGACGCTCAAACTCATGAAGAGTTCAGCTGGAAGTTGAGAACGAGGCTTTGAAACCAGCAGCAGTTTGAGTCCATTCTGATGTTCCATTCAGGTTTCTGCTACAACAAGCCTTTATTTTGAAAGAGCCAGTGGGGCAGAAACAATAGAAGGAGGAGATTACTACCCCCCCTGGAATGTTGCCCCCTGTGCAGTGGACTAGTGGGGGCAGGGACGGCTGAACCAATCACAGAAGACTTTCCCTCCAAAAGTCAATCAGATGTTGTTGTTTGGATTCTTTGTCTTGAAGTTTCCCATGTGGAAGCTTCCAGAGTCTTTTCTGTTTGGTCTGCAGGCTGAGCAGAACTGACTCCTGCATGATCACATGAACTTTCAGGAAAATCTCCAAACAGGAGAAAATTTTCTGTTTGGACCTTTTTTCTGTGATTGTGAGACTAGCAGATGATCGATCGGAGCTGCAGTGAAGAGGACAGCGGTGTTTGTGGGAGTTTGAGCTGAATATCAGAGCAGGAACCATGTCTTCCCTTCAGTCTCTGAGAGAGTTGATCAGCGAGCGACTAGCTGCTGCTGCTGAAGAAATCTGCAGACTCTGTGAAGGAACCATCGTCCAGTACGAGCAGGAGCTCTGTCGTCAGCGCAGACTGCTGGATGTCATCTGGAAACCACAGCTGCAGCTACACCACATAGGTATGTGACCTTCTACAAAGCATTGAAGCTCTCTGAAGCTGCTTGGGTCGGGCGCCGGGGCTGGCCTGGTTTGACATGCCCCTGGCTGGGTGGTGGGCGGCTCCTGGGTCCTGGCTCTGTCCTGGCCCGGGTCTTGGTGCCCAGTGGCCCCAATGGCTACCACCAGTACGGCGCAGCGCCCGTCCTGTGGCTCGGGGCCCTAATGGCGGGGTGTCCCCTTGTTCCTGGATGCCGGAAGGGGGGCCCTCTCACCTGGCTGGTTGGTTCCCATGCTCGAGCCAATACAGGTCCACTTGAGTTGGTTCTGTCATGTTGGTAAAGCCGCTTGTGCAGAGGTTGTTTCTCTAGCTGCATTACCAACATCACAGAACCAACTCAAGTGTTCCCAAGTCTGCGGTACACCTCCACCTGAGGGCCACAAACTATTCCTTCCAGGAAGGCAAGGTTTGAGTTTTAGCCAGAGAGAAAGGATGGTTTGAGCGAGGCGTGAAAGATGCTGTCTTTGTCAAGAAAGATAAACATCTTAATAAGAATGGTGGTCTCAGGTTTAAATCAGTCCCAGAAAAACAAACCAGTTCCACTCATTAACAGCTGAAAGAGATTACCAGGTTAGGGAGGGCAGCCACTGTCTTTGTCTTCCCAACTCCAGCTGAGAACAAAGGACTTCTAAAGACCTAAAACCATTTAGTCTAAGTAAACAACACTATCCAGTTTCGGGTCTGATTCCTCCCCCAGGAGCACATATAAACTTTCAGCAGGTATTTCAGAATTGACAATTTGGATAAGAGGGTTGAGATTTGAATTGAGATTTGAATTGAAAAACGTTTTCAATTTTGAAAACGATAATGTCCATATGGCATTTTTAATCCTACTTCTGTGATGGAAACAAACTGGATGAATTAGAGTCTTCACAGACAACTGGTGTTTTAAGATAATCAGTTAATAGTGTTTATTGACAACACACAAAGACCTAAAACATAAAAATGTCTCTTTTTGTGTTTCTGCAGTTCTCCCCCAGCATTGGGTGACTGAAGATGAAGATCTCTGCAACCAGCAGAGGAACTTCAGAGTTGAACTGGAGAAACCAGACCCTCCGCTTTATAAAGAGGAACCGGAGGAACCACAACCATCAACGATTAAAGAGGAGCAGGAAGGGTTCTACAACAGTCAGCTTGATCTGAAGCAGGAGACTGATACCTTGATGGAGATTCCTACTTATGAGGAAGATGAGAAAAGTAAAGCAGATCTAAACAAACAACAGTGGAACTTCAGAGTGGGACAGGAAGAACCAGAACCACCACAGATTAAAGTGGAGCCAGAGGAACTCTGCATCAGTCAGGATGAAGAGCAGCTTGATCTGAAGCAGGAGACTGATACCTTGATGAAGATTCCTACTTATGAGGAAGATGAGAACAGTGAAGCAGATCTAAACAATCAGCAGAGCTTTAATGTAACTGATAGTCAGGATGAAGAAGGAAACCAACATGAAGAATCAACATCAACTACAGATGAAGAGGCAGAATCAGCATCAACAACAGATGAAGAGACAGACCCACAGAACAGAGATCAGAGGAAGAAAAGAGACAGAAGTCATGTCCAAAGTGTGGATGGCTCTCACATGTCAGAAAGTCAGTGTGACTCTGATGGTAGTAAAAAATTAAAGAAGAATGATTTGGTTAAGAAACACAAAAAATCTCCAGCGCAGAAAATTTTTCCTTTTTCAATTCTGGTGAAAACTCAAGAATCACTAACAAACCTTTTCATGTAGGATTTCATACAGGAGAGAAACAATTTTCATGTAAAGAATGCGGTGGAAGTTTTAGTCAAATATCTAGTCTCAAAACACACATGAGAACTCACACAGGAGAAAAGCCTTTTTCTTGTAAGGAATGTGACAAAAGTTTCAGTCAAATATCTCATCTCATAAGACACATGAGAACTCACACAGGAGAAAAGCCTTTTTCATGTGAAGAATGTAAACAAAGTTTCATTCAAATATCTCATCTTAAATCACACATGAGAACTCACACAGGAGAAAGGCCTTTTTCTTGTATAGAATGTGATAAAGGTTTTAGTGATTTGTCCAGTCTAAAAAAACACACAAGAACTCATACAGGAGAAAAGCCATTTTCTTGTAAGGAATGTGACAAAAGTTTCAGTCAAATACCTCATCTTAAAACACACATGAGAACTCACACAGGAGAAAAGCCTTTTTCTTGTAAAGAATGTGACAAAAGTTTTAAACTTATATGTAATCTCAAAACACATATGATAACTCACAAGAGAAAAACAGTTTAATAAAGGATTCATTAAAAACTTTAAGCACAAGAAAACTTGGAGCAGAGAACTTGTGCAGTAAAAACATGGGGTTTACATGAGCAGAGGAAGAGATTTGGAAAAAGTACAAATTTTCTTCCATAAAGATAGAAACTAGTATTTTATTAGCAATTATGATTTTTAGAACGAAATATTTCAAGCCTTTTTTTATGTTGCCATATACGTGTGGAATATACCGTTAATATACCTTCTTCGAAAGCCTAAAGTACCAAACATTCAGTCCCATTCATTCCCACACACACCCATTCACACACTGATGGCAGCTGTGCTGTCTCACACTGGCGCTAATCTATAACCACCAGGATCAATGTGGGGGTTCAGTTTTGTCCAATGACACTTTGTCACATGGACGGGCAAAGTGGTAATTGAACCTGTGACATTCTGATCAGAGGTCAACCACACTACCTTTGCAGCACATCCAATCACTTTGGTTTTTGTATTTTAGATCATTTAAATATTGTAATTTTTTAAAATATTTTAATTAATTTTTAGTTTGTTCATGTGTGTGTTACCATGACAACACAAAAAAGATTTTGTAAACGTCTTTAATTCTCATACTTCTATTGTAATCAGTGAACATTTGATTATTATTTCAAACAAAAAGTAGTAACTGCAGTTTATATATTTTTAGACCAAGTTTAGTGAGGAAAAGATTTTCCTAAAAATGTTTGAAGGAAGATGCGGATAAAGAACCAGACTGGTGTTTGTGTTTGGTGTTCTTGTGATTCATGTTTTCTAGTAGATATTACAACTGTTCCTCTGTTTTTCTTTTTAGTTCTCATTGTTCTGTTCCAATCTTATCTATGAGGAATAAAGTGGGCGTGAACATCAGTCAGAAGTGTGGAGTCTTTCTCACAGTGTGGGTTTCTGCTGTTTGTTGATTAGTTGATGTTATTCATTTTTAGTGCCACATATGCCACTTTAAATACAAAGGACTGCGTTCACTATAAAACACATTTTTTCAATAATCCATCCATCCATCTCCTCCGCTCATCCGGGACCAGGTTGCGGGGTCAGCAGTCTAAGTAGAGATTCCCAGACTTCCCTAACCTTGACCACTTCCTCCAGCTCCTTGTTTTTGAGTTTCAGGTACAAAATAATTTTTTGCTCAAAACAGCAAGTGTTGCACATGGAACAATGGCTCAGAAATCCCTTCATAGTAGGTTGGTTATGTGATCAGCAAAAGGATTTTCACATGTTACATACTTTCTCTGCACAAATAAGTAGTATAAAATGTGTTCAAAATTCTTAGCGGCTGATGAAAATACTGTAGAAGTTATTCAATTAATGGAAATAAAGAGTGGCGTGTAGACAAATATATGTTTTCTACCACGTTAAATCATTGTTATAGATTATTGTAACCTTCATTCAGCAGAACGTCATTAGTTATGAATATGTTAGTTACAAACATTAAACAGACATTCAACTCCTCCTTTAATGTCTGTTCCAGCTGCTGGAAAGAACCAAAGATTTTTTTAAAAAGGAAAGAAAAGTCTGCAGAGTGACATCATCAGTGAGCCTACAAAGTGATGACATCATTTGACTTTAGCAGGTGGATTATGTCACTTCTTATTTGATGTCAGATGATGATCTGCAATATCAACGTCAGGAAAAAAGAGGCAGTACAGGAAAACTGCCTGACCGAAAAAAGGGAAAGATTCAACCTGCACTGTAAAAAAAATTCCGTAGTTTTTACAGAAAAAAACTGGCAGCTGTGGTTGCCAGAATAAACTTGTAAAAAATACATCGACTATGTAAACAACTTTACAGGCTCACCGTAAATATTACATACTTTAATGCTTTAATTTAAGTAAATAAGCTGTAATTTAAAAATTATTTTCTGTTAAAACCTACAGATAATTTTTTTTTAATTTGCTAGTCTATACTGTAATTCTAACAGTCATATTTTATAGAAAATACTGAATTTTAAGGTTATTTTGACCAATATTATGGGTAAAAATTACGGCAATAAACATTTGTTTTACATAAAATAATGTCTTAATTACAACAACCTGATGTTTAACAGTCTGGGATGTGTTGTTGTATTTACAAGATTATGACATTAAATTTATACAGTGTTCTGTAAAGTTGTTTACATTTTTACCGTATTTTCTACATTTTTATTCTGGCAACCACTGCTGCCAATTTGTTTTCGTAAAAATAACAAAATTTTCCTTTTTTTCCATGCAAAATACAATCACAGTAACATACTCTTGTGTTTAATTCCTTTTTTGAAACCAAGATACTTTTTACAAATAGAGAATATAAAATGTAATTTGGAAATTACCTATTCTTACTGATGAATTTAAAGCATTGCTCAACAATCCTGATAAAAAAAATATTTGCACGTTTTACTTTTTTGTTGAAATCTATTACATTTGGTCATTAGATTTGCTAAGACTTAAAAAGAAACTAAAAGTACTGAAAATGTAACCCAGTTTCAAAATATCTGCTAACTGTGTAGCAAAATTCAAAGTGAAGAATCACTCCAATACAAAGACGTCTTTACATACATTTATTTTACTCAACCTTTTGCCTCTGAACACAGCAAATGTTTATCATTTGTAGATAATAAAACATTCTTAAAAAATATAGCACCTAAAACAGAAAACTATGTAATCACTTTTTTTTGCAAAAGATTAACAAAGAACAAAGAAACCTTAAAACTATGCTTGCAATGTTGCTTACAGTGTTTACACGCCTCTCCATTCAAAATCTGACCGTTGCTGAGGTTAGGACTCTTGGGTTCAAGATGAGACGAGATTTGCCCTCCTTGTCCACTCTGGTCCCCCTCTCTGGGTTAATGGAGAAAAAGCATCTTCAGAAAGAGAGAAAAAAAAGGGTCAAAGTTAGAAAGTAATGTGCAAGTCCTTACTAATACACACTCGATGAAAGGTCTCACTTTAAATAAATGTTAAGTTTGCGGGTGAACAGTTCCAGTATTCTAGAGCAGGGGTGCTCATTACGTCAATCGTGTTACCCAATAAACCGCGGGACATCAAAACTAAATACTCAAAAAAATACAAATATATTACATTTAAAACATTGCCGTCAGGGAATAATCCTCCTCACCATGATGTCACTTGATTGACATGAACAATGGCCAGTCAAACATCCTCTCATACATGTCACTGCACATGCGTGTTCAACTACACTGACTGCCAGATGTGTGATCGACTGGCAAATTGTGGCTGACATGGGAGAGAGCCTCTATTGGCCCAGCTGTGTGACAGGTCCCAGCAGAGGGTCAGTACGACCCGCAGGAGTGTTTATTCATCCTTAATTGGAAGCGAGACAGAGATGCCCCGTTTGATCAAGCCGTCCTGTCATGGCGACTGCTGGGAAGTCCGCAGTTCCTGCCCAAGTGATCCGAGCCCGCTCAGGCAGCACCGTCGTCCAGAAGCATGTGCTTCTCAAGCCCTGCCCAAGGACCGGGGCCCATGCTGGGCTGCACGGCGTGTACTCTGTCGCCACCACTTCTCGCCGCCAGCCCCGCCACCCATTACAAAGCCTGAGTGAGCAACAGTGACCCCCCCCCCCACCGCCTTCCCATACGGTCTGGCTTCTGGGGGACACCTGGTTGATCCTACAAATAGAATATGCTTGTCTCAAAGTTAAAAGTAAAAAAATGAGCGCCAGATGTAGAGTTTTTCTTTTCCCCGTCTTAAGAAAGGTGTGAATGTTCAGTGTCAGACTCCTAACCGTAGATGTAGCTGTTAATGCGCCTTATACCATGGTCCGCTTGAATACTCGATTCTGATTGGCTGCTGGGTATGCATTAAAACTTGATAACCCCACGGTGAAAAAAGAAGTTCCGGTCAGCTAGCTTAAATGTTTTGTATCACTGCGCCGGCTTCTTTAAAACAACTTTTGCTTCATAATTTGGACAAAAACAAGCGGTAAGAGGTGAACTTTCTCTATTCAACCCATCGGGACGATCAGCATATATATATCGCCGAATCTTGACTGCAGCGGTGGTGCTGCACGACGCGGACTATATGTTATGTGACGCGGCGCATCGCGCCGCATCACATAACATATAGTCCGCTTTTTGTGAGAAAAGCGATCCAAATCGAAAAAGAAACAAGAATTAAGGACTAAAACCTGGTTAATATGTATGTATTGCTTTTGTAAGTGACCATGGTATAAGCGGGTTAATTGCCTTCGAAGTGTGCGGACGCGTCGGACGGTTCAGGCTTCCACGTCGTGCGTTAAAAAGTTATAACCGCACGCTTCGTCGGCCATTAACCCTTACTTATTTAGTCTCGACAGGCCTGGGGTCAGTCACTCAAAAAAGGACGAAAAAAAACTAGAACAGAACACACACAGAAGCCGAGCGGAGCCGCTGACATGATACGATTCAACAAGTTGTCAAAGGGAAATTGCTGGAAACTTTTTATCATGTTGTTATCTTACATGTTAATCTAAATGTATCCATTCAATTTTAAATCTGATTTTCACAATTATTATGTGTCTTTAAGCACATAAATGATAATTTTAATTTTATATATATAGATCTTTTGTAGCTTGTAGTGTCAAACGTAACTCGTATGCTGACAAAGTGTAAGCACCCCTGTCCTAGAGCAATCAAAATCTGTAAAATTATAACTTGAAGTTAAAAAGACAAACCTCTGTAAAAACTCCAAAGTTGATGTCAGCTCCGGTGGATAGTGGATGTTGAAGCTCTAGTAGTTTGCGAAGAAGATCATGCATAGCAGAGAAATGTGGGAAGCAATGCTGGCCTGTACAAGGTTTCCATCCAGACATAGCATGAACTTTCCTGCAGAAAGGCAGGAATGCCCTAAAAATGAGGAAGAGTAGAAAAAAAAGGTTAGGTTTATGTAATTTTAAAAACCCAAGGCTTGATTTAATACACCTGTGGCAAGACCAAGTGATTCAGATACATGATTCTGGGTGGGTTAGCAAATACTTTTAGGTTGGGATACACTGATATAGTGTATCCAAGCATTCCTTTGTTTAAACTGCCTCTCGCTAGCTTACCGCTCCTCACAACCACAAGCTAACATTAGCATAACGAAAAAAAAGTGGAAACAATATTGGAGCTATCCATTTGTACAGTTTTGAGCCAGATGAAATTTTATCAGAGCAGGGAGACTTTGGCTCGCCCATCGCAGTTGCCGTGTCACAAACACAAGCTTTTTTAAACTGCTCCACGAAGGAGCAAGAACAAGATTTTCCAATGGAGTGGGTCTTTCAAGACCCCCCTTTTTTGGTGTTTTTAACAGGTTCTTGTAGCCTTTTTCTCATGATGAAGAATATATATAAAATAGTTTAAGATTAAATTTTGGCTTCTGAGTATTTATTTATTCAAATTGTGTTGGATGAGGAGCAGGTAAAAACCCGGTGTTTGAAAAAGCGATGGGTGGGTGAAAGTCTTCCACTCAAATTCAGAATTCTCCACTTACAGAAAAAAAGATCCATGTTGGTCTTCATTTTTCTCATCTCAGCTGTCATTTGGATCAAAACTGTATGGCTGCATTGCTCCAATGTTGTTCACCATTTTTTGCTAAACTAATGTTAGTTTTGGCTTATAGTTTAAACAAAGGGTTGAGGGGAAATTAGTGAAAGGCTAACTTTCATGCAAACAGTTTCAGCCTCAACTCAGAAGCAAATTTCTAATGAGCTACAGCTTCTCTGCAGAACATGTGTCTTAATAAACCACAAAGCCTTAAGTTATTTTATTAAAAGCAAGAAAAGCCATTTTAATGAGACTTTAATGGAAGGAATTACTTCTCAAGAAAAATACGACCTATGTATTTCTATATACATTTTGTGAGTTTCCCTACTAAAACTGCATATTGGTTTATCTCTATTCACAGATTGATCAAACAGATTGGAGATACAACTAGTGAAAAATATTCACACACGTAATAAGAAGTCATGACTTGACAACTGAGTCACAGATCTGTTTTACCATCATCAATTATTTGCACCTGCCAGTATAAAAAAATTAAAATTGATTACTTACCGCATACTACAACAATTAGGAGTCAAATTCACGTCATCTGTCTTTACTTCTTCTGGAAGGCACACGTCATCCACATGGCAAAACATTGCATCTTCCTTTTCATCCAAGTCGGGCAGCAGCAGATCACTGCATGAGTGACATCAGAAAGTTAGTAACTGTTTTATTGAACACTACACACATATTTTCCAATCATTGTGAATATTCTATTTTTCCTGGACATAAGCAATAAATACATCACATTAAATGTGTTTTTAAAACCAGTCACTGGACATGATACAAAGCAACCCTCCCTTATGAGGTCTTTAAAATTACAAGCTCTTTGACAGTATGAAGTTGACACAGGTCAAAAACACATTTTAAATCTATGCCAACACAAGAGGAATTAGCTTTAGTGTGGGCAAACTGTGAACCTGATAAAAATGGGCCTTAAAAGCAGCATAAGTAGTAAATGTTCGCTTACAGTTTGGGCCATGGCGCTTAAAAAAAACACTATTAGGTTAATTTCTGTGAACATTACAATACAATGCAAATCCCCTTAATGTTGCTTATATTCAACTGCAAAACTGACATGTAATCATATTTACCAACTATAGTCCTTCAGGAAAGGCCCAATAACTGCACCTGAAAAGCCAAAACAAGAGAGAGAAAAAATTAACAATTAATAACATGCAGAACTGTACAAAGACAAAATTGTTTAAGAGAAATTGACATATTTATTGTCAGAACATTCCCCTGTGCTAACTTCCTGAGTTTTCTATAAATTCTTGGTGTGTCCTGGATAACAACCATTCAATTTGAAGCAGAAAAAATACAATAAATACATCTTAATTTAGTCAGTCAAATAAAAAATGAAAATATGTAGATTTTAGACTTTTCTATAAAATCTCAGTCATTTGACAACTCTCAGAGCCCAATATTTAAAAATATAACTTTTCTCAACACTAATGCATATGAACTTCACCTCTCTACTACAAAAAAAAAAAAAAAATCATAAATACTATTACAGAATATCATTACAATTTTCTCAGCTAAAAGAAGAACGTGTCATAAATCCCACATATCTGTGGAGTTTTCTACGAAGCTTCTGTCTGTGAGGCTGAAACAAACATTAGCGCCACATTTACAGCATGACTGCATGTTAAGCTAACATTGACGGTCTGCAGCAGAACAGTACACGTAAACGATCACAAACCTGTTAGCATCGTATCTATTAGCTAAAGTAGCGTCAGTCCACAGCATTAGAAAAACAAACACATCAGATTAACCTCAGCAAAATATCATAATATTAGCGTTTTATAGAGTTTGGAAGGAACAGAAAAGCTTACCGCACGCAGATCTCTTCTGGTGTGGCTGTCAATCACGTATGGAAAGTTCCAGCAGGAGGGCGGACTGTGCGCTCTTGTTGGTCCAATCAGCAAGCAGAAGCAAACTAAGCTGCACAGCGATAGGGGGAGCTGAGGCGCCTAAAATTTGAAATTAGACACTAACCCCGTTTTCTGGAGGGAATGTTGCATTGTAATTCCTAAGTTAAGGTAACGACTAATCGATCCCATATGTAAAAAACAAAGTAACTATTGCATTTAAATAAGTAAAAGTGACAAATTAATATTTCACTACAGTAAAAAAAAAATGTTTTTGAAAATTACAATTGTTTTTTGTGTGTTTGTTTGTTTTTACTCTCTGCATTCATTTCTATGTTTAATGAAAAATGCCAAATGTTATTTAGAGCAAAGATAAAGTAACTATTAATAATTGCCATTTGTAATGACAAATTAATGTTACACTACATTACAGAAACAGTTCTGTTCAATATAGGATTTTTGTTTGCTTGTTTGTTTTTATCCTTTTTATTAATTTCCTTTTTTTTTTTTATAAAAATGCCAAATCATGTTATTCAGACAGGCCGTGTTTATTTTAGGTAAACATGTTTAATGAGAACTAGTTAACAGCCACATCTTTATGACTAAAAATTAACTCGAAGTCTGCATTTTTTTGGCCAATTCTGATCCACCCACCCATCTATCCATCAATCTTCTGCTCATCCGGGGACCAGGTTGCAGAGGCAGCAGTCTAAGCAAAGATGCTCAGACTTCCCTCTCCCCAGCCACTTCCTCCAGCTCGTAGAGGGGGACCACACGGCGTTCCCATTCCAATTGAGAGACATAGTCTCTCCATTGCGTTCTGGGTCTTCCCTGGGGCCTTTGCCCATGCCTGGAAAACCTCCATAGGAAGGTGTCTGGAAGGTATCCAGACCAGATGCCTGAGCCACCTCAATTGGCTCCTCTTGATGTGGAGGAGCAGCGACTCTACTCCGAGATCTCTGGGTGACCAAGCTTCTCACCCCATCTCTAAGGAAGTGCCCAGCCACCCTGTGGAGGAAGCTCATTTCAGCTGCTTGTATTCAGAACCTTGTTCTTTTGGTCATGTCCCAGAGCTCATGATCATGTAGATGAGTATAGGAATGAAGATTGACTGTTAATTTAAGAACTTTGTTTTCTGGCTTAGCTCAGTCTTCACCACAACGGATCAGTATACTGACTGCTTAACGGCGGATGCCACTCCATTCTGCCTATAGATCTCACACTCCGATCCTCCCTTACTCGTGAACAAGACATCAAGATATTTAAACTACTCCACCTGGGGCAGAAGCACTCCACCCATCCAGAGAGGGCAAACTACCTTTCGCCGATCAAGAACCATGGCCCCAGATTTAGCTGTAAAGCGGTCTCAGACTTAGCACCACTATGTCTGAGAACCTCATCCCAGCTGCTTCACACTCTGCTGCAAACCGCTCCAATGCATCCTGAAGGTCCTGTCTTGATGAACCCAACAGGACAACATCATCTGCAAAGGGCAGAGAAGAAATCCTGTGGTCCCTGAACTAGATCGCCTTCTGGCCCTGGCTACGCCTGAAAATTCTGTCCATAAAGACTATGAACAGAACCAGTGATAAAGGGCAGCCCTTTCTCACCAATAAAGAGCTTTTTGCCCTTTATCTGACCTGTTCCACCGGACAGGTCAGATAAAGGGCAAAAGCTGTGGCCCCGGCTGTTGAGGATGCAAAAGCCCAGGCCACAGCTCGCTTGGACTGCCGGCATCCCTTACTTCTCATCCCTTACTTTTGGTGTCCACCACCGGGTTCGGAGGTTGCCACCACAAGCGGCCCCAGAGTCATTGCGACCACAGCTCCAAACAGCAACAGAGACAGTGGAGGTTGAAAAATTGGTCCACTTGCACAAACTCATGTTCCTTCCCGTCCATAGAGGTGACATTCCATGGCCCTAAAGTCAAGCTCCATGACCGGGGTTTGGGCCGCTGAGGCACCCGCATCCAACTGCCACCCAAACTACATTGCCCGGCCCCTTTTGAGCTCTCCTTTTTATCCCTTCTTCATGCGGGCACCCCTGAGGTTTCTTCGTTTTTTCCGGAATCCGGTTTTTTAGGAGTTTTTCCTTACCGCGAAGGGGGTCTAAGGGCAGGGATGCCAATATAGCTTAGTCAGTTCGTTAGTTTATTTTACTATTTAAGCCCATCAAGACGACTGTTGTTGTGATTTTGGGCTACACAAATAAAAATTCAATTGAATTGAATTGAATCCTGCAGGTGGATGGGCCACTGGAGAGTAATCCTGCATCGTTTTTTCGGGATGGACTTGATCGGGTCCATGAGAGAAGCCTCTAACCCCAGGCAACAAAGGGGACTTTGGTTTAAAGCAAGTTACAGTCATGAATTTTTTGATTTTACAGCAAATCAGTGCCTATTTATCTTGTTTAAAGTGCAAAAATTACTATTTGTGAAAATCTATGTAGTGCAACAGCCGTCCACCCTGTTTATCTAACACTTTCCTCCTGCTAAAAGCATTTCAGTTCCTTATTAGGGGATCCTAATGAGCTGACTATTCCGGGTACATTTCCTGTAGATTACTCCGCTACCCTCAAAAACAAATAACAAAAACAAAAAAAAAAGGAACCCTGGCAGGACAAAGGGAAATGGGAAACTTTGTTGGGTTCATCCAAAATCCACCACCAACAAAAAATGCTTAGTTTTGACTGAGCTTTAATAAAATCTAAACACTGACTTAAAACAAAACAAAAAAATTAAAGAAGGGGCTTAGCCTGCCCCAGTAAACTAGGTAAATAGGAATTGGTTTTGCCCAAATGCAGAGGTATAGGTAAATGTTTAGTGTATAAAGACAATGATTAAAAAAATGTATTAACAACTAATCACTAATATACTTATAAAAGTGTGGTCTCACGAAAACAAAAAATACATTAGCAACGAAAAACATTTACACACAGTAATGTTTTTTCTTAACAAATGACAAATGTATTTTTCACATATTTATGCTGTTGGTGGCATGAGATTATATTGTTTTCCAAATGACAAATCAACTGTGTTTATTTTATGGTGACCCGTATATTTTACAAGGAAATATCTACATATTTAACATGTTTTTATTGTTAAAATAACAAGGATATTTACTTATTTTAAACGCTACATATGCACGTAAAAAATACACAATTTAGTTTTTTTCTCAATTACGGTAAAATGATGTTGGTATTTTACAAAATTGTACTGTAAATTTTACGGACTTTTTTTACAGTGCAGTTAAGTTTGATTTCTGTGCAAATGTCAAGCAAGTCAGTGTAAGGGTGTAAACGCAGCATCGTCTTCTCTTCTTTTGCTGTACATCTCTGCAAAGACAGTCAGCTTGTGCTCGACTGACAGAACAGCTTCAAGCGTTTGCGGTGCCTGCAGATTTTCATTCGGCTGGTTTTGGTTGCTTGTCAAAGTCATGTGATCCACCAAAACGTGCAGCTTTTCCAGCCACTCAGCATCTTCCAGTTGTGGGTAGTTCAGGTCTTTGCTTTTCAGGAATGTTTTCACATGTTCTAAACAGACGACAAAGTGACGCAAAACCTCACCCCTGGACAGCCATCGGACTGTGTTGTGTAGCAGGAGATCAGAATATTCGCTTTCATCTTCATCAAGCAATGCACGGAACTGATGGTGGTTCATTTACATCAGCCACCTGCCTAGCGATCCGCTAAAAGTAAAAAAAAGGTAGTAAAAAAAATGCCCTGCTGGTAGAAACGTGTGTTGCAGGCTATGTCGCAAATCTTCGTTGACAGAAATGTTGAAATTTAACATTGTAGTGGCGGTCATGTGCATTTTAGGTCTGTTAGCAGCAGGGGATTGTGGGGTGTGGTCTCCTGATCTAATTAGGGATCAGCATGAGCGTTTCTGTTTGCCCACATTTCTTCTCATATGGCAGTTTTGTTGTTCCACCTTAGTTTATTCTTCCTGTTATGTTGTTTCTTTATGTTGCACCATAAGTGTGGGAGGGGGAGAGGTTGATGACTTCTGAGCAATGTTCAATTTAGTGCATTTTCAAAATAAGTGGGCTCGTTATGCTGGAAAGAAGACTGCGCTTTCAGCTTCTCCTTCTGCCTCCTCTCCTCCTGAGACTGTTCCGAATCGTGCGGTGTACGGGACACGGACAGTTCTCCAGTGCAGCCAGTTGTTTGACAGCTCAACTAAATGACAACTTGGTTCCCGTTTCTCCCGCTGCAAGTGACGTATCTGTTGGACGTTACAATATTTATTCTACACATTTTTACAGCACTGTAAAACGGTAAAAATGTTTGTGTCTTGTTTTTCTTCCTACAGAAACCATATTAAAACAAAAATATGTTCCTCTCCCCCATCTTTTTAAGTTTTCAAACATTTTTGAAAATGCTCCAGGGAGCCACTAGGGCAGCGCTAAAGAGCCGCCTGAAGCTCCTGAGCCGCTGGTTGCTGACCCCCGCTCTAAATGAACACATGCAAATGGTAATTAATCAGTTGTGATTTTATTTGTCAAACTTTACAGCAGAAGATTTTTACACACAGATGCAGACTTTTGGTTTGCCACATTCTATTATTTCACAAGTTCTTACATCAAATCTTCAAGCTCGTCCATTTTGATACATTTGTACTCTCCGAGCTGCCAGCAGCACCTCCAGGCTAACACACACACATAAACACACCCACCAACACCACCACAGGTAAGTTTCTGAGCCCGATTGATGGGGCCCCAGACCTCGGTCCTGGAGGTGATTTCTAAATAAAATAATTACAATAACAGACATGTGAATGTAACTTTATTAGCAGCATATTCCTAACATAACACAGCTGGTGTGCTAAAATAAGCCTCAGAGACTGTGTCAAACATTTACTATAGATGCCGGCATCTTTACTGTCAATTATGGCAAGAATCTAAAACATTATATTTGCTTTCAGACTGTTTTCCTCTTTATAATTTTATATAAAAATGAATTGCCTGGAGACAGAATCAGGTTAAAAGTACATTTTCTGTCAATCCCACCGTCCCCTGTCTAGTAAATCTGTCCTATTTATCTCAGCATGATTTAAGTATACAGTTTTATAACATTAAGACCTGTTTGTACCATTTATGAATTACTTATCTGCAGTTTCATTTCCTTAAAAAAAAAAAACAAAGAAAATCACTGTATTTAATTAAGCAAATGTGATTTAAGTGACTTTTTTGTTTTATTTTCTGTCTTTTTAAACTATGCATTTCAACATTTCTGTAATGTGTAAATTCTTTATTGCTTTGACTTCAATGCTAGAAATAATTCAATAAATCAATCAATCAAAAAACAATCAATCAAAAATACTATTTTATATCTATAACTGTTTCAGACTACAAGTTATTGACAGAAACAGCTCTCCTTATCGGGGGCAGGTATAGAGGACAGTTTTATACTGTTGTGCTAAAGAAAACAAGAAACTTGTTTTAAAACATTAAACGTTTTTTATTGTGCATATTCTCAATGATTCTATTTAAAATTGTATTGGTACTTAACAATACATACAGTAGGGGTGTAACGATACGCTAAAATCTCATTTCGGTTCGATTCAGAGTTTCTTAGGGCTCGGTTCGATACGTTTCGGTTCGGTACGGCTGTTTAACAAATCTGCCTGATATGAACTGCTATTTTATGAGCTATTAAGTTATTATTATTTATTGTGTGTGTTTTTGCTGTCCGACACTTGAATTTCTCCCTTGGGAGATTAATAAAGCTTTAATTTATCTATTTTTGGTATTTTTCTGAACAAAAAGCTAAAAAATAATAACTTGCAAAATGGATTTATTGGTTTTATATAACAATAAATAAAATTGACCTCTGTAGGTGATCTCCTTAATAAGAAAAACTATTAGCTGCCAGGAACTAAAAACTTTGGATAATTAACACTGGCCTGAAAAATTAACTTGCACATTTATTTTCTTGTGGACCCGACTGAAACAGTCGGGTCATGCCGCTTTAAGAGCATTAACAGATCTATTCTGTGGCATACACTATCTTTGCGTAACGATGTCAACACAACAGAACATTCCCCAAACAGGAGAGCGTAAGCTAAGCATTAGCCATGCTGATCCTGTGGACGTGCGCACTGTCACCTCCGTCACCTGATAGCTGTTGAACTTAAACTGCAGTGATGTTTCTGATCGTGGAAGGCGGATCTTCCTTCGGGGTTCACTTACCCGTTTGGACTTATTGCTGTTCTCCATCACTGAGCTACACAAACTGAGGGGGCGCTCACACAAAGTCTTACGCTGCTGTGCGCGACACGCTCTGCCCCCCCCTTTCCTACAGGCACGCAATTGCAGAAACCAGTGAGAGTCTCGGCGGAATACTGCATGTAACATTAGTTCCGCCTCAACGCAAAGGTAATACATTTGCGGGGAAAAGATAAACAAACCAGAAAACCGACTAAGTATTAACAGGAACAGAACCGAAAGTGCTGTTCCGAAACAGTTCCGTCCAACTACGTGTACCGTTACACTCCTAGCATACAGTCACTATAACATATAAAAGGGCCTCTACTTGTGTTTCTGCAGGCCTCCTCCAGTGTTTGATGACTGAAGAGGAAGATCTTTGCATCCAGCAGAGGAACTTCAGAGTGGAAGAGGAAGAACCAGAACCTCCACAGACCAAAGAGGAACCAGGGGAACTCTGTATCAGTCAGAATGAAGATCAGCTTTATCTGAAGCAGGAGACTGATACCTTGATGGAGATTCCTACTTATGAGGAAGATGAGAACAGTGAAGCAGATCTAAACAATCAGCAGAGCTTTAATGTAACTGATAGTCAGGATGAAGAAGGAAACCAACATGAAGAATCAACATCAACTACAGATGAAGAGACAGACCCACAGAACAGAGATCAGAGGAAGAGAAGAGACAGAAGTCATGTCCAAAGTGTGGACAGCTCTCATATGTCAGCAGGTCAGTGTGACTCTGATGTTAGAAAAAATCCCAAGAAGACAAATCTTGGTAAGAAATACAAACAATCTCAAAAAGAAGAGAAACTGTCCTCTATCAAGTCTGGTAAAAACTCAAGAATAATTACTAACCCGTCTGACTACATGGAAACTTGGTCTGATGAAAGATGTTATATCGGTAAAGAATGTGATAAAAGCTTTTGTAACATATCTCTGTTCAAAATTCACACAAGAATCCATGCAGAAGATGAGCAATTTTCTCGCAAAGAATGTGAGAAAAGTTTTAGTCACAGATCTAATCTCACAACACACATGAGAACTCACACAGGAGAAAAGCCTTTTTCTTGTAAAGAATGTGATACAAGTTTTCATCATGAGGCTAGTCTTAAAATACACATGAGAACTCATACAGGCGAAAGGCCTTTTTCTTGTGAAGAATGTAAAAAAAGTTTTAATCAAATATCTACTCTCAAAACACACATGAGAACTCACACAGGAGAAAAGCCTTTTTCTTGTAAAGAATGTAAAAAAAGTTTTAGTCACAGATCTAATCTCACAACACACATGAGAACTCATACAGGAGAAATGCCTTTTTCCTGTAAAGAATGTGATAAAAGTTTTCGTCATGAGGCTAGTCTTAAAATACACATGAGAACTCACACAGGAGAAATGCCTTTTTCTTGTAAAGAATGTAAAAAAAGTTTTAATCAAATATCTACTCTCAAAAGACACATGAGAACTCACACAGGAGAAAAGCCTTTTTCTTGTAAAGAATGTAAAAAAAGTTTTAGTCGAATACATCATCTCAAAACACACATGAGAACTCACACAGGAGAAAAGCCTTTTTCTTGTAAAGAATGTGATGCATGTTTTCGTCAATTATCTAATCTCAAAACACACATGAGAACTCATACAGGAGAAAAGCCTTTTTCCTGTAAAGAATGTGATACAAGTTTTCGTCATGAGGCTAGTCTTAAAATACACATGAGAACTCACACAGGAGAAAAGCCTTTTTCTTGTAAAGAATGTGATGCATGTTTTCGTCAATTATCTAATCTCAAAACACACATGAGAACTCATACAGGAGAAAAGCCTTTTTCCTGTAAAGAATGTGATACAAGTTTTCGTCATGAGGCTAGTCTTAAAATACACATGAGAACTCACACAGGAGAAAAGCCTTTTTCTTGTAAAGAATGTGATGCATGTTTTCGTCAATTATCTAATCTCCAAACACACATGAGAACTCACAAGACTTTTTCTTTACAAACAATGTAATAAAGGAGTTAGTGTAAACTCTAAATTCTAAGCTTTTCTGATAAGAGGTAGACACTTCAACCTCTGCATCATAGTCAAAGACTTTATTTTACAGGAAGGAAAAATCTGATGGCCTCCATACCATATTGATGAAGTAACTTCATTACAGGGAGACACAAGTCAGTATTGAATCTGTAGAAATGAAGTTTTCTACAAATGTATTGTTATAATATGATATTCTTACTTTTTATTAGTTTTTTTTTGGTTTTCATCTTCTCTACATAAAAAGCAAAAAAAGTAATGGATCAATCCATTTGAATCTTTGTGTAATGATATTAGACAAAGAGTTTTACTGCTGACAAAATATGTACAACATTTTCATAAAATGAATTGTTTTAGATGTACCTGCAAATAGAAATGAGTTGTTTTGAGTCATTAGAGCTAATTCTTGAATGTTTTCATTATGGTTTAAATGATTTTTATACATCTTTAATTCTAACACTTTAAATGTAATCAGTGAACATTTAATAAAGATTTAAACACAAAGTAGTGACTGCAGTATATACTTTGTTAGGTCAAGTAATAAGGGTGTAACGGTACACATAGTTGTACCAGAACGTTTAAGTATGGCACTTTCAGTTCGGTTCACCTTTGCACCGTTTTGGTTTTTAAATGTTATTTCAGTCAGACAACTCTTGCAGAAGAATATTTATTTCACAACATCTTTAGGTTTTCATAACATCTTTAGGTTGGCATTCACAACTTGATTCACAACTTCGTTTTGGCATAAGGCTCCATTCAATTCCTTGAGATAATTCTTTTTTGCTTACACTTACGGGTAACAAAAACCCCCACCACCAAGATCATCCGGAAGAAGAAAATGTGAATTTATAATCAGTGTGTAAATAAGATGAGGTTTGTTTTCGGTATTCCATTTTCACTTCATTTCCTTTCATTTTCCAGTATGACTGCTATGATTACCCGGCACCATTGACCATTGGGCCGCTCCCATTTGAGAACCGCTCCATGAAGGGAACATGCTATCTAGTGGATCTGCTATGTGTTTACCCCGGCACCATTGACCGTTGGGCCGCTCCCATTCGAGAACCACTCTACAAAGTGAACATTCTATCTAGTGGATCTGCTATGTGTTTACCCGGCACCATTGACCGTTGGGCCGCTCCCGTTCACCAGGGGAACATACTATCTGAAGAGAGAGGGAAGACTGAAGGGGAGCCAACAAGATTATACAACCTGATTCAATTTAAACACCAATGCATTTAATACTCATAATTCGCGGCTTCCACCTGGCTTAACATAGTCATCATTCAAACCAGACTTATTTTTATTTGAGCCGCTAATATTTCATCAGAATTTAATCTAACATATCTCTGAAAAGCAGATGAGGACCACCTTCCCCTTGCTTTTAGCGTAGATGATGGCACGTGAAGAGCAGCAGTCGTCGTGGCGCCAATTCTCAGGGAGTGCAAGGTGTAAATGTCTGACAGAAGACCGCAGGACGAGCAGAGACTATGAAACTTGGAAGCCATCCAACTTCTAGTCAAGGGTTTACAGCCATCCACAAAGAAAAGAGGTGCTGACCAGGGAGTACTAGGTCGGAGACTCAGGAAGCGTTGCATGGATAAGAAAGGACAGAAAGCAGTATTAGTTTTGGCTATGACTATTTGAACACATTTAGAAAATTTGTCAGTCTTAGAATGTTTAAGATTGATGGAATAAAAGTGCTCAGTGAATGTTAAATCAGAAAAAGTGAGATCCATCTGTGGGTCGAAAGAGAAAGTTCTAGTAGTGTATTCACCACATCTTAAGAAACCATAGAATGCCATTATAATAACAGCTTCTAATAAATAGTCTAAATAGAGAGAAATGTATCCAGCACGCAATCTTAACACAAGTTTATGAACCATAGGCAAAGTAAGTGGTAACCTTTTGACATTTCCGGAAGGGCGAACCTTCAAAAGGCTGTTGAGGAGAAGACGTATGGTAGGGTGTCCAAGAAGATTTGTCGCTGAAGAGGAACAACATCTCGTGTGGAACTGGATGGTGGCCAGGCAGGATTTGATGCTCTGAACTTGATACCGGCGATTCTCAAATAAGTGTACAACAAAAGCACAGACTAATGGTATCTTAATTGGCAAAGGGGAAGCTTGAATACTAGCACAGAAAGAGCGGTAGGATGTCCGGAATGAATCATATGATTTAATAGTAGATTGAGCCTCATGAGCCTCAAACCTCATGTATCCAGCAGGAAATACCAGTAATTCATTCAGAGGAGAAACATTTAATTGAGAATTATCTCAAGGGGGGAGGGGGGCAGGGGAGGCTGTGAGGATTGGCATTCGGACATAGATTTTTGAATTCCTGAAATTTAAAGCGAGAGAGGGCGTCAGCTACCATGTTCACATGACCAGGAATAAAGGTAGCTCGAAGTATAAAATTATTCATGACACTAAACCAGGTCAATCGCCTCATTAGACTGTTTATCAACGCACATTTAGAATTCCCTTTATTAATTATTTCCACTACAGCTGCGTTGTCGCAAAACACCATTATTCGTTTCCTCGACCAATTTTCTCCCCATAGCGAGCATGGTACCATGATTGGATATAATTCAAACAAAGCTGTAGATTTAGGTACGGCTTGAAGGAATTTATATTTTTGTGATCTTATTTCTTTTAAGGTTTTTATCTTATCATTTTATTTCAGCATGAGATTGTTTTCAGATCAAGTGTGGGAGCTCCTGGACTTTGAATTTCAAAGGGACATCCTGTCTCTTTTAACTGTGAGCTCCAGAACTCCCCCCCTGCAAGAGACACCTGGATGTTCCTAAGACCAAAGGATTGAGACTGACTCCTGTGGAGAAGGTTCCGGACGGGTGTTGAACTCCCATGGGGACACAGTTGGGGGTCGGACACGTGCATCTGCCAGAGTAAACCCCCCCTGGGACTTTTGAGCGCCAAATGGATGCTGGGACCTAATATGGACTGAGGGAGTGACCAGACCGTTCGCCAGCCAATCCAAGCATGCAGAAGGAGGAGTGAAGCGGCCATATTCCTTCCTGGAGGAGGGACTCTGACCACATGCTTAAAACAGCCATGCTTTGGAAAAAGCTGTGTCTCCAGTCTTACCTGCATGTAAATTCGGATTGTAAGCTCTTGCGTATTGCAGGCAAGGATTTTGGACACCCAGATCGATCTGTTTTATTTTTGTTTAGAGCTCTTTGTTAGGGAAATAAATTTTTGTTTATCTTTTAAAAGAACGAATCTGTGGTATTCTTGTTTTCTCACTTTTTGAACACGCAAAGAAAGTATCGACAAAGCGACTAGATATTTTCCTCCTTCATCTTGGTGACCCCGACGTGATATTTTAAAAGTGAATAGTGATAAAAGTGACGGCAGGAAGCCGGCGGATTGGATCCGAATTATTGAGGATGTTTGAAGAGATCTCAGACTTTCGGCGAAAAGTCAGTGCACTTTCCTCCCGCGATTCTACCTTCCTGGAGGCCTCCCACACGGTAAGCCAGAGCCTGAATTCTGCGTATTGAGTACGTTATTCAACTAGTGAATAACTCAAATTGTGGGAAAGTAGAATGTGTGAGCGGCATAGTGCACAATTGGTTTGTGGTTTATCCGTGTCCCTGGACAATGGTCAAAATACGGAGAATTGATTATTTGCAAATTAAGCTACGGCATTTCGGTGCGTGTGAGCAAGAAAAATAGTGAGGTGGGTTTTACCGTCCCCTGAACAAAAGGTGTTCATAAATTCGGTAAGGTTTGCGTCTGTTGGAGCCTTTGCGGCTGGATCCGCATAAAAAACAGTGTTTGGTTAAATAAATTCGTAGGTTGCGTCTGTTTCCTAGGTTGCCTCAAAGGCAAAAAACAGTGTTAGCATAGAAACTAATTTTGCGCGTATAGGATTTTCGGAAGAACCAGAAAGGCGGCGACCTTCACCAAATTATTTTTTTACTGCGGAAAGAAACCACAGAAGGATTCAAAGTAACCATGGGGGCACCGGACCGGTGCATTTTATTTTGACGACAGACTTGAGACGCTGCCGACAGACGACTTGACTTGACAAAAGTGGTGCAAATGACTTGAATGTGAATGAATGGAATGAAATGTATGATTTTGGAAAGAATGGGATGAAAAAGTGTTTGAAAGCGGTGAATTTTAACTTTATTTTTCACATTTCCTTGTATATTGTTTTCCCCTGGCAGCTGCCATCTTGTGTACGTCGAATGAACCAATGACGGGACGGTTTAGTCGTTTTCGCATGTGTCCACGGCTCTGGTTGGTTTTGTGTGTACCACGTGGTTAGCGTGACGGGGCCTTCGGACGGCCATGATTTGCTTTGTTCGTACCACGTGGTTAGCGAGCCGGCGTTCCTAGCAACCAACATGGCGGACCGGCGCTGAACTTTCACGAACAAATCTGGAGAATTTTGGACAAAATTTGCGGTACAATCATCGCGGGGATTGTCTTATTGGGCATGGTCATGACCTCGGTTGTAAGACTACGATCAAAACAAATTTCGGTGGGCTTTTTGTTCGACGAAAACGATTTTTAAGGTAGTACCAGTACAATTAGATTCTGTGTAAAATAATTCTGAATTTTTTTCGGTTTTCTCATTTTAAATACACATCTCTAACTTGTTTGTATTTCATAATTACTGTGCTTTAGTTCAGCTTTGTCCAAAGAAGTATTATTGACATTTCTTATGCCTATTTGGTGGTTTAGATCCGGACTTCCTTAAAAAGAATTTCTACGATGTTTACAATGTTTGATTTCGTTTGTCTGTTTGTTTTATTATTTCCCATATTACTTTGGATTGTTGTGAAGCAATTGTGTGAATGAGAACGAATGACTGGCGGTTTTGTTTGTTTGAATCATAATCCAGAGTATTTGAAAATTGTTATCAGAAATAGCTGAGCATAGAAAAGGACAGAGTAAGGATAGGGAAAAGTGTGGTTTTAGGATGTGCAATTATGGAAGGATGTGGAAAGTGTAGAGACAAGAAATGTAATGGAAAGGCAGTGTAGAAGGAAAATGGCGTGCATGGAAAGTGGTGTAGGAATCTGTGAACACAGCAGACCTGTTTGTGAAAATCAGAAACGCAAGGTGGAAGAGGCAAGTAAGAACAGAACCAGAAAGTGAATTGTTGGTGAGAGGAAGAGATTTTTGGAAGGAGACAAGAGGCAAGAGGATAGAAGGTCTCAGGAAAGTGCAGAAAATATGATGTTGCTATGATGAACAATGGTCTGTTGATAAAGTGTCATTTCTGTTAACTCTAAATAGGACTAGAACTGTTGTTTTCTTCTGAAAGTCACATCTTAAAGGAGGATGAGGGAGTCACACCGGGAGAGGAGTTTTCTGAGCAGGGCTTTGTTGCAGACGTGAAGATTGAGACTGGTTGTGGTCGAGAGAAAGGAATGAGGAGAGCTTTGAGGATCATGGAGTTTGAGTAAGTAATGGATTCAGGAATGGCTGCTAACAATTATTCTGAGCTCAGCAACAGCATTGAACAAAATGTTTCTTGTTTTTTATTTTTTATTTTTTAAATAAAAGGGCCTTGCATGACGGAGTAAGAGAAGTGTTTTAATTGTGCGCAGGCAAAAGGAGTAATTATACAACATGCTGACTCTCTATGTAACACCCCCCCTTTTTTACCCCCTCTGAAGCAGTTCCCATCTGTGGCATGGAGGAAGATGCAGAATCTGTGGGTCGTGAATAGTGTTGTAAGTCAAAGGGCCCTTTGTGTGCCAGAAGATTCACACCTTGTTGAATTCTTTACGATCAGAAGCCACAGTAAACTGTGGTACTTAGTAATTAGTAATGCAGACTTCACCATTCCAGTACAATAGCAGCTAGTTTTGGTTTGCTTTTAACTTTGAAAGATAAAGATGTTACTACATTTTAGCACTTGTATGTTTTGCAGCTTTAAGGAAGGTTTGGATTGTGAGATTTCAGATTTTAGCACTTCTAAAAATGTTTTGTAGGACAGCAAGTCCTTAATGGTAAGTTAAAACAATTAGTCTTTGTTTCTTGATTTAAAAGGGATTGATTAACTGATTTGCACCCATGGGGTTGGCGACAGTGAAAACTGAACACTAATACATTTTCTAAATCTTTGTCTCAAGCAGTAGATGGGAGAGAAAAAGCAGACCCCCCCAAACCCTCATACATTTACATACAGAACCCCCTCTGCTTCCAGTGGTGAGTGACAAAAGGCACAGAAGTTTATCCATCCCCCGCAGCTCTCTACCTTCACAGGAGGGAGCCGAGTCAGCAGTGACTGACCCCCAGAGCACATTTGGAGAAACAGGACAGAAGAGGGGGAGGTTGAACAACTGAAGAAAAGCAATTCTTTACACTGCTGAAAGAATTCACACAGGATAAAAGGTGTTTAAAAAAAGAAAAGGATGCTAACATGCATTTTGACTTTTGATGCCCTCAGAGACTGCAGTAATGACGTGTCATGCTCAGCCATTCGGAGGTACAAAGGCAGGATGATGGGTGGAAAAATCCTGGGAGCAGCAGGCCACCCAGGAGACCCCAACAGCGGTTGAAAATGGCATCTATGGCGCTCTGAACCCTTGGGCATGTGACAGCCCACACCGAGGGGCCCAACAGCAGACTGCACAGACCAAGAGGCAGAGGGTCTGGAGGAAAAATGAACAGTACCCATGACCCCTCCAAGCCCTCCTCCACCGTGGCGAGGACCACAGGGGCAAGTCGGACAATACCACTTGATTATGCAGGAGTCATTGTCTTTTCCAAGCTCAAAGGGAACCACTGATGAGTCTACTGGACACTCTACCTGCTCTGACAAATGAACAAATGACTCCTCAAAACCTGCAAAAGACCATCCGACTGACTTTTGACCAGATGGTGGAACATTCATGCGTGCATTCACCACACACGCCTATGAATCTGTTGGGACGGGACAGTCTTGTCAAAACAGGAGCCAGCAGACTGGATGCCATGCCGCACACCACAGCCAACCCCCACTGCAGACATCTAAAGGGCCCTGAAACGCCAGGTGGTTTCGCTAATTTCAGGTTTGAAGCCTGGACTCCTGTGTTTGAAGCCTCCGAATGGTCTGACCTGTACACTCCATTAAGACAGAGAGCATGATTAACAGTAAGAAGTATTTCAGCAAGTAGAAGACCACACGTGGCATTTGACCTACACTGACATATATTAGCCCCGAGGGCGAGCGGCTTATTGTGCATTCATACACTCATAAATGCAATGATACTAGCTGTCAGACACAGCTGTATCTCACATAGGATTAGACTAAGCAGGACATTAACAACACACTGGTAGAATTGTGTTTTTTCAGGTGTTCACTTTCCTCCCTCAATAAAATTGTACAGGTTAACCGTTCATCCAACGACAAAATTCCTGAGTTCTGGACCATTTCTGCATTGTCAAACATCGCAGCAGACAGAAGACAGATCATGAAGATGCAGAGGTGCTGTTAACCACGCTCTCTGATGCTTCATGGTCCATAGGTTCATTTATGTTGGTTCAGACTTCACTCTCCCCCCAGTGGTGATTCAGGTAATTGCAGGAGCGCAGACTTCACTCTCCCCCCAGTGGTGAGTCAGGTAATTGCAGGAGCGCAGACTTCACTGTCCCCCTAGTGTTGATTCCGGTAACTGCAGGAGCACGACCTTTTAGATCTCAGTACCCCAGGGTGAAGGATGCAGATGGATTGATGGATGGAACTTTGACTGGTTTGTGGAACTCTGGTGTAGCATTCGCATTCGTTGTAGTGTCATCATTTTAGACTAATTTTGAAAGCAGATGGTAACTTTATCGCAGGGCTTATGATTTAAGGGCTGACGTCACCATTACTCTAGGCCTACCCGTTCCTGACTTATGCTGTCAACTTTTAGCCTCATAATGTGTGTTGTTCACTGCCAATGATTGAACAAACGTTTTCTTTTGCATTCCATTAAATGAAAATAGCAGACATTTATTCCCATTCAGTACAGATGAGTTACAAATTCTCCTGGCATTCTCGATCACTGTTTGAAGTCTCTCTAGGAGAGGGTTGTGTTTTGATGACTTTCTGCCAGCACCACCAACTGCTGAAACTTGCCTGCGAGTAATGAAAGATCTTCTGTTGCAGTTGTACGACTTTGGGTTTTGAAGTGTAACAGGAATTTGCACTTTAGCAAAAGGAAGTCGCATTTTTAGGCAGAACTAAATCTTTAATGTTTATGGAGCATAGAAAGTCTACTTTGTAGCATTACAAGTGGAAATAGTTTGGACATTTGGTTTTTGGGTCTTTGTGAATATGATAAACACTTTCTTCTTTGTTTTATGGAACACATGGTCCCCCTAAGTAGTTTCATTTCTTCACGTTAGTATCTTGCCTTCACAGGAACGTGGACAGAACGCCTGTTCACCTTACCGGTGCACAAAAACTTCTTTGTTTTTATGTTTTTAATTTCAAGTTCTTTCGTTTTATGTGTTTGTGCCTTATCTTTGTTTTAATCTACATTTTTTTTCATTCCACTTATGTCCTGGGATTTTCTTCCCAGGCCAATACAGGGAGGTGGAGGTGGAAAGAGGTCTCAATGATTCTTTGAAGGAAATTGTGTTAAATTATTATTGTTTCAATTATCATCGTTTGTCTAGGAAGAGATTGACCTTTTTACCTTTCAGAGTTTTGTGTGTCTGTTCATCTGGTTCTCTCATCCACAGCAAGGAGAAGTGGGAAATTGCATACTGTCCTGGAGTTAGAATCCACCACATAGGTCATTAGACGACAGCCCCTAATAAACTTTTCTCTTTATTTTGAATTTGCATACTCCCACCTATGTTTTCCATGAAAACAGCACGAGGAGAAGCAGACCTTGGAGAGGAAAACGGGGTGGACATTTTCCACCACATATTGCTTCTCTTCTGCGCATGCGTAATTTTATTCTTGTCTCGTATCTCATTTTCTCATTGTTTTGTCTTTGTTGTTCTATTATTGTCTTTTGTTATTACTTTATTTTTTTTTTAAGTTCCTAACCCAAATCAATATTCAGATCCACAGCAGACTCATCTTGGGGAGACACCCCAAGCTCTTTTGCAGCTGTTCTGTTGTATCACATGTGTCAGATTGAATAATTACCAGGCTTATTCAGAAGTCCATAGGGGGCCAGGTCCAAGCTTGCCAGAGCTTGTGGGACATGCAGAGGAGGACGTGAGTGGTCAAAGCCCTGAATGACTTTTTGGATTTTGTTGCAATACTAACCAACTAACTAACTAATATTAACAGAATATTGCTATTCTTATTTGGCCAGTGTTTGACAATTCTATTTCTCTTTCGTCCCCTGTGTGATTTTGTTTTGTCCTAACATCTCCCCATTTCTCCCTTAATTCTAGGTGTTCTTTTTCTTACAGGAAGTGTTATTTTTATTGTCTTTATATTTTATATTTTTACTTTTTAAATAATTTTAATTTGCATTTCTTTTATTTTTTATTTCAAATTTATATTTTTGTATTCTCTTAATTTGATTCTACACTCATTGCATCAATCATCCACCTCGTTTAAAAATCCCAGATATTGATTGTGCTGCAGAATGTGAGGGCTTATGACCACAGCTGGACCTGCTGAAATGTTTAGTCATTGTATGATGTAGTATGTGTTTTTGTGTGACCTCACTTCATGAGGTCAAGACAGGGAACTGAAGGAATTTATATTTTTGTGATCTTATTTCTTTTAAGGTTTTTATCTTATCATTTTATTTCAGCATGAGATTGTTTTCAGATCAAGTGTGGGAGCTCCCGGACTTTGAATTTCAAAGGGACATCCTGTCTCTTTTAACTGTGAGCTCCAGAACTCCCCCCCTGCAAGAGACACCTGGATGTTCCTAAGACCAAAGGATTGAGACTGACTCCTGTGGAGAAGGTTCCGGACGGGTGTTGAACTCCCATGGGGACACAGTTGGGGGTCGGACACGTGCATCTGCCAGAGTAAACCCCCCCTGGGACTTTTGAGCGCCAAATGGATGCTGGGACCTAATATGGACTGAGGGAGTGACCAGACCGTTCGCCAGCCAATCCAAGCATGCAGAAGGAGGAGTGAAGCGGCCATATTCCTTCCTGGAGGAGGGACTCTGACCACATGCTTAAAACAGCCATGCTTTGGAAAAAGCTGTGTCTCCAGTCTTACCTGCATGTAAATTCGGATTGTAAGCTCTTGCGTATTGCAGGCTTTGGTTTTGGACACCCAGATCGATCTGTTTTATTTTTGTTTAGAGCTCTTTGTTAGGGAAATAAATTTTTGTTTATCTTTTAAAAGAACGAATCTGTGGTATTCTTGTTTTCTCACTTTTTGAACACGCAAAGAAAGTATCGACAAAGCGACTAGATATTTTCCTCCTTCAGGCTTCAAGAGTTTCCGCTGGCCAAACATCTGCAAACCACACGTCATAGAAAATTCCCCCGAAACCAACGGACGGAGCAGCATCAGGAAAAATATGAAGGGAGTCCAAAGATTCGAAAGATCATTATAGAAAAAAGAAACACCATTCCAAGCCCCCAAAAGGAGAGACCAAAAACGTAAGTCGGACAGGGAACCAACATCCAGAACAAGAAGATCGTGAAGGTCCGGAACCAAACTGGCAATATCGAGAAGACGAGAAATGAAAGAACGGCCATGGGGAATAATTCGCATAGTGAAATTCAGATGGCCCAAAAGGGAAAGCAAATCCCTTTTAGTCACACGTCCAACGGACAGAAAAGACGAAATGGCCTCACGAATATGAATGAGCTTATCGGACGGCAGGGAAGCCTGCATCAAAGAACTATCGAGAACAATCCCCAAAAATTCTAAACGAGTGGAAGGACCAAATGTCTTCTCAGGGGAGAGAGGAACACCCAGATGAGAAAAAAGCAACTTGACCGCAGAAATGCAACGATGTGGGGGCGAAGATGGAAAATCAATCACCAAAAAATCATACAAAAGATGCAAAACATAAGGAAACTTGAAAGAATTATACAGAATCCAGCATAATGCCTCGGACAGAGAATCAAATATGTGAGGACTACTACGACAGCCGAAAGGTAAACGAACAGAAAAATAATACTTAGAGCGCCATCTAACACCAAAGATATGCCACTGTGAGGGATGCAACGGCATAATTTTAAACGCATCCGAAATGTCAGCTTTCCCCAACCACGCACCTTGTCCGGCGGTTTTAATCAAAGAGACAGCATTATCAACAGAAGCGTAGAAGAGCGAAAAAGGCTCACGAGGGATCAAGCTATCAATGCTTGGAACAGAGGAGTTATGAGGGGCGGAGAGGTCTATAATAAGGCGCTTTTTACCAGAATATTTCCGAGTTGCCACCCCTAAAGGACTGACCCAAAACAAGGGAAACAGAGCCCTAGAAAAAGGCCCAATCATATAACCTTGAGAAACTTCCTTTGCCAGGATAGAAACCACTACTGCAGGTTCTTTACGAGCGGACAACAAATTCCCGCAGACATAAGACACAAGAGGAAAAAAACTCAACCCAGCAAAAAAACCCTGCACTAAACCAGTGATGAGGTAGTTCACAAAACAACTATTAGGGTGAGAAGCCAGGGCATCAGAGAGAGAAAACACGTCCACTGGAGTAGAAGGATGCCCGAAGTTTAATTCCTGGAAGGCTTGGAGCGGACTCTCCGGGGGCACACAGAGCGAGGGTGGCTGTCTGCACACACGCTACAAACATGCATATACTCACAGTTAGAAAAAACACAGACACCTTCATTGAAATAATGACAAAGAGGAGCGTGAGAACGGGAACGAAAAGGTACCAGTCCCCACGGGAGGAAAGGAGGGGTAGAACCAGAGGACTGAGCGGGAGGAGTCGAGAGGGCATGCATTGCTGTCTTTGGACAGAGCGAGGTGGAGTGTAAAACGAGCCACAAACGCTGCAGGTAAGAGTCCGATGCCCGGTAGAGGAAGAGGCCAGCACCGTAAAACCTGGCGAAGAGGGCATCAATGCACGCTCCACAAAAGTGATCCGAGAATTCATTGCATCCAGAGAACGCTTGATATCCACGAGAGAGGACATGATGGAAGCCTCAGCTGAAGAAGTGGAAACACAGTCACAAGAGGGCCCGGGAAATACGGCGACGTCAGGATCCACCGCCGGGGCAGCGCGCTTCCGGGAGGGAGCTTTTCCCTTTCCTTTCTGGCGAGCAACACTGGAAACCTTGGCCTGAGCCATAAAATACTCAAACAGGTCATCGTGAGATAACCCTTGCGGGCACCGAAACGCCGTTCTAGTATAAAGCTTCCAAAATACGGTGGACAGGCAAATCCTGCAGGCGCTTGGCTGAAATGCGGGAGCTGCGGCGTCAAGGACGCGAAGCTGCGGCGGCGCCACCGGGGGAGATGGAAACTGGGGGAGCAGTCGTAGGAATAACAGAAATCTCCCCATCAGAACACGGAGGATAATCACTATCCAAGCAGAAAGGCGGGGCAGACATCACAACGCCAAGACACACCAGGACAAAAGTCGCCAACATCAGAGAACATGCGAAGAATGAGCGCTGAAGGTAAGAGAGAATGAACAATTGTACACCTGACTTAAATAGGACGCTGAGCAGGTGAGTTAATTGACTGACCCGCCCTAAGGGGGTAACCTGTAACTCTGCAGATGTGTGCCTGCCCGAAAATGTGACGAGTCGCTATTTATTTTTTTGTTTTTGTCCCCCAATGTATTAACTTTGCTCCACGACGGAACTAATGTTAACTGCAAGTTTTTGCCGATACGCCATTAGGTGACGGACAGTTAGCATGTCAACTATAGCACTATGGCTAATGCAGACGTGAGACCAGAAGTTGAGGACCCACCCATCTTCTTACGCTCGCCTGTGTGGGAACACTTTTGATTTGTTGTGAGCATCCATGAAGGGAAAAGACAGTTGTATAAGTCGAACACTGTGTGCCAACATTGTTTCACGAAGATCGCATATGCCGCTGTAAAACATCTAATCTTCTAATGCACTTAAAACGGCATCACCTGAATGTCTGTAATTAGTAATGACTGAATTGTTGTCATGATTCGGACGCGAGTTCAGAATGACCCAGATGCTGGAACCCGGAAGGAGGCTAAGGCTCAACGGTAAGTTTTCAGTGATTTAATCAGAACCAGATCTTGACAGTATTTTCTCAGAGAAGAGAACGAGGGCAGGCTGGAGGAATCTTGAGGTGCAATTCTCCTTGAGGGGGAAACAGCGGCGTAGGCGAGGCCGGAACCAAGACGAGGAGAGGCGGCTGGCTGGAGGTTTCTTGAGGCGGCGTGACAGCAGCGTAGGAGGACAGCGACCAGGTGAGGATCCAATAGGTTTTAAGTCCTGAGGCAGAGCGAGAAAAACACCATGAGCATGAGGCAATGAGACGTGAGACATAAACATGAGCTGACCAGACTATGCACCATAGGAGGAACAACGAACTGGCACCGGCTGATGATCCTGGAGGAGATTATGAAGACAGGTGATGATGAGGTAAGTGGATCCAGCTGGTCGCGTCCAACACAGGAAGGAGGGGGGAGGAGGGAGTAGCTGACAGGCCATGACAGTACCCCCCCTCAACGACCGCCACCAGGCGGTCCAGGGCGACGATCAGGATGGGCAGCATAGAAGTCGTCGATGAGGGTATGGTCCAGGATAAGCGAACGCGAGATCCACGAGCGTTCCTCTGGACCATACCCCTCCCAATCCACCAAGAACTGGACCCCACGACCCCGACGCCGGACGTCCAAGATCTTAGAGACCGTGAAGGCAGGAGCCCCATCGATGGTACGGGCGGGTGGCGGGGAAGCGGCCGGCGGGCACAAAGGACTCACAGAAACAGGTTTGATCTGGGACACGTGAAACGTAGGGTGGATCTGTAGAGCAGCCGGGAGACGAAGTTGGACACATGATGGGTTAATGACCCGATCAATGGTGTAAGGCCCAATAAACCTGGGGGACAGTTTACGGGACGAAGCCTGGAGGGGGATGTTGCGGGAGGACAACCACACCTGCTGGCCTGGTTGGTATTCTGGACTCACCCCCCTGTGGCGGTTGGCTATCTGGCGGTTACCCTCGGCGGTACGGAGAAGAGCAGGCCCTGGTCTGTAGCCAGATGTCCCGACAGCGTTGAAGGTGGAGCTGGACCGAGGGCACCGCCAGATCCAATTCCTGGGAAGGAAACAGTGGGGGTGAGTAACCCAGAGAGGCTTCAAAAGGGGACAAGCCAGTGGCGGTGGAGGAGTGGTTGTTGTGGGCATATTCAGCCCAAACCAGATATTTCGACCAGTCAGATTGGTTCTGGGACGCCAGGCACCTGAGAGCAGCCTCCAGCTCTTGATTGGCCCGTTCTGCTTGGCCGTTAGCCTGAGGGTGGTAACCGGAGGTCAAACTGACCGTGGCCCCCAGGGCAGAGCAAAAAGCCTTCCAGACCTGAGACGTGAACTGGGGACCACGATCAGAGACAATGTCACAAGGTATACCATGATGCCTGAAGACGTTATCGACGAGGACGTCGGCAGTCTCGGAAGCGGAAGGCAACTGAGGGAGAGGGATGAACTGGGCGGCCTTGGAGAAGCGATCAATGACCGTGAGTATGACTGTGTGACCTTGAGAAGGTGGAAGCCCCGTAACAAAGTCCACCGCTATGTGGGACCAGGGGCGGCTCGGGACCGGCAGGGGTTGCAGAAGACCAGAGGGAGGTCTGTTGGAGGTCTTGGAGCGGGCACATGTGGTGCAGGCAGCAATGTATTCCTTTATGTCACGTTCCAAGGAGGGCCAGAAAAAGCGACGCTTAATGAGACGAATAGTGCGATATACCCCACCGTGACAGGCGATACGGGAGGTATGACCCCAGGCGAGGACATCGGATCTGAGGGCGTCTGGAACGTAGAGAGCACCCGGAGGACAGGCAACTCCGGCGGGGATCTCATTCTGGGCCTGCTGCACCTTGGTCTCGATCTCCCAAGTGAGACTTCCTACAAAACATGACGTAGGTAGAATGGTCGAGTCTGTGCGGTTTTCTGTGGTGGAATGTATCCGGGACAAGGCATCCGGCTTGACGTTACGACTGCCCGGTCGGTAAGAGATGACAAAGTTGAAGCGGTCAAAAAATAGACACCATCTGGCCTGGCGTGAGTTGAGCCGTCTAGCACTGCGTAGGTAGGCCAAGTTTTTGTGATCGGTCCAGATGATAAATTGTTGTTCCGCCCCCTCCAGCCAGTGGCGCCATTCTTCCAACGCGAGTTTGATTGCCAATAATTCACGATTGCCCACATCGTAATTTTGTTCAGTTGGGCTCAACTTGCGCGAAAAGAAGGCGCAGGGTTTGAGCTTCCCGGAACTGTCCTCGCGCTGGGATAACACTGCTCCCACTCCAGAGTCTGAGGCATCGACTTCCACAATAAATTGTTTTGACACATCGGGTTGAATGAGGATGGGAGCAGATACAAAAAGGGTCTTGAGCCGTTTGAAAGCGGCATCAGCGGCAGAGTCCCAGACAAAGGGGCGATTGGTGGAAGTAAGCCGTGTGAGGGGAGCAGCAATGGTACTATAGTCCCGAATGAAACGACGGTAGAAATTAGAGAACCCTAGGAACTGTTGAAGTTTTTTACGGGATTGGGGTGTCTCCCACTGTACGACAGCCTCGATCTTGGCGGGGTCGGGGCGAATATTACCCGCCTCAATGATATAACCCAAAAAGGGGACGGAGGAAACATGAAACGCACACTTCTCGGCCTTGACGAATAACTGATTGGCGAGAAGGCGTTCTAGGACGAGACGGACGTGATGTTCGTGTTGAGTCTCGTCAACGGAAAAGACAAGAATATCATCGAGATACACGAAGACAAATCGGTTCAAAAAATCCCTGAGAACGTCATTCACCAAACGCTGGAACACCGCAGGAGCGTTGGTGAGACCAAACGGCATCACAAGATATTCAAAGTGGCCCAACGGAGTGTTGAACGCCGTTTTCCACTCATCACCTTCGCGCATGCGTACAAGGTGATAAGCGTTCCTGAGATCAAGCTTCGTGAAAATCTTAGCTTGCTGAACAGAGTTGAAAACTGACTCAAGTAACGGTAGAGAGTACTTATCTTTGACTGTGATCTGGTTCAATTCTCTAAAGTCAATACACGGACGCAAAGTCTTATCCTTCTTCTCCACAAAAAAGAAACCAGCAGCGACAGGTGAAGAAGAAGGACGTATGTGGCCAAGAGATAGTGCCTCCTGAATATACGCCTCCATGGAGCTCTTCTCCGGACCAGAAAGATTGTACAATTTGCTCTTAGGGAGAGGGGCTCCACTAAGCAACTCGATGGCGCAGTCGTCAGGCCGATGTGGAGGTAAGGCACTAGCCCTGGATTTGCAGAAAACGGAACGTAGGTCATGGTAACAGGTGGGTATGTTAGAAAGATCGATTTCTTCACTGGACCCCGGGTCAGGTAACTTGGTGTGGGGTACGGCAGACTGCAGGCAATTTGCCATACAGAAAGTGCTCCAGTTGGTAACGCGGGACGACCCCCAATCTAAACAGGGATTGTGCTTTTGGAGCCAAGAAAACCCGAGAATTAAGGGTGTCTGCGGACATTGGGTGACAAAAAAATGATGGTACTCCCGGTGGTTACCGGAGGTGAAAACAAGAACCGGACCGGTGCGTTGGGTGATGCGTGACAATTGTTTACCCCCCAGCCCTGCAGCATTCACAGCGTTATCGAGGACTTCGACAGGGAGAGCGAGTTCATGAACGAGACTTTGATCCATTAAGCTATGTTCGGCCCCTGAGTCAATAAGTGCTTTAGTTTCCAAAATTTTGCTCTGATTACAGATTTTGACAGGAACATACAGAAACTTGGGAACATGAGCCGTTTCAGAATTACCCCCCCGTGGCCTGTCACTTGACGGGGGATTTAAACGAACACCGCACTGTGAGACCTGATGCCCCGCCTGCCCGCAGTAAAAACATAATCCCTTATCCCGACGGTTCTTTCTCTCCTCAAGGGAGAGCTTGGAGTGACCAATTTGCATGGGTTCTAGTTTAACAGAAGGCGAAGCTGGGTTAGCAGGAGCCACCAGAGGAAAGAGGCGAACGGGATTGACAAGGGATGACGGAGGCTTACTTTTCTGCTCAGCTTGGCGTTCCCGAAGGCGGAGGTCCGACCTTAGGGCGGCCGTGACGAGTCCTTCAAAAGAGTCCGCTTCTGGCTGGGTGCATAGATGATCTTTAATGCGCTCATTCAAAGACTGGTAAAAAATCCCCTTGAGCGCGGGATCCGGCCATCCGGCCTCGACGGCAAAAATTCGAAAGTCTATGAGGTGTTCGCTTACCGGACGGTTGTCTTGTTTGAGGCTTAGCAACCGCCGGGTGGCTTCTTCCTGCTTCCGAGGTTGGTCAAAGACGAGGCGGAATTCTCCCAGAAAGCGTTCGAATGGGAGATGCGTGATGGGATGGGAGGCTAGGAAGGCTTGAGCCCATTGCAGCGCCTTACTGCGGAGAGAATTTACTATTAGTGAAATGCGAGTGTGGTCGGCTTGATAATACCTGGGGGCCTGTTGGAAAATCAGGTCACATTGTAGTAGGAACCCTCCACAGGCAGAAACATCCCCGAAAAAAGGTTCCGGCTGTAGTCGAACATTTTCCGGGATGAGAGTGGAAGCGGAAGTGGCATTGTTGCCGGAAATAATAGTGGGAACTGGAGCGGAACGATCCTGGAGTTCCGTTAGCTTGGCGAAAGTCTGAGTAGTATTCTCAATCCGGGAAATCAAATCCTCTTGAACTGTCGTGATACGAGAGACGGCGCTATAGAGGAGTTCCAGAAAAATGCCTTGCTGGGAAACGGTCTGCCGAAGGTCTTCCGGGTCAGCTGGGTCAGGTGTTTGGCCAGTTCGTTCTGTCATGATTCGGACGCGAGTTCAGAATGACCCAGATGCTGGAACCCGGAAGGAGGCTAAGGCTCAACGGTAAGTTTTCAGTGATTTAATCAGAACCAGATCTTGACAGTATTTTCTCAGAGAAGAGAACGAGGGCAGGCTGGAGGAATCTTGAGGTGCAATTCTCCTTGAGGGGGAAACAGCGGCGTAGGCGAGGCCGGAACCAAGACGAGGAGAGGCGGCTGGCTGGAGGTTTCTTGAGGCGGCGTGACAGCAGCGTAGGAGGACAGCGACCAGGTGAGGATCCAATAGGTTTTAAGTCCTGAGGCAGAGCGAGAAAAACACCATGAGCATGAGGCAATGAGACGTGAGACATAAACATGAGCTGACCAGACTATGCACCATAGGAGGAACAACGAACTGGCACCGGCTGATGATCCTGGAGGAGATTATGAAGACAGGTGATGATGAGGTAAGTGGATCCAGCTGGTCGCGTCCAACACAGGAAGGAGGGGGGAGGAGGGAGTAGCTGACAGGCCATGACAATTGTTTGGCAAAGCCTTTCAGATGCCGGTGGAAAATAAGTCTGCTATTTTGGAGGAGATGAAGGTAAAGTTACCAAATACAGAGAAACAGGATGCATCCCTCTTGATCCAAACCCTCTTGAATTGGGAAGAATTAATGAGACCAGCTGTAAGCATATTGCAAAATGGGCAAAGAGGTATCTCTCCATTTCTGCAACCTCTCTCCTGGGTGAGAGGTTTTTTTTTCTAATGTGGGGACATCGTTACCGCTAAAAGATCTCTCCTCGTTCCTGAAAATGTTGACAAACTAATCTGAAAAACTGAATACTAAACTGAATACTAAACTGAATATTAACTCAGCAAAATCAAAGATAGGAAAAGAGCGAGATTTGACACATGCAAAAACATGCAAAAACAAAAACACTTTTGAAAGTAAAACAAAGTAAAGCAGAATAAAAAATAATTAAAAAGCAAATATTTAATGTTTTCACTTGCAACTTAGAAAGAAAGTCTTGTGTGCAACTTAGAAAGTTTTGTGTGCAACGTGGTGGCAGAAATATAACTCCATATTTCTCAAGGTTTTTTCCATCTGCAACGACACGGTGAGATGAGAGGACATCAGTGTGCTTCTGGAACACATACAGAAATAGTAACTTGGCACGAATCGACACTGAAGGAGTATTCTAAAGATTTTCAAACAGTTTAAAGAGATATCCTGGTGAGTAGAAGATTGTTTTGCTTTCATTCATTCATTTTCTATACCGTTTTCCCCTTTCGGGGTCACGGGCGTGCTGGAGCCTATCCTGGCCACTTGTGGGGGAAGGCAGGGGATGCCCTGGAAAGGTTGCCAATCTGTCGCAGGGTAGAATGTCCACAAACACAAACCCATTCACTTTCGCACCACTATGGTCAATTTAGAGTTGCCAATTGACCTATGAAGCATGTTTTTGGGCGGTGGGAGGAAGAAACTCCACACAGAAAGGTCTTCATCGATGTTGATTTTTCACGTGCCCCAGCCGGGACTTGAACCGGGGGCCTTCTTGCTGTGAGGCAAGAGCGCTAACCACTGCGCCACCGTGCAGATTGTTTTTCTTTTTTTTTTAATAAGCTAACCACAAATTGGACGAGTTAGCAAGCTAACGAGCTAGCATGCTAGTGCATGATGAAGCCAAGAGGAGAAAAGTTGCTTATAGGTTTCTGTAATTACTTCAACTTGTTTTTGTATTTACTTTAAGGAAAAGTTCAATTTGAAATGTATGATTTCTTTGTTAATATTGAGAATGTGCTAGATATTATTTTTTTAAGTTGATGCAAGTATAGAAGCTGGAGTTGACTAACTGCCTGACATGTGTGTGTAGCTGTTTTCTCTTCCCCGACTGCTTCAAGGAGTGGACTGATGCATGTAGCATTATTTGGAACACTGAAATTAAATGTTAAAAAATACTAGTGCATCTTTGTAATAATTTACTCACTTCAATGTAATAACTTAGATAATCAGTGCAGTAAAGAACCAAATATATCAAATGGCCTCCTCACTGCAAATAACAAGAACAATGGAAATAAAAATGGACAATGTTGTGTTTTAATTAATTTTACACTTTGTGTTGTGTAATTTATTATTGAGGTGAAATATGATCTTTCAGCCTATTGATATGATATGATCATTGTGTTTTACAGTGCTGGTAGTCCTGTTCATTTTCTCTCCTTTTTTATTTGCAACGTCTAAGATGGCTGACTCACAATCTTTATAAATATAGCAGAGTGTAGTAAAAATACACTTGGGAGCAATGTTGTAGTGCTCCGAAATGCAGAATAATGTTGGATTTTAAGTTCTCTAACCAAACAAAGTCTAAGCTTACTGACATAAGTTCTGAAAAAGCACACATGCTTTGACACAGGGGCTTTATCTCCAGTGTTTACATTCTTTTTGTTCCAGTAAGTATTCAAGAGTTGACACAATCCCAGCAGATTCTTATGTGGAGAAAGCAGCCTCACACTGAGATGCAGCGCTGCACAGTAGGGACGTGATTACGTAATCACCTTGAATCAGCTGATTCTGCAGCACAGAAAAGAGGCTTTGTTACGGTGTATCAGGATGACCCAAATGCAGGACCAGACTCCAACTTTGAGGGAAGATCCAGAACTCTTCTAATAAAAAAACACCACATTTAGTGGTTAAAACTCCACTAAAATAATCAGGGGGGTATTCCAGGAAGCAAGTTATACTAGCCTGACTTTAACCCTGAGCTCTGGCTGAAATCCGCCGGAACTTGCTTACTCTGGGTATGTCGGTTCCAAAAACCAGATATGAGTTAGCGTAATTACGCTGGACTTGGTTAACCCTGGGTTAATGCACATGCACGGCAAGTACATAAAGACATTCTCAATGGATCACAGATTTCCAGAGTCACCATGGGAACACTGTCTCTCTCTCTCTCTCTCTCTCTCTCTCTCTCTCTCTCTGTCTCTCTCTCTCTCTCTCTCTCTCTCTCTCTCTCCGTTTGCTGGGTGTCTGTTTGCTGCAGCTGAGCGCTGCAGGAGTGTTGACTTGGTCTCAGCCACAGACTGCTGACATGTTAGCTGATGTTTCAGCTGAGTCAGCTCTTCTTTCCAAGCTGATGTTTCCTGCAGAGATTCCTGCAGGAGTTCCTCCTGCTCCTTCTTTCCCAGAGTTCCTGCAACCAGACGGAGTCTTTGTGCTTTGGAGCTGCTTCTCTTGGATGAAGCGCTTGGTTAGCTCACTTTGATCTCTTTCATGTGGGACTTTGTCTTGAAGCGGATCAAACTGAAGGTGGGACTCCCAAAGCAAACGTTCTGGGATGTTTGCTTCAGCTCTGTGCTTCTGTTCTCTGGTTGCTTCTTTGCTTTGGTTGCAGAGACTTGGAGCTCTCTCTCTCCATGCAGATCAGCAGCTTCTTTGGAGGCAGAGGCAGCTGTGTGGGAAGTCTCTGCAGGTCCAGAATCTTCTGATGGATCAGCAGCTGCTGCAGGTTCCTCTGGGTGGAAACACATTTCTGCCTTTCAGAACATCTGTTTGTCTTTGTTTGGATGGAAAACGGAGGAAAAAAACTTCTGTGGAGAGAAATCTGCTTTGTTTCTTGTTGCTATGAGGTTGTTGAACAAATGTGGTCACTTTCACAGCTTCACTTCAAATGACTTCCAATAGACTGAAATAATATATTTTCAGTTTATCAAAAATAAGTTTGTGAAATATTTTTGATGGTTTTTCTGTAATTCTAGGTCTGATGTCTTCATACATGATGGCTAAAATAACAAAAACCAAACCAAATCAGTCAGGTCTGGGGCCTGTTTCAGAAAGGAGGTTCAACCAACTCTGAGGTTGAACTTGAACTCTGAGTTGGTCTACCAAGAGATTAACAACTCTGAGTTTTCTGTTTCAGAGAAGCTGATCAGAGTTAGATTAATCAACTCTGAGTGGACTGAATCGGAGTTGAGCGTGCGCTCCGCGACCATAAGAAGCCATTATCAATGGAGCGCAGATATCACGAGTCACCATGGCAACCGTGGAAACAAAGAGGTCTGCATATTTTTCTCCAGCTGAACTTGACGTGCTGCTGCAGAGTTACAGTGAATATGAGCACATATTCCAGAAAAAAGCACCACCGCTGCATCTGCAGAACAGAGACAGTTAGCGTGGGAAAACATAGCTGCTCAAGTTAATGCGTAAGTTTGCATTTAAATCATTGTTATACAATATTGGCTGTAATAACTTTTTAAGTAGCGTAAGGTGTGAAATAAAAAAAATGGCGATATTTCAGTGTACTTTTGAAGTGTTATTCCTGGTGTAAATGCATGAAATGCTGCATAGTGTACAGAACCAATCTGGGGGAAAATGCATTTAACGTCTGTAATGTTTAGAGGACTTATTTGTGAACCTTCCCCTCTTGCAAACGTTGGTCAGTTTATTATTAATACATGCAATTGTGTTTTTAAAAGTAAACTTTTGTCTACTGTTGAACCTTTCGCTGCGCGAAGACTTCTCCTTTCTTTTCTCTCGTCTTTCCGACCGTGGTCAGAAGAGCAGGGGAGATTTCCTCCAGAGCTGAAGGCAATTCTCCTTCGGGGTTCACTTCCCGTTCCAAACCCTCAACCTCCAGAGCGGATTAAGAATGACTCCAAAACAGTTATTCTGGGAATGACACCTTCTCTTTATTTAACTAAGTGCTCCGTCCTCCGAACACACAATATACACCACGCACACACCTCCGCTCCGTGCTCACCCCCCCCCCCCATCTGCACCTGCACTCGCCCCTCCCCTTGTCTCTCGTGGATCGCACCCCGCTCAGCACACACACGCTGCAACACTACCCTTGTATTGATCAAGTGGTATAGGTTTATATTGGATTCAGAAAGTAAGCAGTACTAGCAAATTGTGTTTCCAAAAAGTAATTGTTACATGAATCTAATTCAATGTCCCTGATTTCATTTTCATGTAGATGCAATCCTGCAGGAATTAAAAGAACATGGCAGCTGCTAGAAATGAAGTATAAAAACATAATTCAATCAGGTCAAATCTGAGCATGTCATGGATGTAGGCTTTGTTGACAATATTTGACATATGAAACATCTACATAGCAATACATATCTAATGTTGTTTTCATTGTATATATGTAATTGACTGCAACGAAAAACGGTAACGCTCAAACAAAAACGTGTGGGGAAATGACAAAAAATCGAGTCTTCTCAATATCCTCGTACGAGGTAAATATAATTCTCTATGAATTAATGCAGTCTCCTCGTCTATTGGGTCCTCCAAAAAAGAACAAGTCAGTCTTGTCACTTAGACCGTCTCTGTGTGACTGGAATGTGGGCAATGAAGGTTAAAGCGAAAAATACCGCTTTGTCTTTAAAAAGGGGAGGGGACCGGCAGAAACTTTGAGTTTGGAGAATAAAACCTGCTCCCGACCAGGTTAGGTTCACAGCATAAGTAACCATGGACACTGACTCAGAGTATAAGTTACCTCTCTTTCAGAAACGGGTTTGACTTACTCTGCTTTCTCTGGTTTAACAAACCTCCCATTCTGAAACGGAAAACCCAGAGTTTCCCTGATTTCAGGGTTAACTCACTCAGAGTTTACACTTAACCTCCTTTCTGAAACAGGCCCCAGGAAGAAGAGAGCCTTCAGGTCTGGAGACTGGGAGGAGCTGAAGAGGGTGCAGCACCAACTTCGGGGTCAGCTGAGGAACGGAAGAGATTCCTACAGGAGGAAGCTGGAATCCAAACTCCAGCAGGACAACATGAGGGCGGTTTGGTCTGGAATGAAGAAGATCACATGATGTGGGGGGAGAAGCAGAACCATCACAGGCAGCAAAGAGAGAGCTGACGAGCTTAACACCTTTTTCAATAGGTTTAGCTCTGTGAATGCCTCAGCCTCCTCCCCCCCACCTCCACCTCGCCACCCCCCGCTCCTGCTGCCTCTCAGCTATCTGACCTCCCCCCTCATGAACCTCCCACACCTCCTCACCTTCCTCCCCCCTCTAATAATTCAATTCAATTCAATTTTATTTGTATAGCCCAAATTCACAACAACAGTCGTCTCAATGGGCTTTGAAGTAAAACAAGGAAAAAAAAAAAAGGATCATGAATAGAGAGTCAATAGGAAAATACTAAAATAAACTAACAAACTGACTAAGCTATACTGGCATCCCTGCCCTTAGACCCTCCTTCGCGGTAAGGAAAAATACACCACACCTACTGGGCCCACAGTCCATCACCCCTCCCCCCAGTCCAACCACCACCCCCCTCCCTCCCTGTTTGACTGTAACAGCCTGCCAGGTGAAGAAACAGCTGGAGAAACTTAACCAGCACAAAGCAGCTGGCCCGGATGGCGTCAGTCCTCGTACCCTGAGGACCTGTGCCCACCAGCTGTCTGCGGTTCTCCAGCATCTCTTTGTTACGGCTGTGGCCGTATTTGGTTTTATTTGGTTTTGTTTGGTTCTGTTTGCTCTGTGTTTTGTGTTATGCTTGTATCAGAGTGGGACTTCTGTGTTTTTTGTGGATCTTTGTTTGTATGTCTGTGATTATTTTCAGGTGTGCTGGCAAGGGTGTGGCCTCAATTTTGACAAGCTGGTGGAGGCAGCCTTTAAAGCCACCACTTGGACCTCCAGCCAGTGAGAAGGGTGCCTTGCAGCAAAAGCCTCCACTGCAGCTTGGCCCTCTTCTCCATTTTGTTTTCTTCTCCATTTTGTTTTGTAATTCACCACCTGTTTAGTTTGTGTTGCACTTTGTTTTGTACTTTGTAGTCCTTTGTAGTCCTTCGTAGTTTTTCTCTGTGCCCACTCTGTTTAGTCTTTTGGTTTATAGTTAATGTTAAGTGAAGCTGTAGGGGTGAACTGCCATTTTCTTTAGTACATGTTTTCTCCTGTTTTTGTTAGTCTAGGGAGGTAAGTGTTTTGTCATTGATTTCCCTTTTCTTTCATTTGCAGGTAAGATTACATGTTTCAGTTAGTTGGGGGTTTTGTTTGTTATTTTGGCCTGGGTTCACCCTGAAGCCTTTTTGCTTCACTTTTAGTTCGTGTTGGTGGTTTATTTATTTGTAAATAAAACGTGGTTATATTTTATGGAGACATTTGTTTGGTGTTTTTTTTGTTACAGTCAACTTTGGTAGCCAAAACTTTACTTTTTTTATGTTATGCCGCCTCTGTGCCCCTAGACACAAAAGGGGGCGTAACATCTTCAACCTGAGCCTCAGACTGGAGAGGGTGCCCCTCCTCTGGAAGACCTCCTGCCAGGTCCCTGTACCAAAGAGGACCTCTTCCTCCAACCCCAGGGACTTCCGTCCAGTTGCCCTCACTTGTCACGTGATGAAGGTGCTGGAGAGGCTGGTGTTGGCCCAAGTGAGACCGTTGGTGAGCTCTTCTCTGGACCCCCTGCAGTTTGCCTACCGGCCGCGCCTGGGGGTGGATGATGCTGTCATCCATCTGCTGCAGCGAGCTCACTCACACCTGGATGGTGGTGGAGGCATGGTGAGAATCACCTTCTTTGACTTCTCCAGTGCCTTTAACACCATCCAGCCTTCTTTACTGGGTGATAAGCTGAGGCTGATGGGTGCTGGTGCGTCCACCGTCTCCTGGATCACTGACTACCTGACAGACACGCCATAGTTCGTCCGACTGGGCGGCGTCCTGTCTGACGTGGTGCTGAGTGGTGTGGGAGCCCCACAGGGCACTGTGCTCTCTCCCTTTCTGTTCACCTTATACACCTCAGATTTTCAGCACAACTCAGAGTCATGTCACCTACAGAAATTCTCTGATGACTCTGTGGTTGTGGGGTACATAAGCGGTGGACAGGAGGAGGAGTACAGGAGGCTGGTGGACGGATTTGTGGAGTGGGCTGGAGAGAATCACCTGGTGCTCAACGTGGACAAGACCAGGGAGATGGTGATCGACTTCCGGAGGAAAAGGACAGCCTTACAACCTCTCTGCATCCTTGGCAAGGATGTGGAAGTGGTGGAGGATTATAAATACCTGGGAGTGACTATCGACAGCAGACTGAGCTGGAGGAGCCACAGCACTGCTGTGTACAAGAAGGCCTGCAGCAGACTCTACTTCCTAAGGAAGCTGAGGTCTTTCAACGTGTGCAGCAGGATGCTGGGGATCTTCTACCAGTCTGTGGTGGCCAGCACCTTGTTCTCTTCTGTGGTCTGCTGGGGAAGCAGCATTGCAGTCAGTGACACCAGCAGACTGAACAAGCTGATCAGGAAGGCGGGTTCTGTCATTGGCTGCAAACAGGAAACATTTGAAACCGTGATGGAGAGGAGGTCACTGAACAGACTCCTTTCAATCATGGACAACCCAGAGCATCCTCTCCAACCCGTTCTGGACAAACAGCGGAGCTCCTTCTCTAGGAGGCTCAGACAGCTCCGCTCCAAAACTGCCCGGTACCAGAAATCATTCATACCAAATGCAATAACCCTGTACAACAACTCACTATGCAAAAGATAACCTCGCACATTTTTTTTTATTATCTATTTATTTAGCCTTTTTCTATTTTGCACATTTCTTTTTGCACATCTTTTTACCTTTGCACTGTTCTGTAAATAGCTTTTTAAATTATAATACCTTGATGTTTGCATTTATGCTGCATTTTCTTTGTTTTTGCTTTTATTTTTATAGTCGACCCCGACGTCTCCTCCGTATCTCCTTCGGAATCTCATGCCGAGCTCCATGGAGCAGGCTAGACTCCCTCAGGGCCAGCAGCTGATCACGCGTGTAAACAATGGCCATGCTTCCAGTGTTATTCCCACAGATGCAAGAATATCAAAGCAAGATAAAAAAAAAAAGTAAATATAAAGCACAAAAGGGAAAAAAAATTACAGAAATAATAGATGAACAACAAAAAAGTGAAAAAAAAGGAAGAAGACGATGATTACAGACTTGAGAAAAAGAGCGATTACAGGAGCTATGGCAACAGACGTCCGTTCACGGCGCCATCTTGGAGGTAAGTTTGCCTTCCCCAGCAGACCACGGAGGAGAACAAGGTGCTGGCTACCACATTAAGCTCACCTGTTTCAGCAGTCTGTGTCGCAGTGTAGTTTCTGTTTGTTCACTAGGTTCCTGGTTTACTTGGCTTGGTTCATTGGAGAGGATTTCTTAGTCTTATTAAATAATTCTCCTCACTTCACGTGCCTCTCTGTTCCTGCATTTGGGTCATCTTGATTCCCCGTAACATTACACTGCGACCATGTCAGACCCAGCAGGACAGAGTAATTCCGGTGATGTTCTTTCTCCAGCTGAGGAGGAGAGGTTGATCCAGGACATGCACAGCTGTTTGTCTGGAATGCAGCAGCTCCATGACCGTCTCTCCAGGCTGGAGCACGCACCCCCGCTTCCACCCCGACAGACACGACTGGGCCATTTGATGGTTCTGCAGAGGACTGCCGGGCGTTTCTCACCTCCTGTCACTTTCATTTTGACTTTAATCCCTGCGAGTTTCCCTCAGAGCAGAGCAAAGTGGCTTTCGCCCTGAGTTTCTTGACAGGTCGAGCCAAGCGGTGGGGGCTGGCAGAGTGGGACTGCGGAGCTGAGCTGTGCCGCTCTTTTCGAGCATTTTCTGCCCAACTCCTCACGGTGTTTGACCCAACCACACCTCACCGTGCCACCGCTTCGGACCTCCTCCGCCTCCAGCAAGGAGTACGCAACGTCTCTGATTACGCTGTGGAGTTCAGGACTCTGGCTGCCAGCACCCACTGGTCGGACGACGCGCTGGTGGACGTCTTTCATCATGGCCTCTCTAGTGTACTCAAGGACGAGCTGGCGGCGAGGGAGGTTCCGGAGGAACTGGAGGAGCTCATCAATCTCGCTGTTCGCATCGATCGGAGGATGAAAGAACGGAGTCAAGAGCAATGCTGCACCGCTAGCTTTTGTCCACCGCTTCCTGTGGGTGTTTCTCCACTCCAATCCAGCACATTGGATTCCCCTTCTTTACTGGAGTCCAGGCAACTGGGATCAGGACGTCTGACTTCAGCAGAGCGACGGAGACGTATGAGCAATGGCCTGTGTATTTACTGTGGGCAGTCAGGTCACTACATCAGAGATTGCCAAAAAAGACCCAGGTTTCAAGCAGGAGGGCATCTGGTGAGCCAATCACTAAATTATGCCTCTCCTTCTCGTCCTACAACCAGAATCCTGGTGACTCACGTTTCGAAGCAGGGTGAGTTTGAGACTCTTATAGACTCAGGATCTGATGGAGACCTAATCTCTCAGGATGTTGTGGATAAACTGAACATTCCAGCCGAACCTCTCAGTCCTAATTTACAGATCAATGCTATAAATGGGTCAACAATTTTCCAGTGTTCTGCTAAGACAATACCAGTTAAAGTTACTGTGTCTGGTAATCACTCAGAACTCATGTCATTCCTGGTTGTACAGACTACGAGACCTTCTATTATTTTAGGGTTTCCCTGACTCTGCAAACACTCCCCCCACATTGACTGGGTTTCTGGAGGTGTGCTCTCCTTGAGCCCCTTTTGTTTGATGAACTGTTTAAACGCTGCTGCTGTGCGCTCTTCTGTTTCTCCTTCTCTGACTCCACCTCCAGACCTGAGCAAGGTTCCCTCAGATTATCATGATTTAGGAGCAGTTTTTTGCAAGATTCGGGCTAAGTCTCTGCCACCTCACCGTCCATACGACTGTGCCATAGACCTACTTCCAGGGACACAACCACCTAGAGGACATATTTATCCTCCGTCTCCTCCTGAGCAGGAGTATATGGAGCAGTACCTTCAAGAGAGTCTACAGGCTGGCATCATCCGCCCCTCCTCTTCTCCTGCAGGAGCGGGATTTTTCTTTGTTGGAAAACGTGATGGTGGTTTACGACCATGCATTGACTATAGAGGCCTAAACAACATTACTGTACGTAACACTTATCCCCTGCCTCTAATGCATACAGCTTTTGATTTACTAAGAGGTGCTGACATTTTTTCCAAGCTGGATCTCCATAGCGCTTATCATTTAGTGCGTATCCGTAAGGGGGAAGAGTGGAAGACTGCCTTCAATACCCCTACAGGACATTTTGAGTACCTTGTCATGCCGTTTGGGTTAACTAATGCTCCTGCAGTTTTCCAAAGACTGATTAACGATGTTTTGAAGGACATGATCAATAAGTTTGTTTTTGTTTATTTGGATGACATTTTGATTTTTTCACCAGACCCTGTTGTCCATGTGCAGCACGTCAGAGCCGTCCTACAGCGCCTGCTGGAGAATCAGCTTTTCTGTAAAGCTGAAAAGTGCGAGTTCCACACCACTCAAACTAAGTTTCTCGGGCATGTGGTAACTCCAGGCGCTGTCCAAATGGATGACTCCAAGGTCCAAGCTGTCTTGGAGTGGCCTGTCCCAACTGGCAGAAAACAGCTCCAACGTTTTCTGGGTTTTGCCAACTTCTACAGGCGCTTCATTAGGGGCTTCAGTGGTGTTGCTGCACCTCTTCATAAGCTGTCCTCTGGAAAGGTACGTTTTGTCTGGGATGAGGGGGCCAACAAAGCGTTTACCGATCTCAAAAGACGCTTCTCTACAGCTCCCATTCTGGTTCAGCCTGACACCTCCAAACAATTCATTGTGGAGGTGGATGCGTCTGACTCAGGAGTGGGAGCAGTCTTGTCACAGAGAGCGTCTGATAATAAAATCCATCCCTGCGCGTACTTCTCCCGCAAGCTCACTCCTGCGGAGAGAAACTACGATATAGGGAACAGAGAACTACTGGCGGTTAAGATGGCCCTTGAAGAGTGGCGTCATTGGCTAGAGGGGGCTGTACATCCCTTCGTAGTGTGGACTGACCATAAGAACCTGGAGTACATCCGCACAGCAAAGCGACTCAACTCTCGACAGGCCAGGTGGTCCTTGTTTTTTGACAGGTTCAAGTTCTCCCTGTCCTACAGACCTGGCAGCAAGAACCTCAAGCCTGATGCTCTCTCTCATCAGTACCAAAAGGAGGAGGTCGTCGATCGTGAGAGTGGGCCCATTTTACCTCACGCCATTGTGCTTGGAACAACGCGCTGGGCTTTGGAGTGCAAGGTGAAGGGTTCTATAAGAGACAAGTCTGCTGTTCCTGCTGGTTGTTTGTTTGTCCCTTCAAGTCTCCGCCCCCAGGTATTGAAATGGGGACACTCGTCCCATCTGGCGTTCTACCCAGGAGCTACTAGGACTGCCTTTTTGGTGGCACGATTCTGGTGGCCTTTCATGTCCTCGGACATTAGGGCTTTTGTCTCTTCATGTCCCGTTTGTGCCAGTGTAAAGGTGCCACGAAGACCCCCAGCTGGACTACTTCAGCCTCTACCGGTGCCTTCTCGACCCTGGTCCTATATAGCCATGGACTTCATTAAAGGGCTCCCCAGTTCCAGAGGTAAAACTGTCATCCTGACCATTGTGGACCGGTTCTCCAAGTTAGTCCACGCCGTTCCTCTGCAGAAACTTCCCTCAGCCAGAGAGCTTGCTTTTGTTGTGTCTAGACACGTCTTTCGTCTGCACGGCCTACCGGAGAACATTGTGTCCGACAGAGGTCCACAATTCGTGTCTAGGTTTTGGAGGGAGTTCTGCAGGCTGTTGGGGGTCAGGGTCAGTCTGAGCTCAGGCTTCCATCCGCAGACCAACGGCCAGGTAGAGCGCTGCAACCAGGACATTGAGACAACACTGCGTGCCATGTGTTCCAACAACCCCAGTACATGGTCCACTCAATTACCTTGGGTGGAGTATGCTCATAACTCCTTGGTAAATTCCTCTGGGTTCTCTCCGTTCCAGGCTGCTTATGGATACCAGCCCCCTCTCTTCCCTCAGCAGGAGCAGTTGGCATCCACGTCTGGTCCAGCAGCATTTGTACGGTGTTGTCAACGCACCTGGAGGACATTCAGGAACCAGCTGTTGAGGAACCAGGAGAGGTTCACGACTGTGGCTAATCGTCGACGGACCCGTCCCCCAGAGTATAAGGTGGGAGACAGGGTCTGGCTGAACACTAAGGACATTCCCCTCAAGGGTGGCTCCAAAAAGCTGCATCCTCACTTCATCGGCCCCTTCACCATCAGCAGGATAATCAACCCTGTGGCCGTGAAGCTGAATCTCTCGCCCACCTTGAGAGTGCACCCAGTGTTTCATGTGAGCAAGCTGAAGCCCAAGAGATTAAGTTCTCTCCATGCAGCGCCGGGTGGTCCTCCCCCTCCCCGTTTCGTGGACGGTGTTACGACCTACACCATCAAGTCTCTTCTCGCCTCACGGAGGGTCGGCCGTGGCATCCAGTACCTGGTGGATTGGGAGGGTTATGGTCCAGCAGATCGCCAGTGGGTTCCTGCACGTCACATCTTGGACAGGACGTGATCTCCCGGTTCCATCGGGATTATCCTGACCAGCCTTGTCGTCCGTCTTGTAGCCAGACGTGTGTGTGTGGGGGGGTTATGTTACAGTTTGTCAGTTTCCCTTTGTTTGTGTGTGTAGTTTGGCTGTGGCTCCTGGAGGTCTCTTCCTCTCCTCCTGTCATTCCTGAAGTGTGCACAGCTGCTTGCATTTAGTTAATTGGTTTCTTGTATTACTTAAGCTCACCTGTTTCAGCAGTCTGTGTCGCAGTGTAGTTTCTGTTTGTTCACTAGGTTCCTGGTTTACTTGGCTTGGTTCATTGGAGAGGATTTCTTAGTCTTATTAAATAATTCTCCTCACTTCACGTGCCTCTCTGTTCCTGCATTTGGGTCATCTTGATTCCCCGTAACATTTAGAGCTCATACAGGACTGATCAGCGGCCCCCTGAAAAGCGCCGCTCCGCTCTCGCCCAGCTGGTTCTCTGCCTCTCTCTCACCCCTCACGAAGGGGCTGCCGGAGAGGAGCGCTTCGTGCCCACTGAGGTCTGGACCCGAGCTCTGCGTTCGGGCTCCAGTGCCAGTAGACCGAGTGAACCTCTCTGAGCAGAGCAGCAGGATTTATTAATGTGTTTGAGGGGGGGGGGGGGGTGCTTTGTTACGTGTGCGTTTTGTTGTGTTGTTATGTGTGAGAATTCAGACTGTGAGCCGACCCGCCGCTCTCGGTTAGCGGCTGCAGGACTCAGGAGAACAGAGCAGAGTTTGGCCCATCAGCTCACACATTTGGGTCGGTGTGTGAGCTTCAAAGCAGAAATGTCGCTCAGTCCTTAGAAACTGTCCAAACCATCATGTGGATTTGTGTTTCCAGTTGTGTCCCGACAGAATAAAGGCTGATGTTATTCCCAAACATTCACGTGCAGCCAAGCTAATACTGTTAGCCCGTGTTTATAGCTTCTCCTAACCCTGGCTTCAAGCTCCCCCTGCACAAAAAAGCACTAACCACACGGATTAAATATAAAACGATGAGCGAATAGACGCTTCATAATATTCATAACATTAATAAAAGCAAGTTTGGAAGATTGTCTTGTATATTACCGAGCTACTGCATAAATGTATGTGACAGCAAAGGGTTGTTTACAACGGGACACTTCCTTCCGGGTTTTTCAACAGTACTGCGCATGCCCAAATGATTTATTCCGACCGAAAGTGTGACCCATGGGAAGGTTTGTTCTAATCGGAAAAAGGTTTTCTGTGCCCATGTGCACGGGTGAATTTTAACCCGACCATTGATCCCATCAAGATATTTTGCCCATGTAAACGCGGCTAGTGACACCAACAGACTGAACAAGCTGATCAGGAAGGCGGGTTCTGTCATTGGCTGCAAACAGGACACATTTGAAGCAGTGATGGAGAACAGACTCCTTTCAATCATGGACAACCCAGACCATCCTCTCCACCCTCTTTTGGACAAACAGCGGAGCTGCTTCTCTAGGAGGCTCAGACAGCTCCGCTCCAAAACTGCCCGGTACCAGAAATCATTCATACCCAATGCAATAACCCTGTACAACAACACACAATGCAAAAGATAACCTATGCACATTTTTTATTATCTCTTTATTTAGTTGTTTTCTATTTTGCACATTTCTTTTGCACATCTTTTTACCTTAGCACTGTTCTGTAAATAGCTTTTTAAATTGTAATACCTTGATGTTTGTATTTATGCTGCATTTTCTTGTTCTTGCTTTTTTATTTAATTTTTTATTTAATTCTAAGTCTTTTTTTCCCTCTGCTGTCAGTTGCTATGGTGACAAACGAATTTCCCATGTGTGGGATCAATAAAGAGCTAAAGATGGAGGAGCAGCAGGAGGAGGTTCTTCACTGAAGGATAGCACAAGTCCAGCTTGTCAGTGCTTTGCTGATTGGCTAGTTGGATGTGTTCTTTGATGAGCTTTTCAATCTGACGTCTGCTTGGAGGACTGTTTTCATCCTTTTGGATGATTCCACTATTTGAACCAGACCTGGAACTAGAAGAGACTCAATGAGAACAGAAACACAAGAAAGGATCCAAACCAAACTCTTCTTCTGTCTGACTTCAACCATGAAGGGACTTGAACCCTCAACCTTCTGATCTATGAGGCCTCATGGTCTGAGAGAACATCCAGGTCCAGCTGCAGGTGGAGGACAGCATCATCCAGCTGAAGAAGAGGAGGAGCTTCTGCTGCCTCAAAGAGGAAGGTGGAGGAGGTGAGAGGCTGCACTGGAGCTTTGGACCAAACCCTGTGATGGACTCACAACATCTCCAGGCTGTTTCCAGCCTGACCAGGGGCCTGTTTCAGAAAGGAGGTTCAACCAACTCTGAAGTTAAACTTGAACTCTGAGTTGGTCAATCGAGAGATTAACAACTCTGAGTTTTCTGTTTCAGAGAAGCTGATCGGAGTTAGGTCAATCAACTCTGAGTGGACTGAATCGGAGTTGAGCGTGCGCACCGCGACCATAAGAAGCATTATCAATGGAGCGCAGATATTACGAGTCCCCATGGCAACCGTGGAAACAAAGAGGTCTGCATATTTTTCACCAGCTGAACTTGACGTGCTGCTGCAGAGTTACAGTGAATATGAGCACATATTCCAGAAGAAAAGCAACACCGCTGCATCTGCAAAACAGAGACAGTTAGCGTGGGAGAACATAGCTGCTCGAGTTAATGCGTAAGTTTGCATTTAAATCATTGTTAAATCATTAAAATAAAAATTATTAAAATATTGGCTGTAATAACTTTTTAAATAGCGTAAGGTGTGAAATTAAAAAATGGCGATATTTAGGTGTACTTTTGAAGTGTTATTCCTGGTGTAATTGCATGAAATGCTGCATAATGTACAGAACCAATCTGGGGGGAAAATGCATTTAACCTCGGTGATGTTTAGAGGACTTATTTGTGAACCTTCTGTTAGGACAGTGAAAATAAGCCACCCCCCTTGTTAGTTATTTTATATTTATTTTATAATTGTTTAATTTTAAAACGGTTTCAAGTGTTTGTGGATTCATTACAAATTGTGTAGTACTGTAAATGGCCAGCAGGTGGAACGAGCGCTGTCAAGCAAGAATGACGTCATGCTGAAGCGCGCAGAGCGAGTAATCCCTGAAGTATAAAACATAATTAAATCAGGTAAAATTTGAGCATGTCATGGATGTAGGAGGAGGCGGAGGAGTATTATGGTCCATCAAACTCCTCTGCATGGATGAACACAGTTCAGTGACGTACAGTAAATGCCAGAGTGTTATTCTATGGAATTCATGTTGAATGAACAGGATTTAACCCCACACTACTGTATTAAACAAACAGAGAAAACTGATAAAGAGATGTCCTACTTAGATGGACAGATCCTTAAGTCAGATCTGGAAATTGAGATCCTAGAACACAAGCTACAGGTATGGTGTGTATTGTGATTGGTGAATTCTATAAAGGTTTTGGATGAATATTGAATTCTTACTGTTGCTTTTCAATTTGTAGGAAATAAGGAAGACCAAATAAATTGTGACTTGAATGTATTCATTGTGGGATTCTTTTTTTATGTATCTTTTTTTTTTTCTTGTTGTGGTAATTCTCTATGAATTAATGCAGCCTCCTCGTCTATTGGGTCCTCCAAAAAAGGACAAGCCATTCTTGTCACTTAGATCATCGCTGTGTGACGGAAATGTGGGCAAAGAAGGTTAAAGCGAAAAATACAGCTTTGTCTTTAAAAAGGGGAGGGGACCGGCAGAAACCTTGAGTTTAGAGAATAAAACCTGCTCCCAACCAGGTTAGGTTCACAGCGTAAGTAACCATGGACACTGACTCAGAGTATTAGTTACCTCTCTTTCAGAAACGGGTTTGACTTACTCTGCTTTCTCTGGTTTAACAAACCTCCCATTCTGAAACGGAAAACCCAGAGTTTCCCTGATTTCAGGGTTAACTCACTCAGAGTTTACACTTAACCTCCTTTCTGAAACAGGCCCCTGTTCAGGAGATTCTTCAGGTCACAGCTGATCCAGGGTTTGTTGTTGTGGAAGCATCGAACAGTTTGAGTAGGCACAACGGACTCCTCACAGAACTTAATATATTCCATAATGCAGTCCGTCATGGTAAATGGTAAATGGCGTATACTTACGTCTACCTTCTTACAAAGGCCCAAAGCGCTTTACAGTCATAGTCCCATTCACCCATGCACACACACATTCACACACACATTCACACACTGGCGGCAGTTCTGCTGCCGAATACTGGCGCCAACCTCCCACTTGCCCAAGGACACTTCGACACATGGGCGTGCAACGTGGGAATTGAACCTGCAATCTTACGATCATGAGTCGACCGCCCTACCGCTGCACCACAGCCGCCCAACAATGACATGCTGTCAATGTCCTCTCCATGAGGCTTGCATAGAGCGCCCTAGACAGTCCTGCAGGGCCTGCTCCGTTTCTGGGGTCCACCTCCTCACAGCCTTTTTGTGGACACGTTCCCGCAGGGCAGTAGGGACATAGTTTGGGACGAGGTGAACCAGGTTATGGTGTCAGACCTGCTAGGGGGGGGGGGCTGTATGCATTCTTTGCATTTGCATACAGCGGATCCAGAGTTTTTTTTTCCCGGGTGGTACAGTTCACATATTGAGTGAAGTCCCCAAGCATTCTGTCCATGGTGATGTGGTTGAAGTCTCCAGTGATGATGCAGAAGGAGTTAGGCTGCTGTGTCTGCAGGCGGGAAACGGTGGTAGTGATGACGTCAGCTGTGGCCTCAGCATCGGCGGATGGAGGAACATAAACATTCACCACCACAACCGATGTGAACTCCCTCGGCAGATAATAGGGCCGGAGTCCCACCGCCAGCAGCTCCACATGCGGCGTGCAGAGTCGCTCCTTCACGCAGACGTGTCTGGGGTAAGAATATTCAGCATGCATTTGGAAAAACTCATTAGCTTCTTGTGGAAAATGATGAGTCATTTGAAAAGCATTCTATGAATGCTCAGAAAACTTCCTCTAAGGTTGTGGTTGTTTGGAGAAGTCCTCCTCCTCAAAGAAGTTCTCCTGACCATCTTCAAAGCTACTTTCTGCTTTTTCAAACGCTACCGTTCAACAAAAACTTGGTTTCTGCCACAAAACCAACCTTAGACACTGAAACAGAATGAATCCAATGCAGAAATGTGTTGACACCTTTAATTCAAAGCTTTAATCAGTTTGAATCTCATGAAGAACATTTCAAAAATCCACATTTGGATCAGGCGTCTTCATCAGAGCACAACTCATGTTTCCAGGACTGTGACTCACCAATATATCCTCATTTCCTTTACACAATCTGTTTCCATCATTTGGATTTTTCACACCAAACTTGAGTTAGAAAAGAATTGTTGCCCCAAAATGTCCAGTTTGAATAGTCTACAGTTTGTTGTGTTTGGTTGCTAGGTAACAGGGTCTTTAATGTCTATGATGTCATGGGGGCTTTCAGAGTTGAACTCCTGAATATGACGGTAAACATTTGGATTGAACAAAAATGGGATTGAAGCTCATGCTAAATCCTGATATCAATGCTGAAAAAACCTCCTCCTAGATTCTGGTTGTTTGGAGAAGTCCTCCTCTTCCAAGAATTCCTGAAAAAAGCCCTCATTTCTCCTGACCATCTTCAAAGCCACTTTCTGCTTTAGTTTAGTCCAAACTTGCTTTATGCTGACAACATTTACAGCTTGAATCCATCTGAAGAATCCAAGGAAACAAACCAATCTAAGTCTGCATTCATGCCACTTCAGAACCAACAAAGCATGTTTCCAGGACGCTGACTTACCAATAGAACTTGGGATTTCCTTTGCAGAATCCTTCTCCGTGTGTTTTCCTTTGTTTTTCTTCCCAAAACCTAAACCAGAGATTTTTGCTGAGCTGCAGAACAAACGTCTGACTGCTTTAACCGCCGTTGATGGTTTGTTGTGTTTCCCTCTATAGCTGCTATGGTCTTGGTATGGTTGCTAGGTAACGCTGTCTTTGATGATGATGACGTCAGAGTGGCCTCTAGAATGGACTTTTTTTCTTGTGTAACCAGGAGCTGTAACTTTTAGGGCACTAGGACCCAGAAAGAGGTCCGGGCAGTGACGGTGATGTGATGCTATTTTCATAGAACAAATCACAGAAACGTTCAAAAAGTAAAAAGTCTAAAGTATTTTTGTGTAAAATTGTATTAGAATTTGTTCAGTAAAAAATATGTTGTCATGTTGTCGCCCTCTGGAGGTTCATTTCAGAGAAGCCAAACTTCCAAAGGAAGTGAATCAATAAACATGAGCTAATTCTTGATGCAGGTTTGAAAATACAGATGGAAAACAGCATCAATAAAAATATTAGTCAATGTTTCCTTGAATGGAACAATTTCAGGATTTGTTGTCATAAAGTTGTGAAAAACTGTCTTGTAAAGTGTGTGGTGACGGTCCACTGTGGAAAATGACTGTTTGTGGAACATTGAGATGTGCTCAGTGATTTGGGTTTAGGACACTTTGGTTTCATTTCAAACGTTGGTTTCTCCTAAATCTACAAACTCTCTCCACAAACTGTCTCCTAACTCTCAGGGATTCCTGCTGCTGGCAAAACTCACGGCTCAAGGAACCACTTCATGAATCAGTCACGCTTTGGAATGAACTTTATTGAACAACATGTCATGGTCTGGAAGAAGCCCCAGTTCCAGCTGACAGAAGTCTGGTTCTGATCCATCATAGGCGGTTCTTTCCGAGGTGCTGATGTTGGATGGAAGAACAAGTCTCTCAGGTGATGGAAGCAGCAGATATTGGAGGAGAAGATTTTATCTGAGAATATGGACAACTCCAAGACCAAAGCTGTTCCTGTCTCCGACAGTCTAGAACAGTTTGTCCTGCAGGAAGTTACTGATGTTTACTTCTCTGCTGGAGTTCCATTTTCCAGTGTTTCCACAGCTGATGTAATCAATCTGATCTGAACACTTTACTTCCTGGTTTCATTGACAGCAAATGTTTCTAAAGATCTGACCCCCTAAAAGCTCCAATAGCAGCTGGATTTAGATTAAACTTCTTTAAAACTGCAGCTAAAAATGCTGTCAGCATGAAAAAGAACAGAGTTTTACCCACAAAACACCAACGAAAAAGGAAGTTCAGTCAGAAAACTGTGGAAAACATCAATCAAAGCAAAACTCTGAGTCTTTCAAACTGCATGAGTCAATATTTGATCATCAACCGAACAGAGATGATAGAAAAATGATTCAACTGAGAGACTTTTGTTCACTAACTGAGATCAGATGGGATTTCTGCTCCAAAAACTGACTTCAAAGGACTTGAATCCAAACCAGTGAGTCATGTGACCACAGCGTTTGTCCGTGTCTCCACTATGAACATTCTGGTCACATGACCATGTTGGAGGTTTCTGAAGGAAACTCTTTGTTTGTTTGTCAATGAGAGTTTCTGGAGAACAAAAATCAAGTGTGAAACATCTGGAACCAGGATCTTGTGATCCAGAGTTCTGGTTCTGTCTCTGGGACAGGGACAGAACCAGGATCCAACGCCTGACTGTGTTTTCCCCTGACCCACACATAGATCTATGACATCCAGAAATGTTCTGTCTGATCAATGATTCCCTCAATCCTTGATTGGTCCATCCCAAACTCACATCTGTCCATCAAATGGAGATCAAAGAAGAAAGTAATGATCTAGAAAAGAATCTGTTTGTCTGCAGGTCTGTTTTTATGCAGATCCAGGGGGGTATTCCAGGAAGCATGTTTAAACTAGCCTGACTTTAAGCCTGAACTCTGGCTGAAATCCGCCTGAACTTGCTTACTCTAGGTATGTCGGTTCCAGAAGACCGAATATGAGTTGGCGTAATTACGCTCGACTTGGTAACCCTGGGTTAATGCACGTGCACAGCAGGTACATAAAGACATTCTCAATGGATCGCCGATTTCTGGAGTCACCATGGAAACGCGTGGTGAATAAAAAAGAAGGCGCTACACTTCAGTGAGACGGAGTCTGTGATTTTAATGACGCCATATGAAGATTATACATCCATCAAAAATGTAACACGGCTGCATCATCAAAAGAAAGAGTTTCTGCTTGGAGAAAATGAACAGACAAAGTAAACCCACGAGTTTCTGATCTTGTTTCCATTGTCCTTGTGACACATTTAATAATATAACTTTTCCAATTTTGCCACCTTAAATAAATTACTTCTATTGGTAACAAATAATTGAGTAAAATTTATTCAACCTAATTTCTTACGTCTATAAAACTTAATAATTGTTTATACAACTGAAATTTACGTATTTATTTAACTAAATGTCATATTACTCCAATTCAATTAATATTTTTTTCCATCTTAATAAATTATATTTCTTGAACTCTTATATGTCTAAGTTTGAGCCGGCAGATATACTCATTTTTATAATAATTAAACGGATGGGAAAAATTGCATAGAGCGCATAAATTCTTTAAAGAATTTTCTGTCATTGTTATTACAGCAAGCAATAGTAGGGGTGCTATATAAACTCATCATCCTCTCCCTTCCTCTCCCTCATGGTGCAGAGACTTGAGCAAAGCAGGACAAAATAACTCAGCAAAACACAGTAAAACAGCTAAACAACTAAACACATTTGGTCAAAAACCCACACTTTAACCCAAATCCGTCCAGACAGGCAAAGGGAATGGTATCCCACAATCCCTTGCGGTGTTGATCTAACAGCAGCACCAAAGTTACACCTACTTAATTGAATTAATTTGAATGAAAGTAAAATAACTGTCGGAAAACTATGTGTTCTTTTTAAGCTGACTTAAATAAATAAAAAAGATTTATCTTAACTGAAGCAAATAACTAAGTTAGATCAAAGTAAAAAAGTTTCATTTTCCAACATCCATATGTGGTCCTATCACCCTCTCACGGTGGAAAAAGTATTATCTGAGCTTCTTCATCCACTAAATCATCTTCAAATGGACACGTCATGCTGCTTTACCTCTCTGAAAACAAACTAACCTTTAACTAAACCTGCTCCGGACCAGGTTATGTTCAGAGTATGAGTTGCCATGGCAACTTGACATACCCTGAAATATACCTCCATTTCTGGAACCGAAAGCTGAGGTTATCAACTTCCTTATCCTCAAACTTACCGTGGGAGCTAGCATAACCTGCTTTCTGGAAAACCCCCCTGGAGCTGCTGAACATCTGAATCCAACCCATGTTTCAGATCAACACTCCAAGTTGGAATGAGAAGAGGAAGTGCAGTTCTCCATCAGTCCACTGGGGGAGCTGCAGCACAATAACTGTCCACTTGATGCTGAGAGAGACAGTGGAGCTGATCTCAGATCAGTTCCTGCTGCAGCTCTGACACTCATCTCCACTTCCTCTGATTCCTCCATCACTCTGCTCTCCACCTCCCAGGAACACCGTCCAGTCACAACATCTCTGCAGACCAGCTGCTGCTGCTGCTCCTCTATGCTCCTCCAGGAGGAACATCAGACCCACCCCCACCTGCAGGGAGAAAGTAGAGAGACAGAGATGAAGGAGTGTCTCCTGATCCTGGTCTGTCAGTCAGTGATGCAGCACAGCAGCAGAAAGAGCAGCAGGAGCTTCAGCCCTGTTCAGAGCAGCAGCTTCCTGTCATCTTCACCTGTTGGAGCTTCTGCTGCTCTGATTGGCTGACTGTTGTCCTGAAGCCTGTCATCATTCTCCTCAGAGCTTCACTGAGAAGCTGCAGCTTCACAGGAAACTCTGCATCTTTGCTCTCAGACTAACTTTAGGACCAAACATCTGGAAGCAGCTGGACTGACTCCAACCCTCTACTGACCTCAGAGTCTGCAGTTTGGAGTTTGGACTCTTCACCAGATCCTGGAGCTGCTGAACATCTGAAGACTGAAGGTTGTTGTATTTCAGGTCTAGTTCCTTCAGGTGGGACGGGTTGGACTTCAGAGCTGAGACCAGAGCATCACAGCTGGTCTTTGACAAACTGCACTTAATCAACCTGAATCCAGAACAAAGAGTTGAGTTTAAAGACAAAGTTCATGTTTTTCATCCTTTACTTCTTCTAAAGAGTTCAAAGCTGAAGAAGATCAGAAAGTTTAGAAAAAGTCCAAAGATGTGAAGCAACAGCAGCAGATCAGCAGCAGATCAGCAGAAGCAGAGAAGAAGAACATTCAGGAACATTTAGGACAACATGCAGCTGCTTCAGGAAAGAAGTCCAAATGTGTGAAAGTCAAACATCAGCCTGTGGCTGCATCCAAACCAACTGATGTTTCTGCAGCCACATCAGAAAAAGTCCACTTCCTCTTTCCGCGTTTCACAATTAAAAAAGATAAGTTCACAGAACTTTATCACACTGCAATGCAACTTAGATATATAAGTACAGACAACTCAATAAATAATGCTAAAGTGTACAACTACCTTAACTTGCTGAACTGACTTAAATTATTGAATTGATTATATTACGGCTTGAAAAGATTGTGTTAAGTCAAAAAATTTAAGTTGGATTTATTACATTGTCCGTGGCCTCAGTTAACGGATTTTGCGGGTGCGGGCGGACCGGAGTAACCCAAACCACATCACTGCTTTAACAGCACTGCAGCAAGGACATTGAACTGGTGGCAGTCAGCGTTCGGCCGTACTACCTCCCATAGGAGTTCTCCCATGTACTGGTGGTCACTGTTTACATCCCCCCGTCGGCTGACGCTGCTGTCGCTTGTGAGTGCGAGCACAGCCCCGTGTCCCAGCTGCAGACACAACACCCAAAGGCCCTGACCCTCATTTCTGGGGACTTTAACCATGCCTGCATCCCCCTCTCTGCCACCCTGTCCAACTTCACCCAGTATGTGAACTGTCATACAAGGGACAGGAAAACTCTGGACCTTTTATACACTAACGTCAAGAATGCATATACTTCTGCCCCCCTCCCTCCTTTAGGACGCTCTGATCACAACCTGGTCCATCTCTCCTCTGCTTACACTCCAGTGGTGAAACAGCAGAAACCACGGTTTAAGACGGTGAAGATCTGGACTGAAGAGGTAACAGAGCAACTAAGGGACTGCTTTAATACCACAGACTGGGACGTTCTCTGCAGTCCACATGGGGAGAACATTGACAGTCTCACTAAATGCATCACAGACTATGTTAATTTTTGTATGGAAACACAGTGCAAACAAAATCAGTGAATTGTTTTTCCAACAATAAGCCCTGGGTCACTCCTGAGCTGAAGACCCTCCTAAATGAAAAGAGGAGGGCTTTTCATTTAGCTAAAACAGTGCTAAAACAGTCCCTTAGCGACTAAGGGACTGTTTTAGCACCACAGACTGGGACGTTCTCTGCAGTCCACGCGGGGGGGGGGTTGACAGTGCCAACAGAAACAGTGCTGTGTTTTTCCAACACCAAGCCCAAGCTAAAGACCCTCCTAAATGAAAAGAAGAGGGCTTATCTCTCTGGGGACAAGGAAGAGTACAGAGGGACCTGAAATACAGCATCAGGAAGTGCAAGGACTGCTACAGGAAGAAGCTGGAGCAGCGCCTGGAAAAGAACAACATCCATGATGTGTGGAGAGGTCTGAAACACATCTCAAGCCACGGTGAGGCTGGAAATGGTCACCAGGTCACAGGTGACCAAGCCTGGGCAAATGAACTGAACCTGTTCTTCAACAGATTTAATTCTGCCCAGCCCCCAGTCTCCATCCACACGGCCCCCTCTTCACACCTTTCCAGCCCAGGCATCTCCTCCCAGCTCCAGCTGTTACCAATTCAGCACCAAGGAGTTCACTCTGCCCTTCTTCCAACAGAAGCAAAGGGACCCCCCCAACGACTCTCAGCACCAGACCAGCCACCGCCCACCCACCCTCCAACCCCCCTCTGCCTCACCCTGAATCAGGTTAGGAAGGAGTTAAGGAGAACAAAGGCCAGGAAATGCAACAGGCCCTGACAACATCACCTCCAGGCTCCTCAGGGAGTGTGCAGCCCAGCTTTGTGAGGGGGGGCTGTTCAGAAAGAAAGAAAGAAGTTCTTCTGCAGGTCTTTGAAGAGAACAAGCAGCTGCAGGAAGAAAAGAAGAAGTTCTTTTGCAGATCTTTGAGGAGAACAAGCAGCTGCAGGAAGAAAAGAAGAAGTTCTTCTGCAGATCTTTGAAGAGAACAAGCAGCTGCAGGAAGATGCTGCTGCAGATCAGAATCTGGACATTTCTGCTCACTGTGGGTCAACACAACTTTGTCATCATATTTATTTGAACACAACTGAAACATGGAGTCTGACCTCAGAGTCTGTAGTCTGCAGTCTGGACTCTCCAGAAAACCACACAGATGAATTTCTGAATCCTGCAGGTTGTTCACGCTCAGGTTCAGTTCTGTCAGATTAGACGGGTTTTTCTTCAGAGCTGAGACCAGAACTTCACAGCTGATCTTTGACAAACTGCAATTCTCCAACCTGCAATCAGACAGAAAAGTGTGTTCAGGAGCAGTGATGCAGCTGGAGGTCCAGGAACTTGGTCCATTCAGTCAGTAGCCGCGTTTAAATGGGCAGAATATCTTGATCGGATCAATGGTCGGGTTAAAATAAACCCGTGCACATGGGCACAGAAAACCTTTTACAGATTAGAATAAACGTTCCCATGGGTCACAGTTTCGTTTGAAAGAAATCATTTGGGCATGCGCAGTAGTGTAAAAACTCCCGGAAGGAAGTGTCCCGTTGTAAACAAACCTTTGCTGTCACATACATTTATGCAGCAGCTCGGTAATATACGAGACAATCTTACAAACTTGCTTTTAGCAATGTTATGAATATTATGAAGCGTCTATTCACTCATCGTTTTATATTTAATCCGTGTGGTCGGTGCTTTTTTGTGCAGGGGGAGCTTGAAGCCAGGGTTAGGAGAGGCTATAAACACGGCTAACAACATTAGCTTGGCTGCACGCAAATGTTTGGGAATAAGCCTTTATTCAGCCTTTATTTTGTCGGGACACAACTGGAAACACAAATCCACGTGATTGTTTGGACAGTTTCTAAGGACTGAGCGACATTTCTGCTTTGAAGCTCACACACCGACCCAAATGTGTGAGCTGACGGGCCGAGCTCTGTTCGGTTCTCATGAGTCCTGCAGCCGCTAACCCAGAGCGGCGGGTCGGCTCACAGTCCGAATTCTCACACATAACAACACAACAAAACGCACACGTAACAAAGCACCCCCCCCCCCCAACACATTAATAAATCCGCCTGCTCTGCTCAGAGAGGTTCACTCGGTCTACTGGCACCGGAGCCCGAACGCAGAGCTCGGGTGCCGGGTCCAGACCTCACTGGGCACGAAGCGCTCCTCCGTGAGGGGTGAGAGAGAGGCAGCGAGCCAGCGGGGCGAGAGCGGAGCGGCGCTTTTCAGGGGGCCGCCGCAACAGCTGATTGGTCCTGTATGAGCTCCAAAGCTTTCTATCAGCGAAACACCGTCTATGAATGACGTAAACCAGAGCAGAAGTGACACACGATCTGAATGACCGTTTACATGTACCACGATCGGATAAAGGATCGGTATAACCCACCTATCTCGATCGGAAAGAAAGTTTGATCCGAAAGAGTCTGACCGGGGCAGACTATTCCGAACGGCGCGTTTACATGACATATTTCCGATTACTTTTGCCCATGTAAACGCGGCTAGTGTCAGTATGCTGCAGGTAAGCAGTCAGCATGCCCCCCTCAACCAGACCATCCCCACAAGGCCCTAGATGAATCAGGGTGTCTAATATGCAAGTAAACGCAGGATGGACGGGCGGGCACTGACACGACCCAGAGAGAGATAACCCCCAGGGAGCCCTGCCAGCATAACCCACCCATGCAGTTCCCGGAGCCCTATGTGCCTTTGTGCAACATTTGTTTGGGTGAGAGCGGGGAGGAGCAGGCGGATGGGCACAACCGGGGGAAGAAGGCTCCCCCGAGCGACCAGCCCCCCAGCCGGCCGCGGTAGGTGCCCCCCCTCCCAGGGCGGCCAGGCAGTCAGGAGGCGGCAAGCCAGCCGCAGACAGAGGCCAGAGCCTCGCTAGTGCTGAGAGACAGTCAGCAAGGAAGGGGCCTGTGCCAAAACGGACGGGCAGGAGGTTCAGCCCCATCATTCACATCCCTAAGGTCTAGCACACCGCCCCCCAGGGCACCCCCCCCCAAAAAATAAATAAATGGAGAACCCCAAAATAGATTAAATAACAATAGTTATTATAATAAATAAGGAAAAATAATAATAATAATCATAAATAATACTACTACTACTAATAATAATAGTCGACTTTTGCCCGGCCAGGACAAAACAATCGTGCTGTTTCCCTGGATCTGAGGTTCGACTATCAGACGTACTTTCGTCTCCAGTAACCTGGCATAGACTTTCCTAGGGAGGCCGAGGAGTGTAATTCCCCGGTAGTTAGAACACACCCTCTGGTCCCCCTTCTTAAAAAAGGGGTACCACCACCCCTGTCGGCCAATCCAGTGGTACAGCTCCTGACTGCCACACGATGCTGCAGAGACGTGTCAGCCAACACATTACCACAGCATCCAGAGTTTTGAGGTACTCAGGGCAGACTTCATCCACTCCCAGAACTTGGCCACCAAGGAGCACATTGACTACCTCAGTGACTTCTGGGGTGATAGACAGCCTCACCCCATAGTCCTCACTCTCTGTTTCCTCAAAAGGAGTGTCAGCAGAATTGGGGATACCTCAAAGTATTCCTTCCACTGTCTGACAATACCCCCTGTCGAACTCTTTTCCTGAATAAAAAACAATACACAACAATTTTAATTTCAATATTTGAAAAATATGCTAATATTTCACGCCCATCCAATTGGCCCAGAGCTCATTGGCTCTGAATAATTTACAGGATTTTACAGGAACTGGGAAATTATAAAAGACATCAGGCTTCAACTTCAAGCTGGTAGATGTGGGTACCGGATGTTCTCGGGTTGCCGGATGTTCTCGGGGTCCTTCGGGGGTCCTTCCAATGAGTTATATCACTAGAGGAGACATCACGTGGTTCCTCATGGGAGGAGAGCCCCGCCATCTTGGTGAGTTCAAGTTACAACTGCAGTGCAAATTCTTTAACTGTGGAATTATAAAAGATTTCTGGGATGAGTTCTGCTTCTGGTATTCTTCCAAAATTGCAATGCCATTTCATTTACACTCAAAAAATGTTCTATTCGGTGTGGTATCATATAGACCAGAAAATACAGTTCTTAATATCCTGATATTGCAAGAAAAGTATTATATGCACAAAAAATTTTGAAGACCAAACCACTTTTTATAACATTTAATAAAGAGCTCTGTTTTTACTTTCAATCACTTCATTATATGAAAAAGAAGAATGGCTTGAAATTGCTTAGTTTTGTTCAGAAATACAAACTTCACTAGTACCCCTAACTAGTATTAGACTATTTAGATTTTTTCTATGTTCCTTTATTTTATTTTACTTATGTTCTTATTTATTTGTGTGTTATGTTCATTGTTTCTTTTTTTCCCCTCTATTCTTTATTTTCTATGTTAATATGTTATGTTTGGCAATGGTGACTGATCTTCGAGGCAATATTGATTACATTGTTATTGTTCATTGTTAAGGTTAATGTCATTGTTAATGTATGATACTGCAAATGTCAATAAAGTTTTAAAAAAAACTTAGCGACGTCAACTCATTGGTCTAGCCAACTTACAGCCAATCAAATAGTGTGACGTCATCATTGGTCGAAGGACCCCGAAGGACCCCGAGAACATCCGGCAACCCGAGAACATCCGGTACCCACAGTAGACTCTGGTTCTTGAAAATATTGCCTGACTTTAAACCAATATGCAGCCACAGATCTTCCACTGCAGGTTTTTTTTTCTCAAAATATATTGTGATTTTTAAAGCTTTAAACAACATCACATAAAAGGAACATTCAAATCTGGCATTAAAAGTAATATTAAAATATGCATACACATACACACACACACACACACAAAGTATACAAAAAATAAAATAAAATAAAATAAAGGGGGACACAAATGAGATGTCCTTACACAATAACTTAAATCATTGTTTAGCATTGAATGGGCTTGGGAAAAACGTATATAAGGATTCCACAAGAGTTTGAAGGTTTTTTCTTTTTTTTTTAAACAATACATGTTAATCTTTCCAAAGCTAGACATGTCATCAGTTCTTTCGTCCACATTGTCATCGACGGCGTGTCCATGCTCTTCCACAACATTGCAATAATTACTCTTGCTTTTAAAAGCCCAAAGTCGATGAGCAATGATTGTTTCTGTGTTACGATAAAGTGTTGAGGGTATATACCTAACACACATAATCTAGAACACAACGATACATTATTTCCAATTATATGACCAATATATCCAGTTACACGTTTACAAAAGCAGTGGATCACTGGACATTCCCATAAGCAGTGTATAAAAGTTCCTTTATCAACTTTGCACTTAACACATGTGTCCGGAATGTCTGGAAATATGTGGTTGAGGCTACTGGGTGTCAGGTATGTGTGCATCAACCATTTATATTCCAGCAGCTTACATTTGGTGTTGACTGATTGTGTCTGAGCTTTCAAACAAGCCAATTCCCATTCATCTTCAGAGACATCTTCTGATATGACGATTTTCCATGCTTCTAACTTTTGTGAAGAAGATTCTTTTGAATGTGTTAAAAGTATATTGTAAAACAAAGAAATCTGTCCTTTTCCCTCTTTGCAAGATTTTATTAATTCTTCAATTTTTGACCGTGGAGGTAAGGACAGTTGTTTCTGTGTGGAAAAAATGAAGTGTTTTAACTGCAAAAATGTAAAAAAATGTTTTCTTGAGATATTTTATTTCTCACACAGCTGACTAAATGACATTAAGTGGTTAGATGTGTAGAGGTCTGAAACATATTTAATACATTTGGTAAACCATATCTTAAATCAACCATCTTCTCTGCCAGGTAGAAAGTTGTTATTACCCCAGATAGGTGAGAATTGTGACAACACCGTTGTGTCTCCAACATGTTTATTTGAAAAGTTCCATATCTTAATTGAATTCTTAAGAAAAGGATTCTTTGTTTGCCTAATTAGCTTTGTAGGGCTAGCTGAATATAAATATAAATTGAAAGGAAGCTCAGATGTTGTATTTTGTTTAATAGTAACCAAGATTGAGGGGGGGGGGGGGGAGCTGTAAAGTCGTACATGGTTAGCCTTAATTGGGCTGACCAATAATATAGTTTTAAATCTGGGAGTTGAAGTCCTCCTTTTTTGTATGGTAAACACAGTAACTTAGTTTTTAGCCTGGCTTTTTTGTAATTCCAAATTATTTGATTAAACAAGTTAACAAGTTATTAATGCTTCAAAAAAAAGGTGTCTGGCAAAGGAATTGGTTAAGCCTGAAAAAGATTTAGGCAAAACAAGCATTTTGATTATATTTATACAGCTGATCATGGGCATTTGGGTCCATCTGTTTAACATCTCACGCACATTGTTCACCAAGGGATCATAGTTTAAAGAAATCAAATGTGTCAAATCAGGACACATTTTAATCCCTAAAGATGCAAAGCCTTTATTTGCCATTGCAAATGGTGAATCCAGAGTTGGGTTTATTCTTTCAGTTTTATCTAGGAGCATTAATGCCAGTTTCGCAGATTTTTACACCTGTACTTCTGCTATGAGACCTTATGGCCATAGCCAGAGGCTTAATAGCCAAAACAAACAAAACTATCACCAACCATGCACATTACGTTACAAATAAACATGTAAATAACCAAAAAAGGAGAATGTCTTGACATGTTTTTGGTGTTTCTATGACTGGCCCCTAGAAGGAATGCTTAATATAAAGTTTCTCTCCGTAAAAGGGAGTGCTCTGTAGAAGGTATTCTGACATGTTTATGTTTAGCCTACGTGCAGGGTGAGCTTGCGGGGAGGGACTGGCCATCCATCCCTGCGGGCTGATCTTTGCATCAAAGAATATATAAGATAGGTAATCCTAACTTGAGTTAGAGTCAGCTCGGGGTTACGTACGAACGGCCAGCCGGAGTTTTGTTTCAAGCCACTCTATCGGGACTGTTGGCTCTCCAGTCCGTGTGTCACGGTAGGGGCAGATGAATTTTTTTTTTGTTGAAACTGCATGGCTTAAACTCCTGTGTTATGTTGTATGACTGTCTTGAAGCGGGGAATAAAAAGGCACATAATATTCTAGCTTGCAGTCTTTGAGTCATTTGTTTCTGCTCAGTGCCTACCTCCCTCGAACCAGCAAAAAATTATGTCATAAAACAAGCGCCTTTTATTTCTTTTGCTGGAGTTCACTGTGAAACCCTTCAGCCTCCCGCAGAGAAGAAAAGAGGTGGATCTTCCCGTTATGGATCGCACTCAGCTTACAGGGGTTTACGTGAAATCCACGGAATATTCCCATGTCAGTGAAAAGCTTTCTGGCCGTGTTGAACTCCCTGCGTTTGCGCATCGTTTCGCTGAGAAATTCTGCACTAAGGCAAGGTTAGTTCCATCGTGCTGGATCTTCTTTTGTGATCCAACATAACTGTCTTGAAACTTCCAAAATCGGATCAGGACAGCTCTGGGTCAGTTCGGTCCAGCTGCCGCCAAGGTCCGGTGCGCCCCCTCCAGAACCAGCGCCATGTCCGGACCGAGTCCCAGCCATTTCGGCAGCATTTCCTGAAAAAAATCAATTAGCGGCTGCGTTCCCTCTGCACCTTCTTTGAGACCAAACAAACGCAGATTCTTTCACCTGCTACGGTTCTCTAGGTCGTCCGTCTTCATCTGCAGGTCTGTCAGCTGACTTGTGGCGGAGGCCGATCCCACCTGCACCTTCTTGATTTTCTCCTCCGCCGCCACTAATCTGTCTTCTGCTTCTTTTATGCGTTTAGTGTGCACCGAAACCTCTCGCTTCAACTCTGCCATTTTCCCTTCACAGGCCGTTATAGCATTGGTGACTTCTCCAAGGCTCCTGTTGATGCCGTCCAGCTTGAGTCCAAACTCCGAACGGAGTGACTTGAGCTCTGTTAAAACATCTGCTATGTCAGCCATTTTGCTGCTTTTGGCTGTCTCTCTGGCAAAGTGGATTTTTTCTTGCTTTGAGCGGTGGATTTGCGAGCTGGAGTAAAAACATTGTATTCCTTTGCTGTCTGTGAGGTTGACATAACTGACTGCAGACAAAAGATTTGAATTGCGAAAGAATTTCTGGGAGAAAAATCAATATTTTTGTGCACGGCTAACAGGGGAGTCTCTTTCAAGCGTCCATCTTTGTCGGGCGGTCACGTGATCCTCTGCAGGTTTACTCAATTCTTTCATTTCTTCACCAAAACCAAACTTCTCCTCTCTAGTCTGCACTCACACTTGTGTGTGTGTGAGTGTGTGTTCACGTGCATGCTCACGTGCTCTGCTGTGTCTGATTTAAACTTTGACCTCGGTCAGCTCTCAGGCAGGTTTGATCAGGATGACTAGTCTGTCATTAGTTTGAGTTCTTGTTTCTTTTCTGACTCTTTCAACTCAGAAATCTGTCAAAGGTTTCAACAGCTGAACCTTTGGTTGCCATGGAAACATCTTTGTTCTAAAGAAAATCTAAGCAGCTGCTTTCTTCCACTGCAGACTCATCAAAGAATCAAAGATGTTCAATTTGTGGAAAATCCAGAAAATCTTTGAATTCAAACCTTTCAGCTTCAGTGAAGAACTACAAATGTAGAACTGAACCAACCAGCAGCTTCAATGTTCTGACCTCAGAGTCTGCAGTCTGCAGTTTGGACTCTCCAGTCCAGAACCCAGAACCTCCATGGATGAATCCTCCAGACTGTTGTTGCTCAGGTCCAGTTCTGTCAGGTGGGACGGGTTGGACTTCAGAGCTGAGGCCACAATTTCACAGTGAGTCTCTGAGAGTCCAAATTCTGCTGGAAGTCTGTGAAGAGAAAGAAAGACAGATACAGATGATCTATGATTAATTCAGGCTGTGATAAAGTTCCATTTGGACATTTCTCTCTTCATCAGAGCTTCATCTTCATCATGAAACAGTCCTCCTCATCAGTTTCTCTCAGACCTTCATCTTTCTTTCATCTGCAGCTGGAGGAGAGAAGGTGGATCTCCATGGAGCTTCATGCTGCCCTCAGTCTGTCAGTGATCTGAGGTCTGAACCCCAAAGTTCACAGTAGAACATCTGGATCATAACGACGGACAGCTGTCACTCTGACCATGATGATGATGATGATGATGATGGTTGAATGTTGATAGTGTTTAAATGTTGGTTCTGATCCAGTTCTGTAAGAGTTTTCTGTTTTTATTTCCAAAATGATATTTTCATGTTTTATCTCTGAAGCTGTAAACAACAACAGTTCATCTTCCTGTTCTGTTGCAGAACTTTCAATCCAGTTTCCTCCTCAGGTCCACGTCTCCCGTCCTGAACAGAACCACAACAGCACCAACCTTCAGGCAGAACTTTCCAGAAGCTCTTCTTGGTAGAAAGAGGCTAAAGTGACTGTTTCTTTTCTCAAAGAGCTTTTCTAAATCTGTACTTGATGCCTTCTGGAAGCTGTTTATGTTGTCATGGAAACACCACATTCTGGGGGTGCTGTCAGTTAGCAGATATGAAAGTGTTTCTTCACTGTTTTGCTCCTCTGAACTCTCTGTGGACTGATGACTCAGCATTGTTGTTCTTTTACAATCAAACTCTGCAGATGGCAGACCCATTTTCAAGAACATTATCTGCATCTTCTATCTGATCCTGAAGATGATCTTCCAGCTATGAGAAACCTGTTTCCATGACAACGTCTTCAGGATTAGCTGGAGCATGGCTGTGAACATGAATGCAATCACTGACTAACATGCAGCTCTCTGAGCTGACAGATCCATAAACAACTGTCTGTGTCCACAGCTGCTGCAGATACCTGCTCCTCTCCCTGTCTCTGCAGCTGCATGCGGGGGAAGTATCATGGTCTGTCTCTGGTGGGGAACTTCAGAAACAACCATAGCTTCAGTCTGTGTGTTCTAAAGCTTAATTTCTTTGTTTCTACCATCTTGAAGGCTTTCTCTGCTTCTCTGCGTAAACACACCTGCCTCCAGTGACTCGTCATCCGGCCTCTTTAGAACTCCATGATGATCCCAGTCAGGTGTGTTTCAGCAGGTAAGATGGAAACCATGCAGGTTAGTAGTTCTTTTAGAACATGCGGCTCAACATTCAGGCTTTTGTCACGTGTTCAGAGGGAGAGCTCTGTTTGTTTAAGCGTTGTGTTCACAGACTGTCTGGAAAAGGGAAACAGCAAAGAAAGAGGCCAAGGGGCGGAGCTTCAACAGGAAACAGACAAGTGTCTTAGTACAATTAAAGCAGGTAGATTCTTCATTGTCTCACTCAAAGCCAGGAATCTTCTCCACAGAAGACCATGCTGACATCACTCTGACCTTTGACCCATCATGCTCCTCACAGTTCACACACACATCAAAAATGAGGCTGTTGATGTTGCACAGACAGAAGAAGCTGAATCCAGACTTCTGATGGCTAGCTAGCTTTGATCAGGAACATCATGGTTCTCATGGTTCTAGAGCCACACTGTGACAAAACAGCCAGAGTGGTTTCAAAGGCACCTGCTGAATCCATGCAGGTGAATCAAAGCATGTCTGGACTTTCTTCATGGAATTCCAGAACCTCAGTATGAAGGACTAAGAACATGTGCAGTTTTACAAGTTAGCTGTGATGCTAGGCTTCATTTTGCAGTCCAAACTGATATTTTGGTCTGACCAATAAGGACTTTCACAATAAAACTTTATCAAAAACACTAACTGCATATTCAGATTCCAAAAGCCTGGATTGATCCAGAAGATTTTCTGGTGAACTTGTACTCACACTGGTATTTTTCTAGAAGCATCAGAGAAATAAGAATCCAGAAAAATAGAAGGAAGACATCTAAAACATGAATCCTTTCAATGGAACGGGATGAACAAATCAATACAAGCAAATAAAAAAGCAGATTTCAGACAGAATTTCCTGATTTTCTGTCTGCACTGCTGTGTCTTGGACTCAGATCTTCAACAGAGACAGTATGTATGCAGATGATGGTTGACTGAACTAAAGGAACCAAAAGTATCAGAGGAAAGAATCAGTATCTGGTTCAGTTTCTTCTTTTAGTCATCAAACTGTTTCATTCACAGATCAATGATTTCTCTAGAAAGAAGATGATGAACAGAAGAAAGAGCTTTTTAGAAATGTGCTTCTAGAATGACTGACATTCTGGGCCGTCTGCTTTGGGTTCAAACCTTTCAGAAGGTTTTGGATTGGATTTCATTTGGACAAATATGATCATTCTTTGATCTTTAGTTAAAAGATCATTTGAGTGTTAAAAACCAACTGATTTTCTTCTTTCATGTTTTTATTTCTAATCATTTTCAAACCTTTCATTCTTTGTAACTGAATACTGATCTGATTTATCATCACAATCACTTCTAGACTCACCTGAACTTTCTGCAGTTCCTCACAGCTGGGATCAGTCTCCGTCTACCCTCAGCTGATGTCCTGTACTGGATCAGGTCCAGCTCATCCAGAACCTCCTCTGACATCTGCAGAGTGTAGGCCAGAGCTGAGCAGTGGATCTCTGAGAGTTTCTTCTCTGATTTGTTCTCTGACTTCAGGAACTCTTGGATCTCCTGATGAACTGAGAGGTCCTTCATCTCCATCAGACAGTGATAGATGTTGATGCTTCTGTCAGGGGAGACTCCTTTACTGTTGATCTTCTTCAGGTTGTTGATGGCTCTCTGGATGGTTCCTGGATTCTTCTTTCTCTGACCCAGCAGGCCTCCTAAGAGTCTCTGGATAGTTCTTGGATTCTTCTCTGTCTGACCCAGCAGGCCTCCTAAGAGTCTCTGGTTGGACTCCACAGAGAGACCATGAAGGAAGCGAACCAGCAGGTCCAGGTGTCCAGTTTGACTCTGCAGGGATTTCTCCATGACTCTACTCAGAAACTCATCCAGGGATGGGTTCTCCATATTGTTCCTTAGGAAGTCCTCAATGACCTTTACCTTCCTGTTGGAGTAACAGTGGAACATGTAGACTGCAGCCAGAAACTCCTGAACGCTCAGATGAACAAAGCTGTAGACCGGTTTCTGGAAGATCTCACACTCTCTTCTGAAGATCTCAGTACAAACTCCAGAGTACACTGAGGCCTCTGTAACATCCAGACCACACTGCTGCAGGTCTTCTTGGTAGAACATGATGTTTCCTTTCTCCAGATGTTCAAATGCCAGCCTCCCCAGCTTCAGAAGAACTTCCCTGTCCGTCTCTGTCAGCTCTTGTGGACTTGTCTGATGTTCCTGCTGGTACTTGTTCTTCTTCCTCTTTGTCTGGACCATCAGGAAGTGGGAGTACATGTCAGTCAGGGTGGTGGGCAGCTCTCCTCTCTGATCTGTGGTCAGCAGGTTCTCCAGAACCACAGCAGTGATCCAGCAGAAGACTGGAACTTCACACATGATGTAGAGGGACATGGAGCCCTTGATGTGGGAGATGATTCTGCTGGACAGCTCTTCATCTGGGAACCTCCTCCTGAAGTACTCCTCCTTCTGAAGATCATTGAAGCCTCGTACTTCTGTCAGTCTGTCCACACATGAAGGAGGGATCTGATTGGCTGCTGCAGGTCTGGAAGTGATCCAGACCAGAGCTGAGGGCAGCAGACGTCCCTGGATTAGGTTAGTGAGCAGCACGTTGACTGAGGACTTGTGTGTGACATCAGACACCACCGGACTGTTGTTGAAGTCCATAGAAAGTCTGCTTTCATCCAGACCATCAAAGATGAACAGAAGTTTGCAGACAGACAGCTGTTCTGCTGGGATCTTCTGGAGCGTTGGATGGAACAGCTGGATCAGAGTGAGAAGACTGTGCTGCTCATCTCTGATCAAGTTCATCTCCCTGAAGGACAGAGGAACCACAGCACTGATGTCTTGGTTCTCCAAGCCCTCGGCCCAGTCCAGAGTGAACTTCTGCACTGAGAAGCTTTTTCCAGCTCCAGCAACTCCACTGGTCAGAACCACTCTGATGGATCTGTGTTGGTCAGGGAGGACTTTGAAGATGTCTGGATTCTTGATTGTAGTGTCATGGAGCTGGTTGGTCTTGGTGGTGGTCTCCAGCTGCATCACCTCATGTTGGGTGTGACCCTCTGGTCTCAGTCCCTCTGTGATGTAGAGCTCAGTGTAGACCCTGTTGAGGAGCGTTTCTCTTCCTGCTTCTTCAGTTCCTTCAGCCACATGTTCACTTCTGCTCCTCAGACTGATCTGATGTTCTCCAAACATTTCCTGCAAACCAACATCTGCTGAAAGAGCAGAGAAGAAAGCTCCCTTCATGAGTGTTCCACATGTTTCCAGAAGAATCCATCAGCAGATGATCAGGCTCTGACTCACCAGCTCTGGGTCTTTCTGCAGACTGGGGTCCACTCCTCTTCTTCTCTCTGTGGACACTAAGGAGAAACGTTAGTGAACAACAATCAAAGCAGTCAGTGGGAAGTTCCAGACTAACTCTGATCATGGAGCAGATCCTCTCTGATCTTCAGACTATTGTGATCCAGACTGTGCTGAATGTCAGCAAATGTTTCCAGGTTAAACCAGAGCAGATCTAGTCCATCTGAAGGTCTAAATGATGCGTTAGCTGTGTTTGGAGCTCATGTCTGGACTGAGGTCAGAGAAAAGTTCAGCTGGTTGCTTCATCCTCACAGACTGAGCTTTGTGTCCTCCAGAGTTGTCCAACTCTTTTCTTTCCTCTCAGACCTAAAGCGCTCACAGCAGATGGTTGACCTTCCTGAATGGATCAGCTGATGTTCTTGATGAGAACATTGTTGTTCCTGCTGAGAGCTGAACTCTGCTTTGTTCACTAGAAACTGCTGCTTACTTTGAGTCTGAAGGTCCTGTTTCAGTTCTGAACTCTGGAGGATGATCTTTGGACCCGTCACTCTTCATGGAGCCACAGCTGGAGGCTGCAGACTGGACTCTCTGTGTGACCTGTTGACCTCTGCAAACACCAAACCATCAGAGTGTTGGAGGATCTGCTTTTCATGAACAGCTGATGGACTTTGACATAAACACAGACTGAGCTGATTCCAATTCTCCATGTAGAAATGTAGAAATTCTGAGAGCAGAAAGTCAAACTAGAACAATGTGATGTTTGGAAAGCATGAAAATCTGAATCCTAGGAGTCTGCAGTGATTCTTCTCATTAGACTGGAGCTGCTATTTTTTGCTGCTTTTTTGGAGCATGCTATGTTATTTTTTTATTTTTATTTTTTTCCGATACTGTATTCATCCCTCAATGGGGAAATTCTTCTCCGCATTTTGACCCATCCCTTGGGGGAACGGTGAGCTGCAGCTGAACCGCTGCTCGGGAGGCGGTAGCGTTAAGGGCCTTGCCTAAGGACCCCCACTGGGTGATGTTAACTGCTCGCCATTGATATGGTAATTGCCCCCCAGTACCATTGCTCATTCCCCTCCGGAAATCGAACCCTGGATTCCTGCATGGTAGCTTGTCACCTTACCAACCGAGCCACCCAGCCGCCCATGTTACCATGGCGCCGCGTGTGTGGCAGCTTATCTGGGCAGCTCTACCTTTTTGTGTTCCTTACTTTGCGTTTTTTAATATTTTCTTCCACCTTATTTGTGTTTTTTGTATTTTTCTACAACTAATATGAAGTTCTGTGACAAAGGACAGGAACATTATTACTTTTGCTTTTTGTTTTTTTATTTTTTCTCAACTTTTTGAACCGGCCTTGGGGAATCCATTAGGATGCAGCTCCATTGTATACACTCGAGATCAGCTGTTAGCTCTTGGCCGAGCTGAGATTCTCCTCGCTGGAAAGCCAGATATTCCAGCTGAAATACGGAGGAAACGACGAGGCTGCAGAGCTGGAGTTAAACGCCGGGAAAGAAGACGGAGGTACAAGCCATATTTACCATCCGTTATTATGGGAAACGTCCGCACTCTCTCTAACAAGCTGGATGAGTTAACGGCGCTCATGCGTCTGCAGCAGGCGTACCGGGAGAGCAGCTTGCTGTGTTTCACCGAGACGTGGCTAAACCAGGACATGACATACTCCGTGGTCTCAGTTAATGGATTCACGCTGGTGCGGGCGGACTGGAGCGCGGCGCAGAGCGGAAAGAAGAAAGGTGGTGGTCTGGCGGTGTTCATGAATGACAGATGGTGTAACCCGAACCACATCACTGTGAAAGACCAGCACTGCAGCAAGGACATTGAACTGGTGGCAGTCAGCGTTCGGCCGTACTACCTCCCACGGGAGTTCTCCCATGTACTGGTGGTCACTGTTTACATCCCCCCGTCAGCTGACGCTGCTGTCGCTTGTGAGACCGCGGGTGCACAGCACTGTGTCCCAGCTGCAGACACAACACCCACAGGCCCTGATCCTCATTTCTGGGGACTTTAACCATGCCTGCACCCCCCTCTCCGCCACCCTGTCCAACTTCACCCAGTATGTGAACTGTCATATGAGGGACAGAAAAACTCTGGACCTTTTATATGCTAACGTCAAGAATGCATATACTTCTGCCCCCCTCCCTCCTTTAGGACGCTCTGATCACAACCTGGTCCATCTCTCCTCTGCTTACACTCCAGTGGTGAAACAGCAGAAACAACAGGTTAAAGCGGTGAAGATCTGGACTGAGGAGGTAACAGAGCAACTAAGGGACTGCTTTAATACCACAGACTGGGACGTTCTCTGCAGTCCACATGGGGAGAACATTGACAGTCTCACTAAATGCATCACAGACTATGTTAATTTTTGTATGGAAAACACAGTGCAAACAAAATCAGTGAATTGTTTTTCCAACAATAAGCCCTGGGTCACTCCTGAGCTGAAGACCCTCCTAAATGAAAAGAGGAGGGCTTTTCTCTCTGGGTACAAGGAGGAGCTACGCAGAGCACAAAGGGACCTGAAATACAGCATCAGGAAGTGCAAGGACTGCTACAGGAAGAAGCTGGAGCAGCGCCTGGAACAGAACAACATCCGTGATGTGTGGAGAGGTCTAAAACACATCCCGAGCCATGCTGAGGCTGGAAATGGTCGCCAGGTCACAGGTGACCAAGCCTGGGCAAATGAACTGAACCTGTTCTTCAACAGATTGGATTCTGCCCAGCCCCCAGTCTCCATCCACACGGCCCCCTCTTCACACCTTTCCAGCCCAGGCATCTCCTCCCAGCTCCAGCTGTTACCACCTCAGCACCAAGCAGTTCACTCTGCCCTTCTTCCAACAGAAGCAAAGGGACCCCCCCAACGACTCTCAGCACCAGACCAGCCAACGCCCACCCACCCTCCAACCCCCCTCTGCCTCACCCTGAATCAGGTTAGGAAGGAGTTAAGGAGAACAAAGGCCAGGAAGGCTACAAGTCCTGACAACATCACCTCCAGGCTCCTCAGGGAGAATGCAGACCAGCTCTGTGTGGTGATGCTGTTCATATTTAATATGAGCCTAAGACTGGAGAAGGTACCAGTCCTCTGGAGGACTTCCTGCCGGGTTCCGGTTCCAAAGGTACCTCGTCCTACGGAACCCAACCACTTCAGACCTGTTGCCTTGACTTCCCACCTGATGAAGTCTATGGAGAGGATCATCCTCAGCCATCTCCGCACCCAGGTGAGCTCAGCACTGGACCCGCTGCAGTTTGCATATCGACCAGGCATCGGGGTGGATGACGCCATCATCTACCTGCAGCATCGGGCCCTGTCTCACCTGGAGTCCCCTGGGAGCACTGTGAGAGTCATGTTTTTTTTTATTTCTCCAGTGCTTTCAACACTCACGCTGCTCCCACGTCATGGAACACACTGCAAAAAACCTGGAAGCTCCCTGATCTTATCTTTTTAAATGATTTTAAAACCAGACTGAGAGCACTTGAGGTCAACTCCTTTAAATGTAACTGTTTTTAAAATTGAATGTAATCTTATTTGTTGTTCTGTGTTTGTAACTTGTTGCTGCCTCTTGGCCAGGACTCCCTTGCAAAAGAGGTTTTTAATCTCAATGGGACTTTCCTGGTTAAATAAAGGTTAAATAAAAAAAAATAAAAAAAAACACCATCCAGCCATCACTGCTGAGGAGGAAGCTGGAGGTTGCAGGTGTGGACCAACATCTGGCTGCTTGGACCATCAACTACCTCACAGACAGGCCACAGTTTGTGAGGCTGCGTGACTGTGTGTCTGATGTGGTGGTCTACAGCACAGGGGCACCTCAGGGGACTGTGCTCTCCCCATTCCTGTTCACCCTGTACACACTGACACCCTGGACTTCAGGAGGTCCTCACCACCACACTCACCGGTGAACATCCAGGGTTCAGACATTGAGGTTGTGGACACATTTAAATATCTGGGTGTTCACCTGAACAGCAGACTAGACTGGTCCAACAACACGGATGCTCTGTACAGGAAGGGTCAGAGTCGCCTCCACCTGCTGAGGAGACTTAGGTCTTTTGGCGTGTGCAGACAGCTGCTGAGGACCTTTTATGACACTGTGGTGGCCTCAGTGGTCCTTTATGGAGTTGTGTGCTGGGCGGGGGGCAGTGCAGGCAGAGACACGAGGAGGCTTAACAAACTGGTTAGGAAGGCCGGCTCTGTCCTGGGCTGCACACTTGAGTCCATCGAGGAGGTGGCGGTCAGGAGGATGTTGGCTAAACTAACATCCATCATGGATAACCCCTTCCACCCCCTGCACCAAACTGTAGAGGCGCTGACCAGCTCCTTCAGCACCAGACTGTTGCACCCACAGTGTAGGAAGGAGCGCAACCGCAGGTCATTCTTCCCCACAGCCATCAGACTGTACAACACTGTGTTACAGTGACACTTCATGGTCCCAGGGTGTTTTTTCATTCAATAATTTATTTATTTTCTTTTGTTGTAGTTGTTGTTTTTCAATTTTAAAATTGTTTCTTGTTCCTGAACAGTTGTTTGTTTTTGGTGTGAACTTCATTACTCATTTCTGTATGTTGAATATATGTGTGTGTGTGTATATGTGTGTGTGTGGGATATACCAAGGTGATCCCCAGCTGTCCCCACTGCTGTTCTGCATAGGTCTGAACCCCCTCAGCCAAATAATCAACAAGACTGGCTATGGATACCGACTCAGAAATGGGGCCAACATCAGTCACCTCCTCTACATGGATGACATCAAGCTATATGCTAAGAACGAGCGTGACATTGACTCCCTGATCCACACCACCAGGATCTACAGTAATGACATTGGGATGTCATTCGGGCTCGAGAAATGCAGCCGGATGGTGACAAAGAGAGGCAAGGTAGTCCACACAGGGGGGGTCTCACTCCCAGAAGGAACAATAGCAGACATTGAGGACAGTTACAAGTACCTTGGAATTCCCCAGGCAAATGGCAACCTGGAACAGGCAACAAGGAAAGCTGCAACAGCTAAGTACCTTCAACGAGTAAGGCAAGTCCTGAAAAGCCAGCTCAATGGCAAGAACAAGACCCGGGCAATAAACAGCTATGCACTGCCAGTTATCAGATACCCTGCAGGAATAATAAGATGGCCAAAGGAAGAGATACAGACCATGGATGTTAAAACACGGAAGCTCCTCACCATGCATGGAGGGTTCCATCCCAAATCCAGCACTCCGAGGAGGCCGAGGACTAGTAAGCGTAGAAGCCACTATCCAGGATGAAACATCCAAGATGCATGAATACATCAAGCTCAAGGCCCCAACTGACAGAGTGCTCAGTGAATGTCTCAGGCAATGGAGAGCAGAGGATACAGTGCTGGAGGACAGATCCTCATGGGAGGACAAACCCCTCCATGGGATGTACCACCGGACCATAACTGAAGTGGCTGATATCAAGAAGTCCTACCAATGGCTAGAAAGGGCTGGCCTACAAGACAGCACTGAGGCACTCATCCTTACAGCTCAGGAACAAGCCCTGAGCACCAGAGCGATAGAGGCTCAGATCTACCACTCCAGACAAGACCCAAGGTGTAGGCTGTGCAAAGAGGCGCCTGAAACAATCCAGCACATAACTGCAGGATGTAAGATGCTGGCAGGTAAAGCATACATGGAGCGGCACAATCAAGTGGCTGGAATAATATACAGGAACATGTGTGCAGAATATGAACTGGAAACCCCAAGGTCAAAATGGGAAACACCTCCAAAGGTGGTAGAGAATGAGAGGGCAAAGATCCTGTGGGACTTCCAGATCCAGACTGATAGGATGGTAATGGCGAACCAACCAGACATCGTAGTGGTGGACAAAAAACAGAGGAAAACCGTTGTGGTGGATGTGGCAGTGCCAAGCGATGGGAACATCAGGAAGAAGGATCATGAGAAACTGGAGAAATACCAGGGACTTAGAGAAGAACTGGAGAAAGCCTGGAAACTGAAGGTGACGGTGGTGCCTGTGGTAATTGGAGCACTCGGGGCAGTAACCCCCAAGCTTGAGGAGTGGCTACAACAGATACCTGGAAAGACCTCAGACCTCTCAGTCCAGAAAAGTGCAGTGCTAGGAACAGCTAAGATCCTGCGCAGGACCCTCAAGCTCCCAGGCCTCTGGTAGAGGACCCGAGCTTGGAGGAGAAACCACCCACGGAGGGTGAGAGGGGCGTGTTTTTATATATATATATATATATATATATATATATATATATATATATATTAGTTACAGTTTACATGTTTTGCAGACCGCATGTTTTTTACATTTTTGCAGCTGTATTTATTTAATATGTATTTCTCTGTTTAATATGAATGTAATTTTTGATGATTTTTTCATAATAATTTTAGTAATGTTTTTAGTTATCTAATATGAATGTCATTTGTGATATCCTTTTTTTGATGTTATATTATACAGATTATTTCTGAATGTCATTTTTGCTGCCACAGATAAATGAAATTTCCCCATTGTGGGATTAATAAAGTCATCTATCCAGTGTGTGAATGTGTGTGTGAATGTGTGTGTGCATGGGTGAATGGGACTGTGACTGTAAAGCGCTTTGGGCCTTCGTAAGAAGGTAGAAAGCACTATATGTCATACATGTCCAGCACCACAACAGTAAAACAGAAAACGTGAGGGCAGGTGAGCGAGAGGAGCAGGTGAGCGAGATGCTGTAGTATCGCGAGACTCAACGAGACCGGTGTGGCAACTCAGCTTAAGTAGCAGAACAAACATTTCAGTATCATATCATTTTACCGCCATATCAAATTAGCTGTTAAACTAACATCTGTAAAAGTTAAATAAGCCTTTTGACAGCCTGGAGGACCTGGAGAATTATATAGACGACTGCTACAATACCGTCGTTATGGGGAAGTCCAACACCACCACTCCTTCCTCCAAACGCGTCCGATCAGGAAGTTCTCCCAGAGCTGCCTCCTCTCCAGGCAGTGGAATCAGCGATGCTTTAGATTCCATTGATAAAAAGCTCTCCAGCCTTGACGGCCGCTTGAATCTGCTGGAGATCCTCCATAGAGAGTTCCAAGGCCTGCGAGAGTCTCTGGAGTTCAGCCAGCAGCAGGTGCAGGAGCTCGCAGCGGAGAATCAGGCCCTCAGAGAAAGTGTCAAGACCTTGAGCAGTGACACCGCTCGCCTTTCTGAAGAAAACCGCTCGATTAAAGAAACCCTCCTGGATCTTCAGTCGAGGAGCATGAGGGACAATCTGGTGATCGCGGGGGTTCCAGAGGAGGCAGGAGAAGACCCGGAAGCGACGGTGAAACGCTTCATGGAAGCCCACCTGAAGCTCCCCAAGGAGGAGGTGCAGAAGATCGCGTTCCAGAGGGTGCACCGGCTCGGAGGAAGAAGGTCCGACAACCAGCGTCCGCGACCGATTGTAGCCAAGTTTGACAACTACAAGCAAAAGGAGATGGTGAAGAGCCGCGGGCGCGAGCTGAAGGGCACACATTTTAGTGTCAATGACCAGTTTCCGGCTGAGATCCTGCGGCGCCGAAAGATCCTTTTTCCTCTGAGGAAAAAACACCTTGCCAACGGGTCCAGAGCTGTGATTTCTGTGGATAAACTCTTTGTAGATGGAAGGCTCTTCCGAGACCCGGAGATCACCCCCTGGCTTTGCTGAAGATCTGACATCCGTGCTGCGCTGGAAACAGCGGCTAAACGTGTTGAATGAATGAAACCGGCTCATCAATCATCCACACCTCCATCTCGTTGAAGCAGTTTAAGTTTTCTCCCCTCTCATGACTCTGTTGTTTTTCTTGTTATATTTGTTTCTTTCTGTTTTTCTTTACCTCTTTCTTCTTTTCAGTTTCCCCCTCTCTCCCCCCCTCCTCATATGTAAATTATCCAAAGGCAACACGTCCCCCGGTAAGTTGGTTTTTATTTATGCACGGAACGGGCGCGCGCGCGCAGACAAGCGCGCACACGGGCAAGCACACGCGAACCAGCACACACTCGCGGACATCCCGCAAACACCTCACATAAGCCCACATAGGACACATGCAACATGCAGCTCACACAGTCAGGAAACGCTCACGCACACAAACGCACGGTGTTTCTTCATCGATCAGCTGGCACGCGCACATGGACCGGCACACGCTCTATTTAGCCTTACATTCTCTTGGTCAGAGCAGTTATGAACAGTCTTAACATCGTTAGCTGGAATGTGCGTGGGCTTGGCTCTGGGCCAAAGAGATTGAAAGTGTTAAATCACCTGAATGATCTTAAAGCAGATATAGCCTTACTGCAGGAGACCCATTTATGTACACAATCTCAGGACCTCCTGTGCAGCTCAAAATTTCCTGTCATATATTTTTCTAGTTATAACTCCAAGCAAAGAGGAGTTGCTGTTCTGATTAATAAAAATGTTACATTTACTCATAAGGATACAGTTACTGACCCAGAAGGCAGATTTGTAATTATTAATATATCCATTCAGAATAAGGACTATTGCATAGCCAGTATCTACGGCCCGAATGTTGACGACTCTTCCTTCTTTCACAGATTCTTCACCTCACTCTCAGTTCACTCTGACTCCACAATCATTATAGGAGGAGACTTCAACCTTGTTTTGGACCCTGAACTTGACAGACTCAGCATAGCAGCAAACCAGCGTACATGGCGGTCCGCAAGTATTCTAAAGCAGTACATGAATGATCTGGGTCTCTGCGACGCGTGGCGCTCATGTCATCCAAGCACTAAGGGGTTCACCTTTTTTTCCCCAGTTCACAATTCACACTCCCGTTTAGACTATTTATTAATCAGTAACTCTCTTTTAAAAGAAATTAAAAGTTCCAACATTCATCCGATTATTATCAGTGATCATGCACCAATTTCTGTAAATATTTCTAGGGAAATATCGACACCCTCAGGTACAACCTGGAGGTTTAATACATCTCTGTTAAAGGACCAGGAATTTCTTGAATTCTTTAAAAAAGAGTGGGCAATCTTTCTAGAATTCAACAATACTTCTGAGATCTCACCATGTCATTCTTTGGGAAACAGCAAAGCAGTCATGAGAGGGAAAATTATTTCTTATTCAACGCACAAAAAACGCAAAGAGAAAGCAGATTTATTAGAATTAGAAAATAAAATCAAAACCCTGGAGGCTGCTTGTGCTGCTTCTGCACAGGAACACATTCTGGGAGATCTGAAAAATTTAAAGCTGCAGCTAAATGACATCATTAATAAACAGACACAATTTCAAATACAAAGACTACGACTTGAAAGATTTGAAAACTCTAATAAATCTGGCAAATTTCTGGCTAATCAGCTTAAAATTAATAGAGAAAAATCATCAATCACCTCTATTACGGACCAAACAGGAAATGTCACTCATGACCCGGTCAAAATTAATAACGCATTTGAAAACTTTTATAAAAACTTGTACACACCACAGATCAATCCGTCAGAGCAAAGTATTGACTCATTTCTTAATAATGTAAACCTACCCAGGTTAAATGAGGATCAAATCACAAACGTAGACTCTCCGCTCTCGTTGTCTGAACTTCATGAAGCTCTGTTACTTATGCCTAATGGTAAAGCGCCAGGGCCTGACGGCTTTCCTGCTGAGTTTTATAAAGAATTCTGGGAACAGCTGGCACCAACGTTATATGAAACGGTCACATATATCAATGAAAGCCAATCAATGCCACCTAACATGAACTCAGCCAACATAATTCTTCTTCTAAAACCAGACAAAGATCCCAATAGTCCTTCAAGCTATCGCCCTATTTCTCTAATCAATGCAGATGTAAAAATTATCTGCAAAGCACTAGCACAGAGAATAGAAAAAATCACTCCTCACATAATTGACTTCGACCAAACTGGATTTATCAAAGGCAGACACTCGGATGACAATCTCCGAAGACTTGTTAATATAATAGACTTTGCCACCATTAATAACCAGGAAATGACCATACTATCACTGGATGCTGAAAAAGCTTTTGACAGAGTAAACTGGAAGTTCCTTATTGCTGCCCTCCATAAGTTTGGTTTTGGAGAAGGCATTCATCAAATGGATCAAAATATTATATCACAACCCCAATGCATCAGTTAGAACTAATAAACAGACTTCCAACAGGTTTTTTCTGGGAAGAGGAACCAGACAGGGTTGCCCACTCTCCCCCTCTCTTTTTGCAATATTTATCGAGCCTCTAGCTGCAGCAATAAGACAGAATGAGAGCATTAAAGGAATTAAAACCAAACACAGCCATCATAAAATTAGTCTATATGCAGATGACATATTACTGTTTTTAAGTAATTTACATTCAATAAATGAAATGGCAGCAATCATTAATGAATTCTCTTCTATATCAGACTATTCCATTAATTGGAATAAGTCTGTTTTATTACCACTGAACAATAATGCGGAGCAAAGAATCACAATACCAGTTAAATCAGGAAATATCAAATATCTAGGTATCAATTTTTCCCCCAAACTATCAGAACTGGTGCAGCTAAACTACACCCCGTTACTGAAAAACATACATGACGATCTAACACGCTGGACCAACCTGCCTCTGTCCCTTATGGGCAAGGTAGCCACGGTAAAAATGAAAATCTTACCCAAAGTTAATTATCTCTTCTCAATGATTCCCACACAACCGCCATTAAAATGGTTCAAAACATTAGACTCATCCATATCAAGCTTTTTATGGAACAATAAACCTGCAAGAATTAGTCTAAAAACTTTAAAATCTGCAAAAAGATGTGGAGGATTAGAATTACCTAATTTCCACAAATACTTTCTTGCAAATAGATTACAATACATCTTAAAATGGTTAAAAAATAATCCAGAAACCAACTCATGGTTAGACTTGGAACAGGCGTTATGTGGGAAGATCAACCTGTCAGATCTTCCATTTATTAGCCAAACAGTTAAAAAACAGGATTGTTTCAAAAGTATTAATATAAACGCCACTTTAACAGCTTGGTGGGAATTTCTCAAAATATCAAAATCATCAATTCAACCGTGCAAAATGACACCCATCTGGAACAACCCAGACATCCTCATAAACAAAAAAATTATCCACTTTCCAGCTTGGCAAGCAGGGGGCATAAAACAACTAGAGCACTTAATTATTGATAGAAGATTCATAACTCCCCAGGAACTTCAAGACAAACATGGAATAAATAACTTCTTGGAATATCAGCAACTTAAATCAAGTATTACTAAAAAGTTTAAATACAGAGACAACGATTTAAAGCTACCAGATGTAGTTACTACTCTGATCAATTTCTCAATGAATAAAACTCTCTCCAAAATATACAAACTTTTATGTAATTTAGATAATAATATTTCACTTCCAATAACAAAATGGGATGCAGATTTGAGCATCAGCACAGATGAAAACTACTGGTCAGAACTTTGTCTAAACACCTTTAAACTGACAAAAAGTCCAAATCTGCAGCTAATCCATTTCAAAACTCTTCACAGGATTTACTACACTGGACAGAGGATGTTCAAGATGGGTCTCAGCAATTCAGACATTTGTCAGCACTGTGACAGTAATCTACCCGACAAATACATGCATGCACTGTGGTTCTGCACGCCTGTCCAGGCTCTCTGGCAGCAGGTATGTGCCGATCTATCAGCCTGGCTTAAGGTTTCAATCACGGCTTCACCGTCACTTTGCGTGCTTGGTGACATGAGTGCCATCGAGGTAGAAGGAGAATTATTAAATATCATTTTCATAACTCTTTGTATTGCTAAAAAAATCATCTTAATAAATTGGAAAAACAAGAAAAATATAAATATAAGTCAATACAGAAATCTGCTTTTTGATCATATCAGCTTGGAAAAAATGTCAGCCCAAAGTTCAAGTAACTTGGAAAGAATTCAGTCTCTCTGGTCTCCCATAGTTAACTCCATGACTTAGGGGGGGGGGGGGTCTGGTCGTCGCTGCTCCCTGCCTTTCTGCCGTGGTGCGGGGTGGGGGTCGGGGCCTCTGCTGCCCGGTGGGGGCTGGTGGGGATCCCATTCGTTGGGGGGTCGGTTCCGGTGCCTGGGCGGGGCGGGCTGGGGCGCTGCGTGGTTTTCTGGGCTTGGCGGTGGGGGGTGCGTGGTGGGGGGGTTGGGTGGTGGTCCGGCTTGCTTGGGGGGGTGGTCTCTTTGTCCGTGCTGGGGGGGGTCGGCGGGGGGTCCTGCTCGGGGGGGTGGGTCCAGCGGCGCTGGATGGGCTGCCCGTCTGCACCTGGGGCTGGGATCGACCCTTTCCTGGCTCTGGGGCGGGGCAGGGCAACCCTCTTGGGGCCCCCGGTCGCTCTGGGCGTCACCCGCTGCGGCTGCGGGGTCTTGGGGGGTGTGGGGGGGGGGTCTGTCGGCCCTGCCTTGTGGGGGGGCTTTCCGGGGGGCGCCGTGGGTACGGGACCTTGGGGGTTCGACGGGTCGGGGTCTCCGCTGGTGGCAATCGGCGGTTGCCCCGGCCGGTTGGCTGCCTTGGTCCCGTCAGGGCCTGACCAGAGCTCCCTCGGGGCCGGCGCCTGGGGGCGGGGGCCTGGGCTTGCTCCGGGGGGGGGGGCGGCGCTTTCTGGCTCCTCTCTCTCTGTGTGGGGTGGGTCGTGCTGGGCCTGGGGCGTCGGTGCCTCGGGGGATGGGGCCCCGAGGCTGGGGGACCTGGGCCCTATGCTGGGGGGGGCTGGGGGACGGATGTTTGACCACCGGGAGACAGTCTGCCAGCTGTCCCCAACTCACCCCCTTCCTCATATAATCTCATATTAGGGTGAGGGGGTGGGGGGTTTAGCCTGCGATGCGCTTTGGGGGGGGGGCTACTTGTCAGTGGTCTCCCTCCCATGGTTGCCGTATGGAATGGGCCCCCCCTCTCTCGGTTTTATTTGCACCTTAGACATGTAGGGCCCTTGGTAGGGGGGGTGCTTGGACATCACTGCCAGCAAGCAGCAGATGTCCTCCTAGCACCCTACCCGCCAATTTTAACTGCACCTCAGACATTTAGGGACCCTTGGTGGGGAGGGTGAGGGGACATTACTGTGAGTAATCAGGGAATGTCCTCTCTGTGCCCTACCCACCAATTTTAACTGCACCCCCCTAGTACACACACCTTTTACTTCTCATAATATACATTCAAACACAAACACACACACATGCACACATACACCCTTACGAACACACGCACACACATTATACAAGGAAGGTGGGTCCAAGGTCCATCTGTCCCCTACCCCATCCCCGGTGGGGGGTACTGGGCCCTTGGCAGCGGCGGCTGTGTCCCCTGGGTGCCGGTTTCCTGGGCCCGGTGGGGCTCTCTCCGCGCAGGGAGGGGGTTCACATTACACCTGAGCCGGGGGTGTCCGTTTCCCTGTGGGGTGGGTTCGGGTTTTTGCCCCTGGGCGCTGGGCCCCTGCCCACATTCCAACTGTGGCCGAGCCTGGTCGGGCCATGTTAACAACACCCCTTGTGGGCCCCTCTTTTCTCCGGGGTGCCCCCCTCCTGGGCGGGGCCGGCTGTCCCCTGCCTTGCTCCTTCCTGGACCAACCGTAGGCCGGGTGGGTGGCTGCCTGGAGCGCAGAGCGGGTCTCCCTTGGGGGGTCCTGGCTCGTACCTGGGGTTGGGGCGGGGGGATACCCAGAACTCCTGGGTGGTGGCGAGGTGCTCGTCTGGGGCTGTGGGCGCTCCTCTCGGGTGGGGTCCTGCGTTGGGCCCTCCCGGCGCGGCGGGGGGGCTGCTCCCCTGGTTGGGCTGGGGCGGCGCTCTCTTCCCCCCATGCCTCCCTGCTCTCTGGCTCTGGGGGCCTCGTGGTGGTCCTGCTGGCCCTGGCCTGGGTGGCGGATGTGATCGCCCGGGGGGTGGTTCTTCTCTGCCTGCTGCCGGGTGGCGTTGGGGGTTCTGGCTGTCGCTGCTGCTGCGGCGGGGGTCTTGGTGTGGGGATGGCTGGTCACTCTCCCTCCTTCTTTTCACATTCCACCATTCATTTAGAAGAACATAAACACTCACCTGAGCACAGGTGTTAGCTCACCTTTACACTAATAATTTGCATGATTGAATGAATGAAATATTTCACACTAGTTGGTTTAAAGGCATAAGTATGCGTGTGTGAACAATATCTGTATTTTGTGCATGTTTTGTGTACATGTTGACATGTAGACATCTTTACAGTTAACAGGTGTGTTTATAACATCTGAATGTGTGTGTAATGACAAACATCCAGTAAAGTTGTTGCTTTAGGCTGCTTCATGGTTCTACCCCCCCCCCCCTCCTATTATCACCCTCCTATCCCCCCTCCTCTCTAACATCCCTCTCTCTTCTTCCCTCCTTTCCTTTTCCGTCCGGTCCAGCACCAAAGATTTTCAAACATGATGGAATTTAATAAAGTTTGCCTCAACTACAAAAGGGGTTTACTCAGACATTCCTCTGGTTTGTCATAGATTCATAACCCCTGTTGTTAAAGTAAAATATGTCCAACACAAGAGGCCTTCAGCTCTCATCTGTTTGCCCAGCTGTTGGACAGGACAAGTTAAAAAAAAAAAAAAAAGAAAGCACTATATAAGTATACGGCATTTACCATTTAACTGAAAAGATCTCATCACACACATGATGCTCCAAGTGAGTCTGATCAGAGAGATCCAGAACTGAACCAGACCTCAAGTCCTTCAACTGAAAACTGTTGATCATCTGAACTAGAATCCAGCCTCCAAAAACTCTGACAAACACTCACTGTTGCACTCCTGGATGGATGTCTTTGAAGTTAGGATTATTACTCTTTGACTTGTCACTCCTGTTGGACCCCCAGCTGGATCCAGGTCCAGGTCCAGGTCCAGGTTGGTTCCTGTGAAGAATGAAGGTTGCTGGTGTGAGTCCTGAGCTCTGACATGGAGAAGATCATGGACAGTTGGAGATGTTCATCTCACCTCTGAGCTTTGCTCTGGTTGTCATGGTTACCATCTCTCCATTTTTTAGAGGGAGGGGCTCCCTCCTGTGGTTCCTCCCACTGATCCATGCTGCTGGATTTACTGGATCCACATCAGCTCACACACACCTTCCTCCTTCACCTGCAGAGGAAACCCTCCTCATCATCAGCTCTGATCCTCCTTCACCAACAGATCAGCTGCTCCTCCACTGATTGGCTCTTCTCTTGTGTTTCCTCTCAGGTTCAGGTGAATGCAGTCAGACAGCAGTGGGAGGCAGAGGAAGCTGCCATCAGCTGCTGCACTTCTGCTCTCCCTCCACCAGGTGGAGACATGGAGCTGCAGCAGCAACATTTCCATTCAGTCACTTTTTTCTTTTTTTCTAACTTGTTCTGTCCAACAGCTGAACAAACAGATTAGAGCTGAAGGCCATTTGTGTTGGACAGGTTTTACTATCACAAAAAGAGGTTATATAAATTCGAGAAACCAGAGTGTAGATTTGTATAAACCCCTTTTTGTTGTATTAATTTTTATTTATTTGTTATATTTAGTGTGGGGAGGGGAGCCAGTTTAGCTCTTGCTGGATTACGGCACCTTCCGTCTGTGACACCAGGGTTCGAATCCAGGCTGCTCCCTGTTCCCTTCTCTGCTTCTGTGTGCCGGTCCCAAGCCCAGATGACTTGAGAGGGTTGCGTCAGGAAGGGCATCCGGCGTAAAACATTGCCAAGTCACCCATCCGACTCATCCACAAAAAGGAAGGATGATTCACTGTGGCGACCCCTGATGGGAAAAACCGAAAGTGAAAGAAGAGTGTTTATGGGGAGTGAGAGAGGAAGAATTTGAGGAGGGAAGAGAAGATGATATTTTGCGCCCCCGCCTTAATATGAAAGTTTAATGTTAATGTAGCCCGCCAGTCTGTATGAATGACACCTTTTCATGATTGGTTGGAGCTGACAAAGCAACCAATCACAGTGGGGTAAATGACTCTTGGGGGCGGGACATTGACCGGGCTTGAAAGCAGGAGAACATTTAAGGCAGGAAACCTGACAGCCCCCTTCCCGGACCACATTAAGGAGTTCCTTACTTTCCTTTTCAGAACGTATTTATTCGCTCGTAATTTTCTACATACATGCAGTCCACGCTGAACTTTTTTCTGGGCCGCATGGAGCCGGAGGAGGGTTAAGGTTATGGTTACAGTTAGGGGTGCTGTGGTGTATCTACCCCAACCAAATGGTTCTCTCCACCCCTGCAGGAGATGGGTCGCTGCGGAGAATAAATGTCCCTCACCTACATGCGTGAAGGAGCTAAGCCTACAACTCAGCTACTGAGATTGTTGGGTGAGGTTGACGCGCATCTGTTTGCTCCAGTCATTAAATGTCCACTCCCATTTTGTATGGCGCCACATTAACATTTATCTGCTGTCATTTTGCATACATAATTGCATGTGACATTGACCAGCCTGCGTTCTTACGCTCGTGCGGTACTGCGGTCAAAACCCTTTGCCTTTCCGGGCCAAAACACCTGACAAACACTGTGACATCTTCCCTTACATACAGAATCTCCCTACTGGCAGTAAGGTGAAATACAATCACATTTATGGCTCCTATAATGTGTGACAGCTAACGGGGCTCTAACATTAAACACGTGCGAACAAGAACATGATTTGACACACTAAAAATCAGTGGAGAAAATGCAGCCATAAACATGTTTGAGACGAACCGGCACCTCGCCTGGATTGTTAGGGAGACCAGGCCGGGGGGGGTGGGGGGTGGGGTGAAAGCAAAGCTGCAGCAAGACTGAGGGACAACAGAAAGTTGGAGTTGTCCTTAACATTCAATTTAGTTTTAATATGCCTCTCCCCCTAAGTGTGATCTGTGATATTACATCTTTTATAATTGTTTTAATGTTTTGTAATGTATGTAGCCGTTATTTAATCAAGATGTATTTTGAATTATTTTAATTGATCACTCAACTACAAAAACTGTCAGGACACATTTCCTACAATGCATTGTTTTGTAGTCTATAGGCGGCTTGCAGTCAGTGCAGTACAGTATTACATTTCCAGCTGTGTTCGCTCAGGTTGGCGCCTTGCTGCTCCCACCTTTTTCTGGTGATATTTTTGTGATGATGGACTGATTGTCTGTTAGAATCACAATGTTTCAAATCCAAAAGATCCTAAAAGTGAAGCAGAAGCTGAGAAAGAAGCAGATGGAAGTCAGAGTGGGAACAAGTCAGAACAGCAGCTGGAGGAAGATTTGATCCCAAAGCTGATGGGAAACTGAAAGAATGTGGATCTTCCAGATCTGTCAGAGCTTCCAGGAAAAACTCTGACAGATTCCAACAGAGAGAAACACTGCAGTTTGACACTTTGATCAACGCCATGGTCCCAGCCCCCCACAGACTAAAGCCCTCCACTCACTGCAGCATTTTGGCCTCACAGGCTTCCATCCCCTTCAACAGAGTCTGAACCAAAGCTGAGCCTGAGAGCAGCTCTGACTGAAAGAATGTGGATCTTCCAGATGATCTAGTGCAGTGTTTTTCAACCTTTTTTGAGCCACGGCACACTTTTACCTTGACAAAAATCCCGCGGCACACCAGCATCCAAAAAAAAAAAAAAAGAGGAAAAGCTGATAGTCTGTATTGATGTACAGCCCCTTTGCAATCTCACATGCATTCTTGTGATGATTGTGGCAGAAAAAGCTGGAAGCTGCAGTTGTTTTTTTTCTAAAAGATATTAAAGTTAAGTTAAAAGATTCAAAAACTGTTTGATGTGTGTTCATTGTTTAAAGACGCTAAGAGGAGAGGCTTGTGCGCTAAAACAGTCAGTTTAAACCAATGCATCATGGGAGATGTAGTGCCGAAAATTCACCGACCGCAGAAAGACCAGCGCCTCTGAACTTCATTGTTTTGTTCTCTTGTTCCACGGTCTGATACCGGATTCTGTGGAAAGCTACACCGCTAAACACGAGCTTTAGCTGGTATTTTTGTTGGAACTGAGCGACTTTTGTCGACTTTTAAACAAGGAAGGGAAGACTTTAACCACTTCTGATTGGTCAGACTGATGACATGTGATTCAGCCTTCAAGAATGATTGGTGGAGACAGTTAAAGGGGTGGGACTTTGCGGCAAACAGGTATAGGAGCAGCAAAATTGCGTTACCGTCATTCTTATCAAAATAACTTTAATAGAATCAAATAAACACAAAGAAAAAATAATTTTATGATCTTTTATATTCCTAACTACTCAGTGTTTTATCAGGGCCTGTTTGGATGAACAAAGAGCTGATTTCCTGGAGATGGGAAATGTTTTTAGATCAGTTAATGAGGGCAATTTCCCACGGCACACTTGACCATCTCCCACGGCACACTAGTGTGCCCCGGCACACTGGTTGAAAAACACTGATCTAAGGGGCTTTTTCTCTGCTTCAGTCTGGAAGAATGTTTTGCAGCAGAACCACATTCCTGAAGGACGTCTGTGTTTCTCAGTAACAGGGCGCGTCTGAACGGCTGCAGATTCTAATTCAATTCAATTCAATTTTATTTGTATAGCCCAAAATCACAACAACAGTCGTCTCGATGGGCTTTGAAGTAAAACATGAACTCAAAAGGATCATGAATACAAAGAGTCAATAGGAAAATACTAAAATAAACTAACAAACTGACTAAGCTATACTGGCATCCCTGCCCTTAGACCCCCCTTCGCGGTAAGGAAAAACTCCTAAAAAAACAGATTCCGGGAAAAAAATGAAGAAACCTGCAGAACATCAAGGTTTCCTGCAGCTGCATTGCAGGAGTGCTGCCCCCTGGTGGACAGGAACTAAGCAGTGCAGCTTCAGGATGGAGTGGCTTCCAACAGATCAGATCAACGTTCTGCTCTGTGCTAAAGAGGCAGAACGTCTCCTTCTAAGAAGAATCCAGAGTTCCTGATCACAAACATCAACTGAAGCCCAAATCAGAGCTGATCAGACTGCATGGAGCCCAAGCTCCAGAAAAGAGGAGAGAAGAAGAAGAAGTCGTCCACATGAAGCTTCACCTTAGAGGAAAAGAGGAGCTGCTGAACTAAAGTACTCCAGTACTGAGGAACACTTTCAACCTCTGATGGATTCTGTAGAACATTTGGAACTAGAATGTAGAAAGTGCTTCAGTTCCATCAGCTGTCAGTCTGCAGCAGCTTCATCGGCTGCTGTTTGGTCAACTTCTTCAGCATTGAAACCTTCCTCTTCCTAGTTTCTAGAGTAGAAAGCTGCTCTGTCTGACCTTTGACCTCCACAAACATCAACTCAGAAAAGAGGTCAAATGGCCCAAAAACGTCACCAACATGAACATAAAGGCAAAAGCAGAAGGTCAGAAGCAGCCTTGGATTAAGCTCCCCAATCTCTGGATTCAGAGATTTGATGAAGACCTCTGGATCACTGATGAAGATGCTGAGAGCAGAGCTGAGAAGAACCTCCAGACAGAAAGAATCTGAAATCTGAGATTTCCTGAACTAAAGACAGAGAACAGGATCAAGAAGAAACCTGACAGCACCTGAGAGGAGGGGTGGAGCTTCAAGCTGATTGACAGATTGTTGAGGTCATGTGACCTTCTGCTTTGTAAGGAGACCCTTTGAAGGTGATTAGATTCAAACTACAGAACAGATGATGAAGATATGATGTTTGTGGAAGAACCAATCAGAGACGAGCTCCCAGCTCTGTTCCATCAGAATCCTGTCAGAAGTTCAGAAATGAAGGAGATCTCAGTACTGAGAGGATTGGAAACATGCAGTTGTTCAGCACTGAGGACCTGAGAGCCTCACAACCTTCTTCAGCAGAGATCAAACCACTGAGGAGCTTCCACCGCCTCTCTGGAACACATCACTGGAATTTGAATCTTATTTAAATTTCATTTGATTACATTAGAATGTGAGCTGAGAGGAAGGGTGGAGCAGAGTCACCAACTGTTTGAAAGAACAAGGATCCAGCAGAACTCAAAGTTTGTCCGTCAGGGCAGATCTGACAGCTGCATTGTGGTCTCTTTTGTGTGTTTGTGTTGTTTCTGTCAGAAAGGTGACCTGCAGTGACCTTTAGCTGCTGCTTTTTGGAAGAAGAACAAGTTAAAGACAAACTTCAGTCTGAGCTCTTCCTCTGCTTCTCCTCTTCCTCACAGAGGAGAACACACAGACATGTCACGGCCTTCATTATGAGTGGAGAAGACAACAGAAACACAAAGACTCACCGTGAAGAAGAAGAAAGTCCTGCTCTGTCTGCTCTGACACGGAGGAAAACTCTCAACTTCCTCATTTCCTGATTCAGGAACACCTGAGCAGAGTTCCGCCCCTTATGTGTGTGTTCGTGTTAGGCTCCTCCCAGAAACCATAAAGAGTCTCTGATTTACTGAACAGGAGATGACACGACTTGTGCGGTGTGTGTGTGTGTGTGTGTGCGTGTGTGTGGGTGTGTGTGTGTGTGCATATGCATGGGTGTGACTCTCCTCCTACCTGCAGTTACAAGAAATCACGTGTCATCAGCTGCAGCAGTCATATGCTGCTGGGTCCTAAAGAGAATGAGGTTCAGGTCTGAACGGCTGAAATACCCAAAGCCCCCCAGGAGCCAGTGGTTAAAGAAATCTGATAAACAATGCACACAGACTGATCTATTGTGTTTCATACTGATCCTCAATCGTGCCCTAACCCCACTTAGACAGATCTGTGGAGATCTGCTGGGGCTCCGCACATTTTCATTTCACATTTCATTTTGTAACAAAGTTATTTGCCCTCATAAGATGTGTCTGACATTATTCTTTGTTTTTGTTTATGGAGAGATTTTTCTACAACCCACTTCGTAAAAAGATCTGTGGCTGTTAGAATGAACCTGCTTTTCCACACGAGTGAAGCATGATTCTGAGCAGAGCAGCTGTAGTCATAGCTTGTGTTTGCAGGTGGGGGGTGGGGGGGGTTGGTGTGAGCTACAGAGGAGACTTTACGCAGTCCTGCTGCTCTGCATGAGTGATCATCATTATGATCAGCATCCTCAACTGACTCAGAAAAACACATTGATTAAGATGATTGTATTGGTGAGAACTACATCTGATAAATTGATGAAAAACCACTTTTTTTTAAATTGACAGCTTTTCTGTTGATTTCTATCTCCATAGCAACCATATTATGTTTTTATTGCCTGGGGATAACGAACAGATGAACGTCAGTTTCAGACGAATCGTAAAAAAGTAAACTTTTGGATTTCCTTTTCTTTTGGATGCTATTTTCTCCTCACATTTCAACACTTATTGATAAAAATATAATATTATTTCAATTGCAAATCTTAATTTTTGTGTTGTTCAAATAAACAGTCCTTTAGTTTAGTTTTATCTTGCTTTATTTGACACACATCTCGTTTGTCTCTCTCGCTCGCGCTTTCTGTCTCTCTCTCTCTTTCTTTCTGTCTCTCTCTCTCTCTCGCTCGCTCTTTCTGCTCCATAGGTTAATGTCCCCTGTTTCCAGTGTGCCTAGTATTCCGACTCTTTCAAGTTTGCTTAGTATTTCAAGTTTTGAGTTTTCTAGCCTGCTCAGCAGTGATTTTGGTTTCTAGTTTGGTTAGTTATTAAAGCTTATCGTAACCCTGCAACTTCCTGTCTCCTCTTCTCTGTGCCTGGGTGTTTCCTTCATCCCCCATCGTAACAAATAAAAGTGGCATGTAAAAATATTAAACTGTGAAAAGAGATGAGTGGAGAAAGACTGATGATTGCAGGCTCGCTGTCTTGCAGATTTGCACAACTCTGCCAACACTCAACATAAAGTTGACCAGCAAGTCACAGGATCTGATTCTGGAGAATCCCTGGAGGTCGGAGGCTCCAAGGCAGACGCCGCGACGATCACCTGAGGCAGACGCCGCCACGATCACCTGAGGCAGACGCCGCCATGATCACCTGAGGCAGACGCCGCCACAATCACCTGAGGCAGACGCCGCCAGGATCACCTGAGGCAGACAGCGCCAGGATCAGCTGAGGCAGACGCCGCCACGATCACCTGAGGCAGACGCCGCGACGACCACCTGAGGCAGACGCCGCGATGGTCACCTGAGGCAGGTGGTAGAGCAGGTTGTCAGGTTCAGTCTGCGGTGACGACTCCTTGTTCCTCCAGAAGGTCTCAGGCTCTCCAGCTGAGTGTGACAACTGACTTTTTTCCTCACTCATGGCGGTTTCTACGGTTTGTCAAAACTGCTGCTGTGACCAAATGAATGAAACTGTCACTAAGCTTAAAGGCGAACTAGTAAAACTTGCTGATGCACTCACCGAGAATAAGACTCTCCTCTCCAGCGCCTATCAACTCGCTGCTAAGCAGTCACAGGCAATCACCCGTTTGACTGTCGCCCAGGACACGCTTCCGTGGGACCCCGAATGTGTGCGGCCTTCCTCCTGCTCCACTCCGAGAGGCCATCTATCCTGGGCTGAGGTTGTTGTTCGGGGTGCAAGAAGATCCCAGACGAGGCCGACAACACCATCAACGCCTCCCCAGCTCACCCTCTCCAATCGGGTCAGCGTTCTGGGAAACGAAGACGTGGTTGTGGCTGGTGCGGGCAGCGGACCAGGACAATTTCGCACCCCATCGGCACGTTTGCCCAGTGGAGCGAAAAGCTCACCCACAACTGCAAATGGCAACCACATTGGGGGATCTGGTGCAGACAGCGCAGCCGTAGTTTCTTTCACCGGGGACCAAGCGAGGAAGCGAACCCCGGAAGCGGCTCAGACCCGACGCCCGGCGCGCGGAGAAACAGCTTCAAACAGGAGGATAAAACTCCTCCGGGACACGGTGACTGAACGGTGCGTCGGCCGCGATCCACCACAATCCGTGCTGCCCCGAAAACGCCCCCCCGCCACAGGAGCAGCCCTGAGAAGAACATCAGCGGAGGAACGGGATGGCTTTGCTGCCACACCTGAGTCCCACTCCCCCCCACCTCTGCCACTCTTCACCCCAACAACCTTGATCATCGGAGACTCCATCACCAGGAATATAAGATACTTTAATGCAGTCACCAGATGCTTTCCAGGAGCCAAAGTGATGGACATTCTTCAGAAACTTCCAGACCTTCTGCCTTCCCTCCCATCCACCATCACCCGGATCATTGTCCACGTTGGGACTAACGATACCACACTGCAGCAGTCGGAGGTAACAAAACTGGATTTTTTTGGACCTCTTTCTCTATTTAAAAAACACTGGGAAAACTGTCTTCATTTCTGGACCCATTCCCACACTCTTTAGAGGATCCGCTAGATTCAGCAGGATCCTCTCCCTGAACACCTGGTTGCAGTCCGCTTCTTGCAAATTCAGGTTTAGTTTTATTGATAATTTTAATCTTTTTTGGAACCGCCCCTCTTTTTATCGACCTGACGGTCTTCACCCCAGCCCTCTCGGAACCAATATTTTAACTGCTAATATTCAACACACTGTGCATTGTTTTAAAGAGGACTGACTACTAACTCCCTCAGAACCAATATCTGCAGTGCCTCAGCAAAACTCTGTCCCCCCCTTCAGACCCCCCAGCCAGATATCCCACAAGCCATCACCACCACATGTCACCTTCACCATACCCTCTGTTATATCCACACGACCTGTCTACCCTAAGAAGCGTATCAGGAACTATAATAATCTTAAAACAGTGCACATCCAGAACTCATCTAGTCACCACCAATCCAGTCACAGTAATAAATCAACCGATCTTAATTTGGTTCTATTAAACGTTCAATCACTTTCAAATAAATCATTTCTTATACATGACTTTATTTTAGATAACAATCTTAATGGCCTGTTTTTAACAGAGACCTGGAATTCTGGCGCACCAATCTCTCTGTCAGAGGCAACCCCACCCCTTTTTAATTTCACAAATAAGGACAGAAAACATGGCAGGGGTGGTAGGACTGCTGCAATTTTATCTGCAGGTACTGGTTTTAAAGACATCATATTTAATGAATATTCTTCTTTTGAACATCAGGCCATTGTATTTAATAATCCCGTGATGTTGTGTTTGATCGTTTACAGACCTCCTAAGTATAATTCATCTTTTATTTCTGATTTCTCTGATCTGCTTTCCTTGGTATACATGGATTTTAGAAAAATAATGGTTCTAGGGGATTTTAACTTACACATTGATGACCCTACAGAAATGTATGTCCATAATTTTGTGAATATTTCAACAGTTATGGACTTTGTTCAGCATGTGAACGTGCCCACCCACAACAGAGGTCACACTCTGGATCTTATAATTACTCATGGCCTGAAGGCCACAGTGACTTCTGTTGTGGATGTGGGCATTTCAGACCATTCATGTCTGTTTTTTAAGGTGCATGACTGCATAATTGAGAGACTCCCTGAGAGAATCATTAGAAGGCGCCGTCTAAATCCTGAAGTGGCTGCAAACTTTATCTCACATTTGGAAAATCAGCAACCAACTCTTTCATATCCATCTATGGACTCATCGATTCAACACTTTAATAATAAACTCACCACAGTTCTGGACAAAGTTGCCCCATTAAAATTGCAAACAGTTAAGGAGAAAGCTTCACCTCCTTGGAGAACGGAAGATATTAGGAAACTCAAAAGAATGACAAGGAGGGCGGAACGGCATTGGCGGAAAACAAAACTCACTATACATTACCAAATGTTTAGAAACACTGCAATGCATTACAATAATTCCATTAAAAAGGCAAGGCAAGACTATTTCTCAAAGTTCATCGCAGAAAACCAGTCAAAGCCAAAAATCCTCTTTGCCACAATAGACAAAATAATCAATCCAACCTCTGGCCCACCGTCCACCTTTGACAGTAAAATCTGTGAGGAGTTTGCAGTCCACTTCACCGCTAAGATAGATGGGATTAGATCATCTATTTTACAGGGGAGGGATCAACAACCCCCCGTTAACCTTTCAACCGTACGTCCTCCTATCAGTGAGAAAACACTTGACGGTTTTGTCTTGATTGACGCTGCAGCACTCAGAGAAGTGATGTCCCAAATGAAACCAAAAATGTGTTCTCTTGATCCCATCCCCACCTCACTTTTTAACTCAGTTTTTACATCATGTGGGGAAGAGTTACTAAACATTTTGAACTGCTCTCTTCAGACTGGAGTCTTCCCTGCATCCCTAAAGACTGCTTTGATGAGACCCATTCTAAAGAAGAGTGGTTTAGATGTGTCCAACTTAAATAACTACCGGCCGGTATCCAACCTGTCATTTTTAAGTACAATTTTAGAAAAGCTTGTTTTTACTCAGCTGAATGATTTTATTAATGAAAATGATATTTTAGAAAGTTTCAGTCTAGTTTTAGATCTCATCACTCAACAGAGATGGCACTTGTCAGGGTCTTAAATGATCTCAGGTCCAATGCGGACATGAAGAAAATATCTGTTTTAGTCTTACTGGACCTGAGTGCAGCCTTTGACACAGTTGACCACTCTATCCTTTTAAACAGACTTCATGACATGGTTGGAATTACTGGGACAACTTTTAGTTGGTTTAAATCATACCTCACCAACAGAGATTTTATTATTAATGTAAATGGTTTTTCATCAGAAAGGCATAAACTGACATGTGGGGTGCCCCAAGGCTCCATCCTGGGTCCCACACTTTTTAATCTCTACATGCTTCCGCTTGGTGATGTCATCAGGAGACACCGCATTGACTTTCATAGCTACGCTGATGACACTCAACTGTATGTAGCCGTGTCTCCTGATGACACTGGACCCTTGGATAGCCTTTTAAATTGTATTTTAGACATTAAAATGTGGATGGGAGAGAACTTTTTGCAGCTCAATCAGGACAAGACTGAAGTCTTAGTTATCGGTTCTGAAGCTAAGAGAGATAGGGTTCAATCTTATCTGTCAACCCACTTTATGACTACACGTGACACAGTGAGGAACCTCGGTGTGATTTTAGATGCAGATCTTAGCTTTGACCAACATGTGAATCAACTAACTAAATCTGCATTTTACCATCTGAGAAATATCGCCCGAGTGAGACCCTTTGTCTCTAGAGCCAGTGCTGAAATCTTAATCCATGCTTTTATTACAACAAGGATAGATTATTGTAATGCCCTCCTTTCTGGTGTAAAGAAAACTACTCTCAATCGCGTGCAGCTAGTCCAGAACTCTGCTGCACGCCTTTTAACAAGAACTAGGAAGAGGGAGCACATTACCCCAATCTTAAAATCTTTGCACTGGCTTCCCATCAGCTTTAGGGTTGATTTTAAAATTCTTTTAATAGTTTTTAGGAGTGTCCATGGTCTTAGTCCTTTTTTATATCAGACTTGCTTTTAACGTATGAGCCTCCTAGAGTCCTTAGGTACTTAGGTGCAGGCCTGCTGAAGGTCCCCAGGGTCAGGACAAAAAACCACAGCGAGGCCTCATTTAGTTACTACGGGCCTCGTCTGTGGAATAGCCTACCTGAGGATTTGAGGGCCTCATCCACTGTGGAGGTTTTTAAAAAGAAATTAAATACACACCTTTTTAAATTAGCTTTTAATTAGATTTGATATCTTTTTATGTTTTATGATGTTTTACTACATAATTTTAACATTTTACTTTTTTAATCTATATATATATTACTTTTACTCTGTTGCTTTATATATATATTACTTTTATATTTTATGATATTTTATCATATATATATTTATTCTTCAATCTTTTTTTGTTTTATGATGTTTCATCACATCATTTTATCATTTTATTTGCTTAATCTAGAATTTTTATTCTTGTATTTTATGACATTTTATCATATATATATTTGTTTAATCTAGAATTTTACTTGTATACTTTTTAGAATTTTTAACACATATTTATTTTATTAGACTGTTTACGAGTGTTTTCTCACCCTTGGCTGGGGTGCTTGGGTTTTATACTGACACCCCTGCCAATAGGAGGATAGGGCAGACGGCGCCTTCTGGTTTTTCTGGTTTCTCTGGTTTATCTTTATTTATTTATTTATCTTCCACTGGTGTTTGTCTTTGTGTATTTTATTGTGTGGGGCTAATTTAATGTATCTTATTGTATTTTATTGCATTTGATTTTGTTTTATGTACAGCACCTTGAGCTGTCTTTGCTGTCATGAAAGGTGCTATATAAATAAAATTAATTTGAATTTGAATTTGAATTTGAATTTGAATTTGAATTTCTGTCTGTCTGTTTCTCTCTCTCTGTGTCTCTCTTGCTTGCTCTGTCTGTCTGTCTGTCTGTCTGCCTGTCTCTATCTCTGTCTCTGGTGATCATTCAGGAACATTGACTTTTCTACATTTTTCCTTCCTTGTTCAGAACAAAACTTTTCTTCCACATTTTCCTGTAATAAACAAATCACATTGTTCTCAAACTAAATCAAATTTATTTCCAAAAATCCTTGTAACAAAACGTATCAATAAATAAGAACATACACATATTATTTTTATTATTCATTCATCTTCTTGACCGTTTTTCCCTTTCGGGGTCACGGGGTTGCCGGAGCCTATCCCGGCCACTTGGGCATAGGCAAGGGACGCCCTGGACAGGTCGCCAGTCTGTCGCAGGGTAGGGGCCCAGGGGGTAGGCCCAGGGGAGGGGCCATGGGCTTATAAAAGTGTGAATTTTGGTTCATGAGAGAGAGGAGTTTGGGTTTCAGAGCATGTATTGACATTGCTGCTGGTCACCTGCTGAAAAAATAAAAATAACAGCCATTTTTCCATTCACAAAAACCTTGTGGAGTGGTTTTTATTGGTTTTGCCTTGGACCTGTCAGTCTCACTCCGGACTGGAGGGTGACAATTACAAAACAAAGTTATTAGTAGTCAGAATCAGACTTAAAAATGTTTTAGTGTAGCCTCATTTAAATGTTTGAGCAAAATGAACACCTCTTAAATACTTTATTTTAGGTTAGGAAGTGGTTCCTTGAGCCGTGAGTTTTGCCAGCAGCAGGAATCCCTGAGAGTTAGGAGGCAGTTTTTGGGAGAGTTTGTAGATTTAGGAGAAACCAACGTTTGAATGAAACCAAAGTGTCCTAAACCAAAATCATGAGGCACATCTCAATGTTCCACAAACAGTCATTTTCCACAGTGGACCGTCACCACACACTTTACTAGACAGTTTTTCACAACTTTATGACAACAAATCCTGAAATTGTTCCATTCAAGGAAACATTGACTAATATTTGTATTGATGCTGTTTTCTATGGAGTCCTATACTGTTCATAATTAAATAAATAAATATTTCATTAAATAAATAAATATGACCTCATGCAAATAAACAATCAACCAATAAATCTCTCGTAAATATATAAAAAGATCATGAAATTGTGAAAAAGCGGCACACTGATTTTAAATACTTGTTCTTCTAATATTGGATTCAAATGTTGGTAGAAAGTAAAGCAGCAACAATCAAATGAGCAGCAGGTCTGCATGTCAGCATGTCAAAAAGAAAAATAAAGGTTGAAGTGCTGAGCTTTCCAGGAAAATGGAAAGCATTTTATTTGTTCACAGAGCTGAATGCAAACCTGCATGCTTGGTAATTCATCAAAAGGTTCTCCAAGAATATAACATTCAGCACCACTATGAGACTCTCCACAAAGAAAAGCTTCACCATTTACAGTTAAGAAAAAAGAAGATTTGGCAACTGTTAGCTGGACCGATAAATAACCATCTGGATTTACTGCAGCTGTGACGTCAGTGATGGAGCAGTGAAAGCTAGCTACCTTATTGTAAACAAGTTGGAGCAAACATCCAAATCATTTTCTGATGGTGAACTTATGGAAAAATGCTGAAGGCTGCAGAAGTCTTGTTCCCAAAAAGCAGTCGACCTTAACCATGAGTCTGTCAAGGATTACAAATCCAGATCAAACATCTCTGAGGAAACATGGACAGCCATATGATGGTATCCAGTCATTTATTGTATTTTCAGTCACTATTGATGAAAACACCAACATCACAGATATATACAGCTGTGAATATTTATTAGAGGTGATGAAGAGACCGTCACAGTGGAGTTTCTTGAATTGATGGACACAACAACAACTGATGACATTGTCAGCTCTTTAGTTAGTGTGCTGGACAATGTTGAAGTGAACTGGTCACATGAAGTAATTTTGGTCACTGATGGCGCTCAATCAAAGGTCAGGAAGAAGGCAGGTGTTGCCTATGAATGATAATAATAATGGACGTTTCATTGTGTTTTGCACACTTAAATGACAGTAAATGTGTTTGTGCAAAAGATTTGAATCCTGATATCTATGGACGGGTGAAGTTTCAGGAGAGAAAGGAGGTTAAATCCAAACTCTTATGTTCACAAATGTTTGCAAGTTTAATTTAGTGTAATTTTGTCATCATTTGCACGTTTACATTTTAGGAAGATGTTTCATTTTTTTCTGTAGCCCATCTTGAATTTATTATCAGGATTGCTTCAGTGTCAGATTAAAAATATTCAGTCTGTCTAAAATTGAATAAACCAATATTTTTTAAAGTGAAATTAATTTTATTTAAGATCCATTGGCCTCTGTGAATGAATGTGTTATAAAAAATGATTCGGCTACCTTGTTGGTTGAGGCATGTTTTTCAATTGAGTACAAAAACAAAAACAAAGCTGTTATTTTGCCTTTACGCTACTCGTCCGGCCCACTTGAGATCAGACGGGTCGAATGTGGCCCCCGAACCAAAATGAGTTTGACACCCCTGAGCTAAAGTTATCAGGAATGTCAAACATCTTCATCAAACACCACTGGAGGTTGACTTTGACATCCCAGAGTCTTCATCAGCTGCAGGGAACCAAACTATCATGAGACAGAGGAAGTGTCGACTGCAGAGACGCTCTAGCAGAACGTGACCCTCTGCATGTGATGTCATCAGCTTCCTGCTCTTTTCCAGCTGGTGGTCCAGACTGGGACATACCTCTTTTCTCTGTTTCTTTTCTTTCCTTTTCTTTCTTTGTGGTTGTCTGGTGGGCTGCACAGATGTCTCTTCATCTGTAGATCCTTCACTCTCTGTTTGAGGGACATATTTTTCCCCACTGTCAGAGGAGGACGGAGACTCTTCAGACAGACCCAGCATTTCCCTGGTAACCTAAAATAAAGTATTTAAGAGGTGTTCATTTTGCTCAAACATTTAAATGAGGCTACACTAAAACATTTTTAAGTCTGATTCTGACTACTAATAACTTTGTTTTGTAATTGTCACCCTCCAGTCCGGAGTGAGACTGACAGGTCCAAGGCAAAACCAATAAAAACCACTCCACAAGGTTTTTGTGAATGGAAAAATGGCTGTTATTTTTATTTTTTCAGCAGGTGA
>JALJSC010000186.1:152500-349428 GCA_023969325.1 Oryzias curvinotus | reverse complement strand
CTGTGCAAACAACACCGTCAGCATGGAGAGGATCTGTTGTTACAGTAACGCAGAGGAGGAGTTCAATTTGAACTTTCTTTTTCTGGTAAACGTTTTTACCATCAGGGAAAGATGACAGGGAGCACTTCGCTTCATTTCCCGATTAGTCAATAATCTGACCGGATTATTTCCTTCCGCCGGGGCCAAATTCAAAATGTCTTCAAAATACTGGTCCAGGACTTCTTGGCCGATGTCCACTGGAACAGAGCAGAATCTTGGAACATGCAGTGATTCTGTCTGTCATGGAGAAGCTCATCTTCTCCATCATCGGCCTCATCCTCTTTTTTCATCTTTTTTGTCCGTCTGCTTTTCTGGTTCGTTGCGATTTTCTTCTTCCAATTCTTCCTTACAAAAGTCATTGAGCCAAGCTTCATTAAACTCTATGTCTTTGTAATATTTATTGTTGCGTTTCAAATATTGCAAGGCCCGCCTAATGTGCATGGTATCTACAAACTGATACTCATAATGACCTTTGTAAGTCAGTTTACGCTTTAATTTGACGCGCAGCAGAGACCCTTCCATGTCAGACCGAGGCAGCACATTGGTCGTTTGCACCAAGTTGGCAGGAACACACGTGATTGGGCCGTGAACACCATTCTGCCCACCTTTAGGCAGAGCAAGCATCTCATGAAGGGTATATGCAGTGCAATCAGATGCTGCTCTAAGCTATTTAAACACGCCAACTCAGGTGGGACAGGACACACCTCCAAATTATTACCGACCCACTCAGGCGGGGGTCAGACCTCTTTTAACTTTGAGTCGCAGGCAGTGGCAATCCACAGAGCGCTCCTCGCCGTCCCTAAAAACAAACACGGGCTCTCACAGTCCATGTTGCAGCGGTGCAGGTAGTCCTCACTAATACACGCATCTGCAATCTCTGCCATCTTCCTGGATTTGCTGTACGTCTCCCTGACGCACAGCAAAACCTGGTGATGAAACAGAAGTCTGTTGCACACACAGCAAACAAACTCTGGACCTTTTTCCACCTTTTTTAGGAAGTCCTGCATGACTTCCTGGAAACTCTCTGCTTTCTTTTTATTCAACTGCCTCTTCTGTTGAACATTATTTATGACACTCTTTCTGAATGCAGGATTTTCTCTATAACGCTTTTTGTTTGTAGACTTTAATTTAAGTTTTTGTGTTTCATCTTTTTTATATTTGCCAATGCTCTGAGCTTTCACCTTGGTCCTGTGTGCAGAATCTCGCCTATATTTTTGTATGCTCAGAGCTTTCATCATGGTCCGGTGTGCCAAATCTGTCCTATATTTTTGTATGCTCAGAGCTTTCATCATGGTCCGGTGTGCCAAATCTGTCCTATATTTTTGTATGCTCAGAGCTTTCATCATGGTCCGGTGTGCCAAATCTGTCCTATATTTTTGTATGCTCAGAGCTTTCATCATGGTCCTATGTGCTGCATCTTCTGCATATTTAATTTTTCTCTTGGTTTTAACTTTCTCCATTACATCTGTGTATTTTGTTGCTGCTTTTGACTTTAACATATTTCTATAATTCTCATTTTCCATGTATCTAAGTTTTAGGCGTCTCCTATTTATTGCCTTGACCTTTTGTCTGTAACTTGCATTATCCACATATTTCTTGTGTATGATGCGCTTTAGGCTTTCATTCCTACTTTCTCTGTAGATTTTACCTTTACACTTTTTTGCCATTTGTTGTCTTCTTTGGCCAAGCAAGTATTTGGAAGTACATTTTCCGCAAGTTCTCTTGTCAATCATTAAATTACTTTTTAAGTCTGTCGAATTACTGTCACCTTTTTCATCTGAACGCATGTAATATGTTTTTGGTTGTTTGCTGGCAGAGGGACAACAACCAGCACAGCGGTCCTGTTGTGGATCTTTAACGCACACAACAGTCTCAAAATGTGTACCTCCACAATTTTCAATATAAATGGCGTTTTCCGATATTTGTTGACCGCTGCTCTGGTGTCTAAGCCACCTGCCATCAAACAAGACAAAAACATTTACTCCTAACAAATCGGCTGTGGCTTGAATTTCGACCTCTGTGGCCCAAATACTAACGAACCGCATCCTAGATTTGGTGATGTACTCAGCCACAGAGGAGTACTCCCGCCCAATTACCCAGCTATATAGATCGGGGTTAGTTTCCAATTGTTTCACGACCGCTAACCGAATTTTTCTGTGGCTGTTTTGAGATCCGCTCACAGCCTGGGAGATGGCCCTAAAAAAACAATTTCCATCTCCAATGATTCTTTCGTTGGTGCAGGGGGGGCCTAACAAACCAATGGGAGGAGCAGGCGGGGCATTACAATTTTGGAACTCAATATTTAACTTTGAGCACAGAGCCTGGCAGACATCCTGATTTAAAGGGTTAAAATAGAAAATTTCCTGCTCAGGCTCACTAAAAATTACTTCCTGTTCCTCCACAGCAACATCATCTAATTTGAACCTTTTTAAGGCTTTCACTTGAAGGGCCTGCATTATCAATCTTTAATTCAATTTTCGTTTTGTTGCTGTCTTTTGGTGTTCTACAGTGACATCTACTGAAGTGTCAGTCAAGAGGCTCTCTTTGCAGAGGTTCAGGGAGTTCCTTTCTGCAGGACTTCCTAAGAAAGGGTCAAACATTTCTGAAGATGAAAAACAACAACGCCAACTATTTCAAACTCTGTGAGGGCAATGCCCTTGACTGACCTCTGCAGGTAGTCATGAACTTCCCCCACAGAGTCAAAAAACAGAACTACACTGGTTCCATCAGGGACCCTCATCCCTTCAGGACTGCGAGAATGGGAGTCTATAACAGCCCAGCGTCCATTCTCAGCAATGACGGCACACGTGTTCTCACACAGTGTCAGCAGACACGTGTTGTACTGTGCCGTCATCCGAACCAACCCCTCCTTCAGGGGAACCAACGCACCCACATCAATGAACTCACCCGAATTGATCTTAGCATCCCCGCTAACAACTTCCCCAAAAACACAGGACAGTTCAACCCCGTCTACCACTACTTGACCTGGAAGTTCAGTCACTCTCAGAAAACCTGCAGAGTCAGAGATTTTGTTCTGTCTCTGCAGGTCCGAGTAAACCTGATCTCCAGCAAGCAGCACAGAATCCAACTCACAACTGTCCCACTGAAAAACACTTTTAACAGTGTGTTTGGCAGCAGCCACCAAAGAGATGGCCATGCACTGCCGCCCACTGTTGCTGCCAAACAGCTCACTGCCCTGGTGGAACGATCCTCTGATGCTGGGGAACTTTAACGTACCAGCAGCAGGAACAGGACCAGGCTCCTGGACCTCAGAAGTTTCCAGCTCATCATCCGAGGAGCCAAACGTCACACCAACCTCCATGTCGACTGAACTAGAGTCTGACACAACCTCAACACTAGAACTGGCAGGAGCAGGAACCACCTCACTGTTGTTTTCAGAGGGACCAAACAAGATGACGGGATCTGAACTTGGCTGAACCGCACAACAAATGCAGGAAGGAGAACAGCTCTTACCTTTGCTGCTCTTCTTACCTGCTGCAGCAGGCCGTCCACGCTGCTGCTGGTCCTTTAGGAAAAGAGGAGAAAAGAAAACGTTACTGTCAAGGAAAAAACATGATTTTTATATTCTTAATAAATCAATCCTAAACACCTCAAATCAAATTCATAAATGCACTGGTCATCAATTTCAGGCTTAGGAAGCATTTTGATCATACTTGCCCAAGAATCATGTCTGCTACTAAAGGAGCACACAACACAAGCTTAAGTAGGAACACAGACAAACATGTCAAACTTAAAATGACCATAAATAAATAAAAACATCATCAATATTGAGCTATTTTCTTTTCTTCTCTCACCTGGTCCACAGGCCGCTCCACCGTCACGTCCTTGGTAGGAGACCTCGGTGTCACCCCCACACGGTCCTGCACACAAACATGAAATGTATTTAATGTCACACTTTTACCAAAAACTAGGTGCTGGAGCATTCTGAGAGAATGAAACTACAAAGTCATTATACCTGGGCCGGCACCCTCTCCTTCCTGGCACGCCTGGCAGGTGAAGGCCGGGGTTTCACCTCCACGTGCTCGGGGACCTCCGCCTTAGTGAAAAACAGAAGAACACAAAAATACACACCATTAAATGTGTTTAACAAAGAACATCTCACTTTAAAATCTGTTTCTACAACACACAACACTGTAATGTGTCCTCTTCTTACCTGGGGCCTGGGGGCAGCCCTCTGGGATGCAGCCACAGCCCTCCGGCGACGTCTAGCACGAGACGTCTGAGGAATAATGACAAACACCAGAAAAAGTATTTAGGAGCAGTTATAAAGCTATTCTGAACTCTGAGCATCAAGACAAAACAGTTACCTTGTTCCCAGCGGGAACAGGCGCAGCAGCTCCAGCACAGTCCAGATCTGACGGGTAGAATTTGTCCATCAGATCCAGAATAGCAGGGCTGAAGCGCACGGGCGACACCGGGAGAGGAGCAGCCTGTGGAATAGAAACACAGAAATGTTATCATGTGGACACAACACACACACTGCAGTTTTCTTTTTCCTGCAACTCACCTGCTCCAATCCCCGCCCGTGCCAGGATGCCAGAGGAGAGCGGTCTGCACCCGAAGGACTGGCTTTCTGTAGAGAAGGAGAAAGAAAGAGAAAACTATTTAGACACTTGAACTAGCCTCTTCCATGGACCACAGACCTGCTCTGCACACGCCACTTCTGGTCTGGTTTCAGGAAGCTGGATTCACCTTGAACACAGGGACAAGTTTAAAACAGGAAAAATCATTTCATTTGTATGAAATGAGCTGACGCTTACCTTTGCCTTCCCTACCTTGCAAGCCCACTCAAAAGGGTTGGTTGGAGGAGGGGACACAGGGTGCTCCCTCACAACCACCTTAGGAGGGGCTCGCCGCACGGCAGGCCGGGGCGACGCAGGAGGAGGCGCCTGGACCTCTGGCTCCACCAGCTGCAGAGCAGAGTAGTTCCACAGCAGGGAAGCCAGAAGGACCATCCCTCCATCGTCACTCAGGTGGACCTGAGAGACACAAAAAAACAAGAAAACCCCACAAGATTTGATTTGAGACTTATAGTACTGAGAAAAGCTGTCTGCATCAAGAACAACCAGAACCATCAACCTACCCCATCGCGGGCCCACAGCGCCAAGTGGTCCATGCTGAAGTGCTCAGCAACAGACAGGTACTTAATGCCTGCACAGGAAAGAAAGTTAGTGAACTGTTCCCCCAGACAATCATCTACATGACAACCAACAAGGACATGATGTTATACCCATCTGCGCCGCCACCCGGTTGAAGTCCTGGCGGAGGAACGTCTGCAGGTCCGGGGCCACAGTCAGGCGAGGCGGGAAGTCCAGGACGAAGAGCTGGTAAAACAATCCCACAAACACACAAACCAGAGTCGGCTTCAGTAATCACACTTTCTGCTGCTGCCCCCCCCCTCTGCTTCTCTTCATCGTGCAACGATTCAAACACACTTACCTTGGACCACTTGGACTGGAGCAGAGTCAGGAGCCGCCTGAAGTCCACAGCTGCCTCGGGGAGCGTCCGGCTGGCCGTCAGGTTGTTGCTGGGGGCGAGAAGACACACAAGATCGGGGGTACGTGGAATGTTTGCGTGCCTTACCTCTGTGTACAGCTCGGCTGCACTGGCGCCAGGGGTGGACATGAACCCGAAGGTCATGCCCCCACCCCCAGGCATCCGGACGATCCCGTCCACCAGGGCGCGAAGGTGGGAGTCTCCTACCACCAGGACGAACTGAAACACATGCAGTTGTTGTCATAGCCATAACTTACACTGGGTAACCGTCAGTCACAGGTACGTTACCTTCTCCCCGGGAGACTCTGGCGGCACAAGGCACTTGTGGCTCTTCCCGGTGGCAGAAGACACTGGCCATCTTCGTACGGGGTGCCTAAACCCAGTGCCGGAGCCTGGGAAACACAACACGTTAGAGTGTGTTCTCTTTTTAGCCAACAGCACATACACATGCATTAATTCATAAAAGATTAGGGAGCAGAATAAAAACTGATGCAATAATGGAGAAAAAAAAATCTCTGTTACTTACGTGAACTCGGAGCACTCGGGCTTGGATGGCCAGGCGGTCCCAGGTCCATCGGCGTGAAGTTCCTGGCCCGGGCCCTCCGGTGTCCCTTGCCCCGTGGCATCTGCACAAAGATCATAAACACACAAAAACACACAAAAACCACTTTTAGCACAACCAGTATTTTTAGAATAAGATAATTTTGTCTAATATACATTAAAACTCTAATTTTCCTTGACAATATAAATAATAGCAGTACATTTAAAAAGCATTGCATGTTGCTTTCAGAATAAACTTTAGAAAAGATTTACAGCAAGCAAAAATAGTTGCCACTGTTGGTGAGCCGTCAATCATGTATTCATTACTTCTCTTGATCTATTCCAAAACACAGAATGAAATAATGTGCTTTAAATCTTTTTTGTTTTAACCAAATCTAACTTTTTACCACTATTTTCCTCCAGAGGATTCACAGATCACAAACAGGCCTTTGATTTAGCATCAAGTCAGCAGATAAACTTCACAGTTTCATCAAAACAACAAATCAACAATCCAACATGCAGCTTCATGCGTGATCAGCACTTTCATTCAGAAGAAACCAGCAGTACCAGCAAGCCCAAACCATCCATAGGTAAATTCACAAAAAAAAAAAAAAAAAAAAAAATTCACAGATTTCTAATAAAATCTACCAAATAGCAGGAGTCACCAGTAACAGTCAATGCAAATTTAGGAAGAGATAAAAGCATTGTTCAATGTAACCAAATGTTTGCCACATTCCCGTTAAAATTACCAAAGAAACATGAAATAAAAGCATCCTAGCAGGTTGTATTTGCAATGATCTTACTAGGGTTGTGCCGATGGACGATATCATCGTCCATCGTGATGGGTGACTGACATCCCGATGGAGAGACCACCATCGTGATGCCACGCCCCCGCCACGTTGCGAGTGGACCCCATAAGCCGCGGTTACATGAACAAAATATCTTGATGGGATCAATGGTCGGATTAGAATCCAACCGTGTACATGGGCCCAGAAAAATGTTTTCAGAATATAAAAACGTTCACTAAGGTCACACTTTCCGTCGGAATAAAAACCGGAAGGATATAAATTCCGCCGAGCGGCTTTTTTTTTCAAACTTTATTGAATGTAACAATTAAATACAAAACGACAGCACCGAGCGGCTATATATATTGACATGTCAGCTCGGTAAAATACGAGATGATCTTCTAAACGTGCTTTTAATAATGTTACGGTTATTATGAAACACCTGTTCGCTCATCATTTGAATCTTAATCCGTGTTGTCAGCGCTTTTTCTGAGCGCTGTTGTTAGCCCATGTTAGCATACTGCTATGCTAACATGGGCTAACAACATTAGCTTTGGGTGGCGCTGCATGCTGTGAATAACACCAGCCGTTATTTAGTCGGGACACGACTGGAAACACAAATCCACGTCATTGTTTGAATGTTTTCTAAGGACTGAGCGACATTTCTGCTTTGAAGCTCAAACCGCTGTGTCTGCTGACGATCCGAGCTGTGCTCAGACACACACTTAGACCCGGTTCTGAGTTCGGTAGCTCGTACCCCTAGAGCTGCGGGACGGATCGCAGTCTTAAATCTCCCACACATACCGCTCATGTACCCCGCGCTCATGTACCCCCCCCCCCCTTCCCATCAAACATAAAGCTGTAAGTCCACACTCCGCCGGTCCAGTTCGCTAGTTAAGTGCAGGAGCGGACTACTTCTTTTCCAAATCCATGTGAATCGTGGGACATTACACTGCTTCATGTAGGATGACATTATGCCACAGATGGGGGGGGGGGGGGGGGCTGCTGACCACGGCTGCAGCAGAAGCAGGACATGCTAAAACTCACACATGAACAGTCAGCTCTGGATAAGATAAATCTGGCCAAGCAGCAGGAAAAAAAACAAATAGAAAATACAAATCATCCAGGTGCATTCACAGGCCTCTTTCATGTCAGGAAAACTGATTTAGTGCAGCAACCAGCATGTTCAAAATGTCTGCAGCAGAAAAAGAAAAAAAAACGCCTGAGCTCTGACTGTGCAGCTACAAGTTAGATTTATCACAAGATTTTTATCTTAACTATCGGTTCATTTTTATGGAAAAAACAATTTAAATACTAGGAAACAACATTTTTTTCAAGTTTTTTTTTTTACTTTGGAGAAAAGCACACCTGTTTTTAAAAATAAGAGCCTTTGAAAATGAACATTAACAGTTCAAAATTGCTTCTTCTGCTAAATATATGAAGTCTATTTTTGTGAGCCATCAGTTCTTTATTCATTACTTCTATTAATCTATTCAAAAACACTTCTACAGAAATAGAATAAATGTGCTTTAAATCTTTTGTTTAACCAACAGATCTTAAAGAAAATCTAACTTTTTACCAATATTTTCCTCCAGAGGATTCACAGATCACAAACAAGCCTTTAATTTAGCATCAAGTCAGCAGATAAACTTCACAGTTTCAGGAGATCCTCAGCCATAAATCCACAGATCTGACTAAATTCAACTTAATGTCTGGGGTTACACAATCTCAGAAACTTGCATCAATACAACAATCCAACATGCAGCTTCATGCGTGATCAGCACTTTCATTCAGAAGAAACCAGCAGCACCAGCAAGCCCAAACCATCCATAGGTAAATTCACACTTATTAAAAAAAAAAAATACAGATTTCTAATAAAATCTACCAAATAGCAGGAGTCACCAGTAACAGTCAATGCAGATTTAGAAAGAGAAAAGCATTGTTCATCATAGAAATTTAACCAAATGTTTGCCACATTCCAGTTAAAATGAGCGAAGGAACATGAAATAAAAAGCATCCTAGCAGGTTCTATTTGTAATGATCTTATAAATCCATGTGAACGTGGGACATTACACTGCTTCATGTAGATGACAGTTATGCCACAGATGGGGGGGGGCTGCTGACCACGGCTGCAGCAGAAGCAGGACATGCTAAAACTCACACATGAACAGTCAGCTCAGGAATAAGATAAATCTGGCCAAGCAGCAGGAAAAAAAACAAATAGAAAATACAAATCATCCAGGTGCATTCACAGGCCTCTCTCATGTCAGGAAAACTGATTTAGTGCAGCAACCAGCGTGTTCAAAATGTCTGCAGCAGAAAAGAAAAAAAAAACCTCTGACCTCTGCCTGTGCAGCTACAAGTTAGATTTATCATAATTAAGATTTTTATCTGAACTATCGGTTCATTTTCATGGAAAAAACAATTATTAATACTAGGAAACAACATGTTTTTCAAGTTTTTTTTTTTTTTACTTTGGAGAAAAGCACACCTGTTTTTAAAAATAAGAGCCTTTGAAAATGAACATTAACAGTTCAAAATGGCTTCTTCTGCTAAATATATGAAGTCTATTTTTGTGAGCCATCAGTTCTTTATTCATTACTTCTCTTAATCTATTCCAAAACACTTCTATAGAATTAGAATAATGTGCTTTAAATCTTTTGTTTAACCAACAGATCTTAAAGAAAATCTAACTTTTACCACTATTTTCCTCCAGAGGATTCACAGATCACAAACAAGCCTTTAATTTAGCATCAAGTCAGCAGATAAACTTCACAGTTTCAGGAGATCCTCAGCCATAAATCCACAGATCTGACTAAATTCAACTTAATCAATGCCTGGGGTTACACAATCTCAGAAACTTGCATCAATACAACAATCCAACATGCAGCTTCATGCGTGATCAGCACTTTCATTCAGAAGAAACCAGCAGCACCAGCAAGCCCAAACCATCCATAGGTAAATTCATACTAAAAATCAAAGAATTCAAATAAAATCTACTGAATAGAATCAATAAAAACATGCAGGAGTCAGTTAAAATGAGCAAAGAAACATGAAATAAAAGCATCCTAGCAGGTTCTATGTGTAATGATCTTACAAAATCATGTGAACTTGATTTTAAACACACAAAATACTCCAATTTAAAGATGTCTTAAGTACTAATGAACTCCTATGGTCTAAAAAAAGAACATTAAATACATAAATGCTTTACCTCTTTGGCAGAGAAAAATTTAGAAAGCAAAGCAGAATTTTTATGTGCAGCTTAGAAACTTCTGCTTTTTTTTGGAACTGCAACTTTTAATGCAATTTAAGAAATTTTATTTCCAAATTGTGAATGAAAACAATAACAATAAGCGCAGAAAAACAGTTAAAACAAATTATATATATCATATATATAACATCACTGAGCAATAACACCATAAAAGAGACAATACCTCAATAAGCAATACAGCAGCAACACGCATGAACAGCGACCCCCCCCCCCCCCCCACACACACACACAGAGCATTCCGGCAACTTCAAACGCACCGACCCCTTTGAAGTTAAAGCTAAATATCCAAGAAGAAGCTAAGCCACTAATAAATTACACAAATGCAACACTCACAACAGCAGAAAAATAAATCAAGCATTTTCCTCTCAAATACTAACTTTGGGTCCTTCCATAGACTGACTACCTAACGCAAGCTAGCTAGCTTCAGAAAAAAAAACGTTTTTCTTTGATGTTAAGCTAGCTTCGACACGAGGCAAGGTCACGGATAAAATTACACAAATGCAACATTCATTTTCACAACAGCAGAAATATAAAAAAGAATTTTACGCCCAAATAACTTTAGGTTTAAGTCTTACAATCCACTAACTTGCTAACGCTAGCTTAGCTAGCTAGCTTCAAAGCGGCCTCCTGTGAAGTCAAGCTAACTTTGACTCACAGCAAACAAAGTGACTAAAATGCAACACTGGTTTTCACAACAGCAGAAATATAAAACACAAACATTTTACTCTCAAATACGTCCGAAATATTTATAAAACGCTTACCTTATCGTCCGAAAAAGAGGACCGGGGCAAAAATGGAGTCCTAAGAGTAGAGAAGAAAAAAAGGGGGGAGGGTGAAGAAGAAAAACTCTGAGAAAAAAGCGGAGATGGAGTTAAATCCTCTGTTGGTGGAAGTAACAGGCAGTAGAGATGCTTCTCTGGCGAAAATCAGCCGATCCTCTGGATGCAGAAACCAAGGAAAACCCTTTCTCACAGAGCTCTGACAGACACGTCCGATCACTCAGAAGTCCCACGAGAAAGGGACGAGTTCTCCTTCGTTCTAGAAGCTTCTACGACCGTGGACCAATCACAGACAGCCACACCCCAAATTGTGGACATGATAGGACAGAAAACGGGCGAAACCATTTGTAGGACTTTTGCAACTACAAAATCACAATACTTTATTATTCACAACGTTTTAAGCACTGACTCAGTATTACTTACTGTTTGCAGAAAAAAGAGTGAATCTGTGACCTAAATTACAACAATTACAATGCTTTTCTATTATATTGCAGCAGCATTTATTTAATTCCTTTAAAAATGTGTCTAACACAGCAGCTTCACAAAATGGCGGCTCCCTGGTTGAATACAAACGTTTAATATATAATGTATTTTTAATAAATGACTCTTTTGAGACATTTCTAAGGAATACAAACTAATTTGACATTAAAATACACCTTTGTGAATGGACAAGATGTTTTTATCACACTTTGTTAGCAGAGAGTTGTGTTTTTTATTGGTGATGACTTATGAACATGTACCACAACAGTTAAAATGTATTTACATTTTAAAGGAGACAAAAAACTATATCAATGTTTTTCTCCAAAAACCCTGATTACTATTTTCAATTTAAATAAATAACCACCTGTGTATTTAAAAATGATTATAGATTTTTTATATTGGTTACATTTGTTTCCCTAAAATTTGGAAGCCTATTTTTTTAAGTACAGAGCATCTTTATCTCATCAGAAAAATAAATACCCACCTGTCCACATTCAGTGAGGTTTGAACTGCTCCATTTCTCCTTTACAGACTGATGGTTTTCTTTAATTCTGGCCTAACAGGATTTTTTTTAACATGACTTCACACACAAAATAGTTTTTGAATTCTTAAAAAAGTGAAAATTGTTACCACATCAGTATGTAAGCTAGATGAGCTTTTGTGAGGGTTACATGTCAATCATTGTAGGTCATGGGAAACATTCAAGCATCTTCAGTCAGTGAGAAAATGACAAAATACCACGTTGACTTGATTTATTCACATCTCAAAGAACTCAGGTTTCAGTGACAGATAACTGCTTTCCCGTCTCTGCTGACGCTCACAGCATCTCCTCATCAGCTCAGTCATCTCCTGCTGCAGCTCCTTCTGATGACCTTTGACCCGCCTCACTTCAGTTAGCTGTTGGAATCTGATCTTGTTCTTCACCTCTTCTCTTCTCTTCTGGATGAGACGGATCATCTCAGTGAAGATCTCCTCACTGTCCTCCACGGTTTGATCTACAGATTCAATGGTGGCCTCCACCTGCTGTTTCTGTCCTGGAGTCTCTGCAGGATTCGTTGATGACTCTCCTCCAGCCGTCTCTGCTTCTCAGGGCTTCCTGCTGCAGATGAGACGGTGTTATGTTCTTCCACAGAGCAGAGAGAACAGATTGTGATCAGTGTGACACAACATCACCTCATCATGACTGGAGCAGATGTTCTCCTGCAGGTTCTTGGAGGGTTCCACCAGCTTGTGCTTCTTCAATGCAGCTGCTTTCAAATGAGGCTGAAGGTGTTCCTCACAGGAAAGCAAGGCAGGTCAGACAGGACTTCAGGGCGTGTGGTTTTTTCACAGACCACATCTGGTCCAGCGTCATGATGTCCAGATGATTCATTTCTGCAACATATTTCAGAAACAAAAACAATCAGTCAGTCTGCCTATTTAAAGGGAGACAAATAGTCACGTTGCTGTTTGGTGAAAAGGTGTGGACCACACTGAACATGGACAACAGAAAGGAGATAAGTGTCCCAGGACATTAGAAACTAAATCATAGACAAACAAGGTAAATAAAGGCTATAAAACCATCTCTAAGCAGCTTGAAGTTCCTGTGACCACAGTGGCACATATTATTCAGAGGTTTAAGACCCACGGGACAGTAGCCAACCTCCCTGGACGTGGCTGGAAGAGGAACATTGATGACAAATTGAGGAGACGGATAGTTGGAACTGTATCCAAAGAGCCCAGAACAACCTCCAAAGACATTAAAGGTGAACTCCTAGATCAAGGTACATCAGTGTCAGATCACACCATTAGTCATTGTTTGAGCCAGAGTGGACTTCATGGAGATGATCAAGGAGGACACCACTGTTGAAAGGAAATCAGAAAAAAGCCAAAAATGAATGTTGACAAGCCACAAAGCTTCTGGGAAAATGATGAGACCAAACTGGAGCTTTTTGGTGAGACCCATCAGCTCTATGTTGGTAGACTCAAACATGAAGCATCAACCAAAAGAACACTGTCCCTACTGTGAAACATGGAGGAGGCTCAGGTCTGGTTTGGGGCTGCTTTGCTGCATCTGCCACAGGGGGTCTGGAAGTTGATCAAGGTCAAATGAAATCTCCAGATGATCAAGGCATTCTGGGTAGAAATGTGCTGCCTAGTGTCAGAAAGCTTGGTCTCAGTCTCAGGTCATGGGTCTTCCAACAGGACAACCATCCAAAACACACAGCCAGAACCCCCCCAGAATGGCTCAGAGAAAAGCGTTGGACTATTCTGAAGTGGATTCTATGAGCCCAGATCTGAATCCCATTGAACATCTGTGGAAGGAGCTGAAACATGCCATTTGGAGAAGACACCATCAAACCTGAGACAACTGGAGCAGTTTGCTCATGAGGAGGGGGCCAGAATACCTGTGGACAGGTGCAGAAGGCTCATTGACAAATACAGAAACCGTTTCATTGCAGTGATTGCCTCAAAAGGTTGAGCAACAAAATATGAAGTTATGGGTCCCATCATTTCTGTCCAGCCCTATTTCATTAGTTTGTTTTATAAATAATTCTGTTAATCAACAACTCAAAAGTAATGGCTGATTTTGATTATTTAATTTTCAATAAAGTTTAATTTATTGTTACTTTTGAAGGTTTCAAGTCATTTCAGTGAGCATTGAGGACTTTCTTTCTATAACTGAGGGCAATTTTGTCCAAAACTGCATATGCAGACACCTTCACCCTTGTTCTATCCTAGGCACTTTAACATTGGGAGTGGGGTCATCTAGACCCACTAGACAGAGCTCTGAACCTTTGTTCTTCAATGATTTGTGATCTTCACTGGTGTCCATGGATTACATGAAATCCTCTCCACCTTTATCCACCTTTGTCATGGTAGGAGAACACGTCAGTGGAAGGGGGGGTCATTGGATAGCACAAGGGTTAAAGATGTCCTCCTAGGTACTGTACATCATCATACTATGAGTAAATTATACAATAATCATGCACATATTTTCATCTTCACAAAACTTACCTTGGATTGGACATTTCTTCCAAGAATATTGACCGAAAATAACCGTGTGTGACGTCACAGGATGTTGTGAGATACCCCAAAACAAGACTTTTATATCTGCAACACAGTTATTTACAAGATTTTTACTTTCATGACTGACACAATCTGAAACCATTATGAACAACAAAGCCTTGTAGACACAAACGTCAGTGTGATTGTGTGTGTGTGTGTGATGGTGAGGATGTGCAGACTTCCGTCTTGCTGGTCCTTGGAGCAGCATGAAGAGTCCATCAGCGTCTTCATCACTGCAGCTTCTGCTTTCCATCACCTGATGTAGAAAAGAGAATCCCTTTAGAACAGAGCAGGAATTGTATCTGTTCAATGAGTTCACATCAGGGTTCCTGGAAGTTTCTTCAAGTTCAATTGAAGACTTTTTGAGACCTTTTTATAAAATTCAGACCAATGTCTCAGCCTGTTTCCCAGGACCTCTGACAAAGAAAAGGAAATCCTGCAATGTCCCTTCAGTAAACTCTCCAACAAACTAAACCACAGCACTTGTGAAACAGGAACTAAATCCACATGGTTGGTCAACAGCATGTTTGTAGTCCAGCCAGGGGTCTGACCTGGGTACCACCTACCTCCATGTTGTATGATGTCATCACCACCAGCTCATATCACTGTCATCATGTCTTCATGTCAGGTGTGTTTGAGAGATTCTTGAGATTTATTTTTAAATGACTTTTTCCCTTTTCCTGACTAGAACTGTGACACACAGAACTTTCCAGGCTCAGCCATCACATTTTCAGACTTTTGAAGGCTTTTTCAGGTATAATGTCCACATTCATAGATGTGATGTTTTGGAGACTTTTTAGGAGCCCACAGGAACCCTGCTACACACTCACATCCACACATAACACAACCATGCTGAAAGTCTGCACTGCATGACTTTGGAGTGACCTGGTTCAGGATTGCACACCTCCCTGCTGTCCCTGTGTCACTGACACATGACTGTCCACAGGTGAAGGCCTGGGCCCAGGTCCATGTGCTGCTGGGTATAGGAGGGGTCCATGATCATTGTTCCATGCACAGATCTGAAGAAAAAGAATGGATAGAAATGACATTCATGTCCAGCCACAATATTTCTGAGATGACAATGGCAATTTCTAAAGAAAACACACAAGTGTTGAACCATTACAGCAGTGAATGAGATATTTAGCAAGTGTGAAGAAAATGTTAGTAATATTTGAGAATAATTAATATAAACTGTTCTGAATTCTTTACTGAATAACTAAAAAGAGATGTTTTAACATGAAATTGGTTTCTGCTTTTAAAAATTCATTAGATTCATAGAGTAATGGCTGATTTTGATTATTTAATTTTCAATAAAGTTTAATTTATTGTTAATTTTGAACGTTTCAAGTCATTTCAGTGAACATTGAGGACTTTCTTTAACTGAGGGCTACCAACAATTTTGTCCATCACTCTTGGCACCATCTAGTGGACAAAAAAATGTACTACACTCAGAGTGAAATAGCTAATAATTATTGTGATTCAAAAGAAAGGATTTCTGCTTAACTTGTGAGCAAATAAATATGTAAATCTTTAAATAAATCTGTAACTGTAAATGTATCTGTAAATTAAATATGTAAATCTTTGTGAGATCAACATGGTAACTATATTAGCATAGAGTCTGTAACAAAATATGTCATGTTGCAGAACTTTTACCAGCAGAAACCAATTTAAAGTTGAAACTGGCCTTTTTAGCTATTTAGTAATAAATAAATATTTCTGCAACATTTTTCAGAAACAGAAAAGTCTCAAACAAACATATGAGGGAGATGGAAAAGCCACATAGTTCTTAGCTTATAAGTTGGACAATCAGATGAGAAATCATTCATTCATTCATTCATTCATTCATTCATTCATTCATTCATCTTCTATTCCGTTTGTCCCTTTCCGGGGTCACGGGGCTGCTGGAGCCTATCCCAGCCCCTTGTGGGTGAAGGCAGGGGACATCCCTGGACAGGTCACCAGTCTGTCTCAGGGTAGAATGTCCACAATCACACACCCATTCACTCTCACACTCACACCTAGGGACAATTTAGAGTTACCAATTAACCTATGAAGCATGTTTTTGGATGGTGGGAGGAAGCTGGACACCCCAGAGAAAACCTGCACATGAACGGGGAGAACATGCAAACTCCACACAGAGAGGCCCCCCCCATTGATGCTGTGTTTTTCATGTCATGTTCAGTAGAAAAATCTATACTCTAAATCAGGGGGGGCTAACCCTGGTCCTCCAGAGCCTCAACCAGCGTGCTGTTGATTAGCTGACTTAAGTGATTCACATCCTGATTGACTGAACACACCTGATTTAGGTTATCAGCATCAAGCAGTCCAGGGAGGACTGGAAAACAGGCAGGATGGAGGCTCTGGAGGACCAGGGTTAGCCACCCCTGCTCTAAATCTAAAGAGCAGGACAGATGTCAGATTTTATCTGCCCCAGATGTTCAGGAACTTTGCAGAGCATCTCTGTGATGTACTCACATGTACACTGTAGTACCAAAAGTATACGCTCACCTGCCTGTACTCACATGACCTGAAGTGTCGTCCCAGCACTGACCCATAGAGTTCAGTACGGTGTGGATCCACCTCCTGCAGCGATTACAGCTTCAACTCTTCTGGGAATGATGTCCACAAGGTTGAAATCCCGCATCCTCACTCTGGAAAAGTCGATGAGAGAATCCAGCAGCTGCAGGTTCATGATGACTGGAAAAGACAAACACATTTATCAAATACACACATTTCAGGTGTGTCTAAACATTTTTCTGTCACTGACTCCTGCTAAAAACACCACAAGAATGTTAGAATTACATTAGGTATTTAAAACAAGCCCCAAGATGTACTTTGAACCTGAAGTTGGATTTTTTGATTCAGGAAAAAACTTTTTTGTTTTAAATCCTGTGTTATATCAGTCTTAGCTTTATGAAGTTGATGAAGTTCATTTTTATAGCAGCTTTCATGGAGAACACAGCTCAAGGTGCTGCACATAAAACAAACAAGAATGCAGGAAACAACTATCTCTATAAAAGAATGAAATAAGCCCCACACACCATAAAATACACAAACACAATTAAAAGAGAAATGACTAAAGACATAAGCTAAAGAAGAGAGAACCCAACGTCATCCAGCCCTCCTTCCAGACACACATCAGCATCACCCACCACACACTCCCCAGACCCCCCCAACCCCTAGAAGAACGTGTTATTAGAAAATGTTCTCCTGAAGCAGACGACCAGCTGTCAGACGGACTGGACTGTCCTGCTGGATTAGCATCAGGAAGACTGACACTCATCTCAGAGTCTGACCCACTACACAACCTTTTCTAAACAGTGTAAACAGACACACTTTGGTGGGAAATGCCAACTCTATGGTGCACATTAATGAGGACAAAACGTTCAGATGTCAAAAACACGTCTCAAACAAACATATTATGAGGGAGATGGAAAAGCCACAGAGTTCTTAGCTTAACTTGGTCAATCAGATAGTTCAGAAATCTATTTTCTAAATCTGGACCCTCCAGACAAACCATCCAATAAAACCATCAAAGATCCTCAAATGTCACAGTAAAAGAGGAGGATTTCTTTAAGGAAGATCCTGCTACTTTGTTCTCCTCAGAAGGACAGAACTTTAGAAAAGAAAACATCCACAGAGACCTTCATGCAGCAATAAACCACATCTGGTTTCTCACTCCAGGCCACTGAAGAGCAGGAAGCAGCTGAGGCCAGATGACATCAGGACTCTGTGCAGGTTGGTCCAGTTCATGCAAACCAGACTCTGTCCTCTGACTCTGGTTAGAGATTCTGGTTAGAGAATGTTAGAATTACATTTGGTATTTTTACTTACTTTGAACCTTGCTCTATGTACATTTACAAATATGAGGGAATGTTCAGCTTCTTCATACCTTTAGTTTGTTGTAGATAAAGTCTGAACATGTGAGCAGAATCCAGCTTCATGTCCTGAACCACTGACACATGCTCCTGTGAAACAATTAGTTATAAAAATGACTTCCATCATCTTTGGAGGACTTAACAGCTGTCATTTAAAGGTGAATGCTGCTCAGCATCCAGAACCATTGACGTTACTAGACACAGAATGCCAGTCCACCTGCACTTCCCTGAAGACAGAGCATCTACACATCACTACACTCATTTGAAGTCATTTCTAGACTGTTTGTTCAATTGGAAATGGTGTTAACTGAAGGTGAATCAAGTTAGTTTCTGGTAGCTGGTAATCAATCATTAGGAAAAGATCGGATTCAATTCAGGAACCAAGATCAACGATTCACAGATCAAACCACATTTCTTAGCAGTTAAATGTGTTTTGCTGGTGTTTGTCTTTGACCAGATGTATGAAAATTAAAACAATGCATCTAAAATGGTCAATTATCATTTTTTTAAACAAGAAATACAAACCAACAAATAATAAGTATATGAATAAAAACCATGACTTTGAAAGAAAGATATAATATTGAATAATCATGAATGTTGTGCTCTAAAGGTTTTCTATCAACTTTCTGGTTAATTGAGTAGTAAACCAACATCACTGTTTCTGTTGGATCATTTTACAATTAATCTTGGAAGCAAAAATGATCTAGAAGTCATTTAAAAAAAACTTGACTTCTTTCACCACGATTTTTAATATATTTATAATTGAAAAAAAGCTCCCAACGTCACAGTTGCTCTTATTTATTTACCAAAAACAGCCAGCGTAGCAGTTAGTAGAAACAGACCTCAAAAATGAAAAATACAAGAAAAACGAATGCAGATTTGTATGTTACCTTTGCTTGGACGAACATGCTAATGCTAACACGGCATGTTAATAGCATTTCAATATAAATAGTGATTAAAAACCACTGACCTCTGCATCTCTGGTGACTCACGGTTTGGTATAGCTTTAAAGTAACTCTACAGCTTACAGTTACAAACTGTTACAGGTTAAAAATGCAGTAAATTAGTTTGCAAAACTCACAGGCTAGCATGTCCGGTTGTGTCCAAATCCCTGCCCAAATCCTCCCTAACTAAACCCTATATAGTCCTCTATATAGTTCTCTGAATTTCCAAAGCAATTCGGACACCCATGCTCATGTAGCCGGGCACACTCAATGCTTTTTGATGTGATATCTAGCATTTGTTTTTACTTTTAGACTTCGGCGCTAATTCGAGTTAGCTTTAGCATTACCGAAATCGATTAGATTCAAAACAATGTAGGTTGTCGATTGAGGAATATAAAATATTAAACACGCAATCTTACGCATTTACAAATATATTTTACAACAGATACTAGATACTTTTTAATATACTTACATGTTTCGGTTGTTTTCCTAGATCTAGCGCAACCGGCGGCCATATTCGATTAATGCAAGCCCAGTGCATTGTGGTTCTTCGACTTCATACGCATTGCATGCTCAGCGTCAGTTGAATGTTGAATTTGAATGTTGTAGGACGTTGCCCTTAGTAAAAAACGTTCTGTGGCTCAGGATCATTTCAATTCGGGTCTTCCTATTTAAACAATACACTAAGAACGTTGTATATTGAAAAAAAAAAACACTGCAATGTATATGCACTGGGACGTTGACAATGCATCTGTAGAATTAGCTCAGTGAGATAAATAGCGTTATCAGCATTTAGCGGAACCCAGTTCGAGACCCGCGTCAAACATTTTTTTTTTGCGTTTTTTTCTTCATGTGATTTGTTTTTTTGCTGTGTCTAGCACTTCTCACAGAAAACGTCACATGTTGTGTTGTTTTATATGTTTTTTAATCATCATTAACAACATTGTTCTGTTTTACGTTTTTTCATCATCAACCCTTTGTTGAAACATATGTCGATATACGTCTTCTTCCTCGTCTGTCCCTACATATATAAACACATTTAAAACATGAGTTAATAACTTGTGACTACGGTTAGAACTCACTGCTTTTTGATGTAATCTAGCGTTTGATTTTAGCATTCGGCGCTAATTCGCGTTAGCTTTGCATTACCGAAATCGATGAGCTTCAAAACAATGGAGGTTGTCGATTGAGGAATATAACATATTGTAGAATGTTGCTCCTAGTAAAAACGTTCTGTGGCTCAGAATCATTTCAACTCGGTTCTTCCTATTTAAGCAATATACTAAGAACCTTGTATATTGAAAAAAACACTCCAAGCAATGTACACTGCCTGTCATTTCGTCGATAGCGTTAGCTCAGTGGCAAAGTCAGCAGCACATACTTTTAGAGGTCCTTGGATCGAGTCCCGCTTGTAACGTTTTTTTTTTTTGCGTTTATTTTTTTCTTCATGTGATGTGTATTTTGCTGTGTCAAACACATCTCACAGAAAACGTCACATGTTGTGTTGTTTTATATGTTTTTTTAATCATCATTAACAACATTGTTTTGTTTTACGTTTTCTCATCATTTTCCCATTTCCACAAGGAGCTTTGTTGAAACAAATGTCGATATATGTCCAGTCCGCCACCAGATGCCGCTGTTCTGTGTGGTTTCGAAGCCCTGAATGGGTGGTTCATTTTTTCGGCACAATTACATGAACCACAAAGAGGCTTCATGGGGCTTCTATTCCCATCCCTACATTCTGGTCAATGTTCGCCAATCGAGTGAGCATCGATCCACACTGGTTTTTAGTAAAGACTTCTGAGAAATTTCCATTCCAATAGATATTTGAACTGTAGATGCGGTGTAGAAGCAGTGATTGAAGCATCTGCTTCGTTTGCGCCTTGGCACCATCTAGTGGACAAGAAAATGTACTACACTTAGAGTTAAAAAAAAGCTCATTATTGTAGTGCAGATGTGCAATGTTTTCTATTTAACTAATGAACGAATAAATATGTAAATCTTTGTGATATCAACATAAATGCTAACTATATTAATATAGAGTCTGTATTAAAAAATATCTAATGTTGCAGAATATTTAAAAGCAGAAACAAATTTCATGTTGTAACTGCTGTTTTTTTTAGTTATTCAGTAAAGATTTCAAAACAGTTTAGATTCATTGTTCCCAAATATTACTAACATTTTATTCACACTTGCTAAATACCTCATTCACTGCTGTAAAGGTTCAACACTTGTGTGAGCTTAAGTCAAATGAACTGTTATCTGAATGGAAGATTCATGCATTCATCTCTTCACTCAAGTTCTGGCCCTTCATTTTAAAAGCTTTGACTCAAAGACACATTCTTGTCAATTATGTGAAAACGTAGTGAAAACAGTAACACATACTGAAAAATGGGTTCATAAGTTCAAACAAACTCTTCATACTTTCATACTAAGGAGATACCACATCTACAGTCAAAAGAGGCAACAACACAAGAAAAATGTGACCTGCTGAGGATGTCTGATCTAGAAAGTCGAGTTTCTATCCAGCCATCCTTTTTTTTCACCAGATCAGCCTTACAGGAAGAGAAGGGGGGGTCAGGAGTATGAAGTGGCTGCTTAGCAAGTGGGTGGGTGGTGAGAGCACCGGTGGTGCCTACACCAGGGCAGCAGGGGCGGGTGGGGTATAGAGGGGGGGAAGGAGGGGGGGGGTGCGCAGAAGTGGGAAGCAAGGGCAGGTAGGGCGTTGATGCGGAGAGCGAGGCCGGGTGGGGCGAAGAGGTGGGCAGCAAGGGAAGGGGCGGGTAGCGTCTGCGGGCCATACAACGCCGCTTGCGGCTTTAATTTATTTTTCTAACTTGTCCTTTCCAACAGCTAAGAAACAGATGAGAGCTGAAGGCCTCTTGTGTTGGACATATTTTACTTTAACAACCGGGGTTATGAATCTTCTGACAAACCAGAGGTATGTCTGAATAAACCCCTCTTGGAATTTCAGCTAAACTTTATTCATGTTAATTATATTTGTAAATATGTTTTGTTTACCGAATGGACAAGAAAAGGAGGGAAGAAGAGCGAGGGATGTTAGAGAGGGCGGGGGGTAAGATCGTGAAGCCTCAGAAAGCAACAAGTTGCTGGAGTTTTAGAATCACAACTGACAGGATAAGATGCATGAAACACACACACACTCAAACATTACAAACACACCTGTTGGCTCCAAAAGTGTTCACACACACACACACAAGTCTATATGGACATACTATCACTAACATTCAAACACGCACACTTATACATTCAGACTAAAACATGTGGAACATTTCATTCAGTCACGCAAACTGTTTGTGCAAAGGCGAGGAAGCACCTGTGCTGGAGTGAGTGTTTATGTTCTGCTGGGGGGGATAATGGAGGGTAAAAAGAGGGAGAGAACCCAACTGCCCCCCCACCAAGGCCCCCACCGCAGCGGCAGCCGGGACCCCCCAACACCCGCATAGTACAGCAGATAGAGAAAGACCGCCTGCCGGGCAACCACATACGCCACCCCGGGCAGGGCCATCGGGACCGCCACAGCGGCCCACAATGCCAGAGAGCAGGGGGGCGCAGGGGGCAGAGAGTGCAAGCCCCAGCCCGACCCGTAGAGCAGCCCCCTCACTGCGCCCAGGGGGCCCAACATGGGGCCCTGCCCCAGGGGGGCACACCTAGCCCCAGACAGGCGGCCCACCACCACCCAGGAGTCCTGAGCATCCCCCCGCGTCCTCCCCCCCCCAGCCATGAGTCAAGGCCCCCCCAGGGAAGACATGCCCCCACGCTTCAGACAGCCCCCCCGCAGGCCACGGTTAGCCCAGGAGAGAGTAAGGCAGGGGGCGGTCAGAGTAAGGAAGAGGCCGCCCAAGAGTAGCGAGGGTCCCCCAGGGGTGTTATAAATAGGGGCAGACCAGGCTAACCCGCAGTTGGAAAATATGAAGAAGGCCGGCGCCCAGGAGCCAGGACCAGAACCTCCACCACCAGGACATGGACACCCCCTGGCTCAGATGTGATGTGATCCCTGGCTCCTGGTCTGCCAGAGAGCTCAGGGATCCCTCTCCCTGTGTGGAAAGATTGTCGCCAGGCCCAGGAACTCAGCCCGCCAGGGACAGGGCAGCAGTGACAGAGGGTGCCGGTTCCCTCCTTCAGGGAGGGGGCGGGGGACAGAAGATCAGAGGTCCCTCTTCCTTGTGTGATGTATGTGTGTTAGTGAGCGTGTGTGTGCGTGTATGGGTGTGTGTGTTGGAGTGTGTGTTTTGTGATGTAAAGGGTGTGTGTGTACTAAAGGGGGTGGTAAAAATGGTCACTAAGGACATCTGCTGCTTGCTGGCAGTGATGTTCAAGCACCCCCCCACAAAGGGTCCTAGATGTCTAAAGTGCAATTAAAACCGAGAGAGGGGGCACCTTCCATACGGCAACCAAGGGGGGGGTCACTGTTAAGTAGCTCCTCCTCCCATGGTGCATTGCAGGCCGACCCCAACCACCCCCACCCTAATAAATGGTTATATGAGGAAGAGGGTCGGGGACAGCTGGAGGACGGACCCCGGTGGTGAAACAACCAGCCCCCCCCCCCCCCCCTTAATTGGGCCCAGGCCTCCCCAGCCCAGGGGCTCCATCGCCCGAACCTCCGACCGACCAGGACCCCACACAAGGAGAGAGAAGCGAAGAAAGTGCCGCCCCCAGGAGCAAGCCCAGGCCCCCGCCCCCAAGCACCGCCCCTGGGAGGACTCTGGTCAGGCCTCGATGGCCTGGCCTTTAAATACATAAACATTTCAATCAAATGTATATAAGAACATGAAAAAATTACTGTTAAAATGTTACTGTTAGTTCATTTAGAAAAGATGAGCTTTTAGCTTTGATTTGAAATGTGGGAGTGTGTCAATGTTGCGGAGGTCAGGTCAGGGGGGTGCGAATTGTCAGGGCCGCCGTGGTGCAGCGGTAGGGCGGTCGACCCATGATCGTAAGATTGCTGGTTTGACTCCCGCCTTGCACGCCCATGAGTCGAAGTGTCCTTGGGCAAGACACTGAACCCCACCTTGCCTCTGGTGGCAGGCAGGCGCCTGTGTTTGGCAGTAGAGCGGCCACCAGTGTGTGAATGTGTCTGTGACTGTAAAGCGCTTTGTCCTTGTAGGTAGAAAAGCGCTATATAAGTATACACCATGTACCATTCCAAAGCTGGGGAGCAGAGCAACTGCATGCCCCGCTCCCCACGGTGACACAAAACCTGGATAGAGGAGGAGCAGAGAGAGTGAGCAGGTGTGGCTCTCTGACATGAAGGAGGTCAGAGAGATATGGAGCTTGGTTGGAGGGATGACTTTCAATAGATCGCAGCGAGGGAGCTGCTCTGCGACGCACCAAACCCTGACCCAGAATCAGGTCATCTACAGGTGATTTAGAACCAGGTTCTCCACAAACATGCATCGTGCAATGGGAGAGGGGCAACCGCTTTTGGGCTGCACCCCAGCCCCGTCACGAACGGCCGAAGCCGGCAATCCCGGGCTAAGAGGGGTTCTGCAGCCCTAGGGTATCGTCACATGTGGGCGGGATTTTGACTTAGAGGCGTTCAGTCATAATCCCAAAGATGGTAGCTTCGCACCATTGGCTCCTCAGCCAAGCACATGCACCAAATGTCTGAACCTGCGGTTCCTCTCGTACCAAGCAGGATTGCCAGTGCGGCAGTGGCTCAGGGGGTTGAGCAGGTGGTACAATGATTGAAGGGTTGGCGGTTCAATTCCCTCTCCCCCCAGCCAACTGTCATTGTGTCCCTGGGCAAGACACTTACCCCTCCCTGCCTCCAGTGCAGCTCCACCGGTGTGTGAATGATCCCGGTGACGGTCAGAGGGACTGTACTGGCAGCCACGCCTCTGTCAGTCTGCTCCAGGGCAGCTGTGGTCCATCAGTAGTTACCACCACCAAGTGTGAATGAATGATGGACACACTGGAAGAACTTGGAGTGTCTGGAAAAGCAGATCAATCCAATCCTTTATTATTGTTATTACCACTGCAGCAATACATCACCAGTAGGGTCAAACTAACCTGTCTGATGACGGTCTAAACCCTTTGCTTCTTCCACCCAGATTGTAGCTGTCAGCAGATTCAAACATTTGAAAGTGTTGATGTCCTCAGACAATGGCAGCCGTCCAATCACGTGTACATGTCTTTACAGTAATATAAAGTGAAAGATGTTAAGGAGGGAATTTCTACAAGAAACCCGTGTACGTGGAAAACTTTCCTCCTCTTTACCTCCCAGCTCACGTTGATATACGCTGATAAAAAACATACCTGTGTGTCCTTTTGTACATTTGCTTCCAGGGCAGTGTAGATGAAAGCCTCTCTATGAGATAAATGTGAATCCTACCAATTAACATGTGGAACATCAGGACATCTCCCAGTGTTCAGAAGGACCTGCTGCTGTCCGAACCTTTGGCTGCTGGGAGCGTGTGGAGCTCCACAGAACAGGACAACATTGTTTGATTTTCCCTGGAAGCAGAAGCTTCTGGTATCAACCTCTAAATCCTTTTTGCAGAGTTCCAGCTTCTCTGATTTGTATTGTCTCCATCTGAGTGTCTTCAGGTAATGACTTGGTTTGAAGAGCAGAGCAGCTGTAAAAGTCTGATCAGCATGCTGCATCTTTTCTGACAGCTCATTCTTCCTCCTGCCAGCTTCCTCTCCATCATCTCCATGTTCTCCACCTGCAGCCCCCGCTGCCTCTTACTGCCCTCTGCAGGACCAACTGCAAACGGGACCTCAGCTGTAATGCAGAGAAGCTTTCACTAGATGTCAGCAGTAAAGTACAGAAGAACTGGCAGAGGGGAACAGCTTGTATTCTGTCAGATCATAAATAACCCTGCTGCAGAGATGAGACATTCTTCAAAAGAGTTCTGGAGTTCTGACAGGTGACAAGCAAACATCTGGATGTCCAGATGTGGATCAGACCCCAGCAGCTTTTCCAAGCTGGATCAAGTAAGCAAAGTCCTACAAAGTCTGCTGGAGGACATTGTGCAGGGTCGGCCGTTTCAGAATCCAGCCGTTCCTCTGTTTGATCCAAACTGTGGTTTCTAACCCACACATGGGAGAATGGAGTCTAAAAGCCTTTTTTCAGAAGCTGTCAAATGTTAAATGGCATATACTTATATAGCGCTTTTCTACCTGCAAGGCCCAAAGCGCTGTACAGTCACACACACATTCACACATTGGTGGCCGCTCCGCTGCTGAACACTGGCACCTGCCTACCACCAGAGGCAAGGTGGGTTCAGTGTCTTGCCCAAGGACACTTCGACTCATGGGCGTGCAAGGCGGGAATCGAACCGGCAATATTACAATCATGGGTCGACCGCCCTAGCACTGCACCACAGCCGCCCCAAATGTCTTCCAATGCTTTTTTTTTCTCCTCTCAGGCTGTAGCTTCCTCTGCAACCAGCCTCTGTTCTCTGGAAGTACATGGGTCAGGTTCTGGAGTTTCTCTGCATTCACAGCAGAACAGGCTGAGCAGTGGATCTTCTTGTTATCCAGGAACTTGGATGATCATGAAGATCTCCACATCTGTCTGAACATTCCGGTTTGATGAGAGCCAGCCTCAGTTAAAGTGAAGACAGCAGCTTCATCAAGATGAGTACCCATGAGTACATTTACTCGATTACTTTGCAACCCTGGCTGAGTTGAGGTCTCTGCTGAGCAGCTGCTTCCTTTTACCTTCGGAGGTCCCTGAAAGAAGCTCCGCCCCCACAGAGCAAAGGGGTTCCCAAACAAAGATGGTCCTTGATGGGATTCTGGAGACCTTGTCTGAGTCTCTTCTCACACTCCCCCCTCCCCTATCAAACCAACCCCTCTGTAGTGTCTGGCTTTGGCAGCTATGAGCCTTTGGATCCTCCGTCAAATTCTCCAGCCTGCTGATGACCCATGGAGCGAGGTAGTCTGGGGCAGGACCTGACAGGTGGGCTTGGGTTCGGTTGGGTTCAAATAATAATCAATTCAAATGACAGTCAGCATCATTTGTAAGTCACTATCCATTAGAGTATGTATTACATGATATTGAACAAACTTCCTAAACATAACCGTATTGTTTTCAAAAATAGAAACCCTCAAGTCTCTGTTCCACATTATTCCACACAACAGAGTTCCACAACCTTTGATGGATACTACACAACGGAACATGCTCATGTGTTGAATTTGCTGCATTAGGAGATCTAAATCTATTCTAATCAAAAACATCTTCATAGGTCAGGTTCCATCTGAACATATCAGCTCTTACTTTGGAGCAGCTTCACGACTCTTTCATCCATTGAATTTGTGAGTTTTTAGAAAGTTTCTGCTTGAATTTCTCAGCAAGATGTCAGGATAGCCTCCCAGAGCTGCTGTTTGGATGGGCCCTGCCCCCACCCTCAGAGATATTCAATTTGAGGATGCTCCAAAGGTTCTCAATAGGGTGGAGGTCAGAGGATGATGGGGGCCACCATCCATTTATCTCCGTTTCTGCTTGTAGCAGCCAATGATGCAGAGGTATTCCTGCAGCATGAGATGCTGCATCATCATGCATGAAGATGGTTTTGTCACGGAAAGCACGGCTCTTCCTTTAGACCATGGAAGAAAGTGGTCAGTCAGAAACCCCGCCCACTTTTCAGAGGTCATTTTCACACATTCAGAGACCCTAAAGGGGCCGACCAGCTCTCTCCCCATGATTCTGGCCCAAACCATGACTCCACCACCTCCTTGCTGACATTGCAGGCTTGTTGGGGCGTGGTGGCCATCCAGCATCCATCCATCTGGACCATCCAGGGTTACACGGCACTAATGAGTGAACCAGACAGCATTCATGTGTGTCTGGGTCCACTGCACCCCTTTTGGAATCCAGGACAAACTTTATTCATTTGAAAGTCTTTTGTGTTGGACGGGACGGAGAAGGAAAGGAGGGAAGAAGAGAGAGGGATGTTAGAGAGAGGGGGGGGGATAGGAGGGTGATAATAGGAGGGGGGAATAAAACCATAAAGCAGCAAAAAGCAACAAGTTTACTGGATGTTTATCATTACGGTAAGGTTAAGATGCAATACAAATTTCAAAGGGCGGGGCCTGTCTACACACACACTCAAATGTAATGAACACACCTGTTAGCTGCAAAAATGTCCACATGTCAACATGAACACAATACAGATAATGTTCACACTCGCATACTTATACCTTCAAACCAAGTAGTGTGAAATATTTCATTCAGTCACACAAACTATTAGTGTAAAGTTGAGCTGCTCAGGTGAGTGTTCATGTTCTTCTAAAATGGATGGTGGAATGTGAAAAGAAGGAGGGAGAGTGTTCAGCCATCCACACACCAAGACCCCCGCAGCAGCCGTGGCAGCCAGAACCCCCCAACGCCACACGGCAGCAAGCAGAGAACAACTGCCCCCCGGGCGATCACATCCGCCACCCAGGCCAGGGCGCAAGGAGGCATGGGGGGAAAGAGAGCGCAGCCCCGCCCTAACCAGGAGAGCAGCCCCCCCGCCGCGCCAGGAGGGCCCAATGCAGGGCCCCACCTGAGAAGAGTGCCCACAGCCCCAGACGAGTACTTCATCACCATCCAGGAGTTCTGGGCATCCCCCCGCCCCAACCAAAGGTACGAGGCAGGACCCCCCAAGGGAGACCCGCTCCGTGCTCCAGGTAGCCACCCACCCGGCCCACAGTTGGTCCAGGAAGGAGCAAGGCAGGGGCTAGCCGCCCCCGCCCAGGAGGAGGGCACCCAGGAGAAAGGGGGCCCACTAGGGTTGTTGCAAACATGGCCCGACCAGGCTCGGCCACAGTTGGAAATTTGGCGAGGCCCAGCACCCGGGGGCAAGGACCAGAACCCACCCCACAGGGACACGGACACCCCTGGCTCAGGTGTGATGTGATCCCCGGCTCTTGGCTCGTGGAGAGAGGACCGCCGGGCCCCGGAAACCAGCACCCAGGGGACACGGCCACCGTTGCCAAGGGCCCAGTACCCCCTACCAGGGATGAGGTAGGGGACAGATGGTCCAAGGTCCCACCTTCCTTGTGAAATGCGTGTGTGTGTGTGCACGTGTGTGTGTGTTTAAGTTGGAATGTATATTTTGAGGGGGGAAGGGTGTGTGTACTAAGGGGGTGTAGTTAAAATTGGCGGGTAGGGCACTGAGGGGACATCTCCTGATTACTCACAGTGATGTCCCATCACCCTCCCCACCAAGGGGCCATAAATGTCTAAGGTGCGGTTAAAATTGGCAGGTAGGGCGCTAAGAGGACATCTGCTGCTCATTGGCAGTGATGCCCAAGCACCCCCCTTCCAAGGTGCCTACATGTCTAAGGTGCAAATAAAACTGAGAGAGGGGGGGGCCCATTCCATACGGGAGCCATGGGAGGGGGGCCACTGCCAAGTAGCCCCCCCCAAGGTGCATCGCAGGTTAAACCCCCCACCCCCTCACCCTAATATGAGATTATATGAGGAATGGGGTAAGTTGGGGACAGCTGGTAGACTGTCCCCCGGTGGTCAAACAGCCGTCGGCCAGCTCCCCCCAGCATAGGATCCAGGTCCCCCCAGCCCAGGGGCCCCATCCCCCAATGTGCTGACACCCCAGAACCAGCACCACCCACCCCACACAGAGAGAGAGGAGCCAGAGGACCCCCCCTCCCCAGAGCACGTCCAGGCCTTAGCCCTCAGGGGCCGGCCCTAGGAGAGCTCTGGTCAGGCCTCGATGGGACCGAGGCAGCCAACCAGCCGGGGCAACCGCCAGCCCTCAGCGGACACCCCGACCCGTCAAACCCCCAAGGTCCCGTACCGATAGTGGGCCCACCCCCCACCCGGAAATAGCCCCCCCACAAGACAGGGCCAACAAGCCCCCCCCCGCCAAGCTAGACCACCACTCAACCTCCCCCACCACACAAACCCCACGCCGGAGCCCAAGAGCCCGGAATACCGCACAGCACCCCAGCCAGCCCCCACCACCCGGAGGCCCTGACCCCCACCTCGAACGGAAAGGCAAGGAGAAGCGACGACCAGGCCCCCCACCCCCTAAGTCATGGAGTTAGCTATGGGAGACAAGAGAGGCTGAATTCTTTCAAAGTTACTTGAACTTTGGGCTGACATTTTATCAAAGCTGATATGATCAAACAGCAGATTTCTGGATTGACTTATATTAATATTTTTCTTGTTTTTCCAGTTCATTAAAATTGTTTTTTAGCAACACAAAGAGTTTATGACAATGATAGATACTAATCCTTCTTCTATATTGATGGCACTCATGTCACCAAGCACGCAAAGTGACGGTGAAGCCGTGATTAAAAACCTTAAGTCAGACTGATAGATCGGCACATACCTGCTGCCAGAGAGCCTGGACAGGCGTGCAGAACCACAGTGCATGCATGTAACTGTCAGGTAGATTACTGTCACAGTGCTCACAAATGTCTGAGTTACTGAGACCCATCTTGAACATCCTCTGTCCAGTGTAGTAAATCCTGTGAAGAGTTTTGAAATGGATTAGCTGCAAATTTGGACTTTTTGTCAGTTTAAAGGTGTTTAGACACATTTCTGACCAAAAGCTTTCATCTGTGCTGATGCTCAAATCTGCATCCCATTTTGTTATTGGAAGTGAATTATTATCTAAATTACATAAAAGTTTGTATATTTGGGAGAGAGTTTTATTCATTGAGAAATTAATCAGAGAGGTAACTACCTCTGGTAGCTTTAAATCGTTGTCTCTGTATTTAAACTTTTTAGTAAAAATAGATTTAAGTTGCTGATATTCCAAGAAGTTATTAATTCCATGTTTGTCTTGTAGTTCCTGGGGTGTTATGAATCTTCTGTCAATAATTAAGTGCTCTAGTAATGTTATGCCCCCTGCTTGCCAAGCTGGGAAGTGTATCATTTTTCTGTTTATAAGGATGTCCGGGTTGTTCCAGATAGGTGTCATTTTGCACGGTTGAATTGATGATTTTGACACTTTGAGGAATTCCCACCAGGCTGTTAAAGTGGCGTTTATATTAATACTTTGGAAACAGTCCTGTTCTTTAACTGTTTGGTTAATAAACAGTAGATCTGACAGGTTGATCTTCCCACATAACGCCTGTTCCAAGTTTAACCATGAGTTGGTTTCTGGATTATTTTTTAACCATTTTAAGATGTATTGTAATCTATTTGCAAGAAAGTACTTGTGGAAGTTAGGCAATTCTAAGCCTCCACATCTTTTTGCTAATTTTTTGCAGATCCTTTTTCTTTCCCATAATGTCCAATAAGGACATCATTTTATCTTTTCGACACTTCAATTCAATTAGCATAATCATTTGGAACACACTGGTCAGAGAGGTTCAGCTTGCTCAGCTCAGCACAGAGCAGGACAACGCCCCCTGTGGGCCCTCTGAGGAGCAGCTATGACCCCTCACACAGGTGACTCATTGTTTCTGAAACGCCTGCAAACAGGAAGTGTCGATTCTCCAGAATGAAGCCAAAGCGCCGTGGCTCCTGTCCCGGGAGATGCTGGCTGTTGAGGCCTGTGCACCAGAAGAATGTGGTCAGCACTCTCATGCAGGCACAGTTCCTTCCTCTTCTGGCATCCGTTGAAGAGGCGAGCAGCCTCCCTGTTATCTGTGAGTCATAACTGATAAATCCCACAGAATACGAAGCAGGAAGTAGCAGTTCTGTGGAAGGCTGGCTCACAGAAGCTGCTCTGTAGTCGTGAGACAACAGCAGCCACGCTCCACTTGGACCTCTGTGGAAGAACTCACTCCATACTACTTCATGATCCTCTGATTTCAAAGAAGGATCACTTTTGACCTGGTGTACCTCGAAAAGGTCCAAATCTCAGGTTCTCTTCTTCTTTAGTCCACATAAATGCAATAATCACACGGTTCATGTTCTACATAGACTTACATGTTCTTCGCGTGGTTATTGCGTCCACAAACATACAGGCTAGAGGGTAAAAAAACCTGCATGTGACGGTGGGTTATGGTTGATGCATCTGTGAACATTTCACATAAAGACCACAACTTTTCTCACTTTTTCCACGCAGATTCATGATGGCGTGACACGGCCCTGAGATCCTAAGAAACAAAAAAGTAGCCTCCAAAACACTGTTGTCATTTTTCCATTTTAGACGAGACCTTAAAACACTAAAATGCATTTAATATTGATCTTAGTGTCTGTCTGTCTGTGTGTCTGATGTTATAGGAGAAGTGCTTTGGTTTACCATGTTTGTCTGACGCCACATGAATAGAGAAGCATTTTATCGTACGGCTGGTCCGTGGCTGAACGGTTTCAATAGACATCAAGAAAAGAAAATAGAAACAATAACGTTAAAGATTTAGTGTATGAAGTTTGGAATCAAAATTGTTGTGTTTGCATTCCACACTTTCTCGACCGGAGAAAGGTAGTTTGCCCTCTCTTGGTGGGTGGAGTGCTCCTGCCCCAGGTGGAGGAGTTTAAATATCATGGGGTCTTGTTCACAAGTGAGGGAAGATCAGATTGGATTGGAGCAGCGTCTGTAGTTATGTGGTCACTGTATCGGTCTGTCGTGGTGAAGAGAGCTGAGCCACAAAGCAAAGCTCTCAATTTACCAGTCCATCTTCGTTCCAATCCCCACCTATGGTCATGAGCTGTGGGTCATGACCCAAAGAACCAGGTCCAGAATACAAGCGGCTGAAATGAGTTTCCTCTGCAGGGTGGCTGGACGCTCTTTAGAGATAGGTGGAGGAGCTTGGTCACCCTCGGAGAGCTTGGAGTGGAACCGCTTCTCCTCAACATTGAAAGGAGCCAGTTGAGGTGACTCGGGCATCTAGTCCGGATGCCTCCTGGACGCCCTCCTGGGGAGGTGTTCCAGGCATGTCCCACTGGGCGGAGGCCCCGGGGAAGACCCAGGATAGCTGGAGAGACACAGTCTCAACAGTCTCCACAGTCCAGTCCCGGATGAGCAGAAGATGGATGGATGGATACCAACTCATCATTTATTCAAATTGTTAATATTTATTTAAACCCAGCATGTGGCTTCAGAGCCTCAGGTTGGAGACCTCTGTCCTAGTGAGACACTTGGCCTGGTTGTCATTGGCTGGACTGGGAGAGAGTCCCATTCGAGCCTCCAGTCAGATTCTCTTCCTAGTTTTGGTATCAGCTGTGGACACAGTGGAAAATCCCAGCTTGCATTAGTGTGAATGAAAGGAGGAGCCCTTCCTGCTAAACATGAGTGTTCCTTTGAGGCCGCCACCCAGAAGGAGTCTGGGTCCAGTTTTCTCCACCGTACTTTAAAAAAAGTGCTTTCCACAAACAGATCCGACATCTGAGTCTCTGGATTTGAGGACAACGTAGCACCACTGAGGTCGACAGAACATCTGAGCAAAACCTGCACGTCATGTCTCTCTGGGATCCTCAGGAAAGTTGTCATCAAATTTCTCTGCCAATGGAAAGATGAGCCCAGAGCCAAACAGAGCCGGAAACACGTCCATCCTCTTGTTACTTAGGGCAGAGTGCACATTCTCCACTGAAAACTTGAGTTTTGCCTGCGTAACCAAACAGCTTTTTCTCCTCTGGAGTGAGAGAAAGTCATGTTCTGTTTCTTCTTTCCACAGCTGTACTGACTGAAGTTTATGACCCTCTGTGTATTTTTGTCAGACCATCTGCTTCTGATTCTCCACTTGTTTCTGAGTTTGTTCAAGTTTAAGTCTATTTATTTCAGTTCAGAGTCTCTGCCACCAAGAATAGTCTCCTGGACTTCATGTAATTTTCTTATTATTTTCAAACACAAACCATAAAATAGTTTGATCAACATGATAAATGATAAAGTGCTTGAATAATGAGTGGGTAGAAGAAAAATGTTTTTAATTCCCACTTCCAATCCTGGTCTTTTATGCATAGATTGCACATTTTCACATTGCCTTCACGTGTTCACACCGCGCTCACGTGTTCACACCGCCCTCACTTGTTCACACCACCCTCACGTGTTTTCACCGCCATTACGTGTTCACACCGCCCTCACGTGTTCACACCGCCCCCACGTGTTCACACAGCCCTCACATGTTCACACCACGCTCACACCGCGCTCACGTGTTCACACTGCCCTCATGTGTTCACACCTCCCTCACGTGTTCACACCGCCCTCCTGTGTTCACACTGCCCTCATGTGTTCACACCTCCCTCACGTGTTCACACCGCCCTCCTGTGTTCACACTGCCCTCATGTGTTCACACCGCCCTCACATGTTCACACCACGCTTATGCTCAAAGCGCTGCTTTCAAATGTCCTCCTCCAATGAAAACCCAATATAGATGTTTATTTTAGGCTACCGTGTTTCAAACTGGCTGCACGGTGGCCCAGTGGTTAGCGCTCTTGCCTCGCAAGAAGACCCTTGATTCAAGTCCCCTTAACCAGAATGCCAATTTGGGACCTTTCTGTGTGGAGTTTGCATGCTCTCTGCCGTTCAGAATAGTCTGCCCCGATCAGACTCGTTCGGATCAAACTAGGTGGGTTATACCGATCCTTTATCCAATCGTGGAGCATGTAAACGGTCATTCCGATCGTGTGTCACTTCTGCTCTGGTTTACGTCATTCATAGACAGTGTTTCGCTGAGAGAAAGCTTGTATAGAGCCCCGCTGGCTCTCTGCCTCTCTTTCACCCCTCAGGAAGGCGCTGCCGGGGAGGAGCGCTTCGTTCCCACTGACGTCTGGATCCGGCACCCGAGCTCTGCGTTCGGGCTCCGGTGCCAGTGGACCGAGTAAACCTCTCTGAGCAGAGCAGGCGGATTTATTAATGTGTTGGGGGGGGTGCTTTGTTACGTGTGCGTTTTGTTGTGTTGTTATGTGTGAGAATTCGGACTGTGAGCCGACCCGCCGCTCTGGGTTAGCGGCTGCGGGACTAACGAGGACAGAGCAGAGCTCGGCCCGTCAGATCACACATTTGGGTCGGTGTTTGAGCTTCAAAGCAGAAATGTCGCTCAGTCCTTAGAAACTGTCCAAACAATCACGTGGATTTGTGTTTCCAGTTGTGTCCCGACAAAATAAAGGCTGATGTTATTCCCAAACATTTGCGTGCAGCCAAGCTAATGTTGTTAGCCGTGTTTATAGCCTCTCCTAACCCTGGCTTCAAGCTCCCCCTGCACAAAAAAGCACCGACCACACGGATTAAATATAAAACGATGAGCGAATAGACGCTTCATAATAGTCATAACATTAATAAAAGCACGTTTGGAAGATCGTCTCATATATTACCGAGCTGCTGCATAAATGTTTGTGACAGCAAAGGGTTGTTTACAACGGGACACAGTTCCCTTCCGGGATTTTCAGCACTACTGCGCATGCCCAAATGATTTATTCCGACCGAAAGTGTGACCCATGGGAACGTTTGTTCTAATCGGAAAAAGGGTTTCTGTGCCCATGTGCACGGGTGAATTTCAACCCGACCATTGATCCCATCAAGATATTTTGCCCATGTAACCGCGGCTAGTGTTGAACCGCCACTGGACTATTTGTGCGCTGCCTTGTCTTGTGTGTGTGCGCGCGCTGCGCGTGCTGTCTGAACAACAGCCCCACCCCCCGTGCACACAAGTAGCCAGACAGAGCTCTCCTCTCCTCTTTACCGAGTATACCGAAATTAATATGATCATTAATTAAAGGAAAATTGACTGACTTGGTGAGTTAAATATGGCAGATAATGCTTATATCTTGTGGGACACAAAAAAAAAGAAAAAGTAACTTCTCCAGTACCGATAGCAGAACCGTTCAGGTCAGATCTTAACGATACTGCGGTCTTGCATAATGTGGCCCCGGGGCTGGTTCAATACCGGGGCACGGTACCCATCCCTACACCAGACCTCTTTCAACTTTATGCGGTGGACATACAGTGGGGAAAATAAGTATTGAACACGTCAACATTTCTCTCAAAAAACATATTTCTAATCAGCTATTGACATGAAATTTTCACCAGATATCGGCATCAACCCAAGTAATGCACACATAGAAAGAAATCCAAACATTTGTGTCCATAAATGAAGTTATGTGTAATAAAGTGAAATGGCACAGGGAATAAGTATTGAACACGCTTACTGAAATTTATTTAATACTTCGTGCAAAAACCTTTGTTGGTGATTACAGCCTCAAGACGCCTCCTGTATGAAGAAACCAGTGGAATCCATTGCTCAGGTGTGATTTTGGTCCATTCATCCACACAAACTGCCTTCAAATCTTCAAGGTTCCGGGGGTCTCTTCTGTGAACCCGGATCTTCAGTTCTTTCCAAAGATTTTCGATTGGATTCAAGTCTGGTGATTGACTGGGCCATTCTAGCACCTTTCTTTTCTTTTTCTTCAACCAGTTGAGTGTTACCTTGGCTGCTTGGGATCGATGTCTTGCTGAAAGATCCACCCTCTTTTCATCTTCAGCAGCCTGGCAGATGACAGCAGATTCTGATCAAGAATGTCTCGATACTTTTCTCTCTTTTCTCCAGTCATTATTCCTTCAATGACATGAAGTCTACCAGTACCACATGCTGAAAAACAGCCACATGCCATGATGCTACCACCTCCAAACTTGACTGTTGGTATGGTGTTTTGGGGGTGATGTGCGGTGCCATTTTTCCTCTAAACATGTTGTGTCGTCTGACATCCGAAGAGTTCAATTTTGGTCTCATCTGACCAGAGAATCTTCTCCCAGAATGTCATGGGTTTATCCAAATGTTGTGTCGCAAACTCCAAACGAGCTTCAACATGCTTCTTCTTCAAAAATGGAGTCTTGCGTGGTGTGCGTGCATGAGTGAATTACTTATTGTTCTCTTTAAACAACGGTACCTGCTGATTCCAGGTCTTTCTTTCTCTCCACGAGTGGTCCTGGGCTGTTGGAGAACCCTTCTGATGATTGTTCTGACTCCTCTGTCTGAAATCTTGCGAGGAGCACCTGGCCGTGGCTGGTTTATGGTAATGCTGTGTTCTTTCCACTTCCTGATGATGGCCCCAATGGTACTCACTGGAACTTTCAGAAGTTTAGAAATGTGCCTGTAACCAATGCCTTCAGTGTGTTTTGCAACAATGAGGTTGCGTAGGTCTTTGGACAGCTCTTTGCTTTTACTCATCATGCAATGCTTCTTGTCTAATACCTTGCTGGTGAGAAACCTTTTTAAAAGGCATCAATCAGGACTATACCAGCTGATATTACTTTGCACTAATAGGGGGCCGGTTAACCTTCGGAATACTGACAAACTCCAGCTGCTTTCTTGGCTTGCCAGACCTTTTTACCCCTTCTTTTCTTCATGTGTTCAATACTTATTCCCTGTGCCATTTCACTTTATTACACATAACTTCATTTATGGACATAAATGTTTGGATTTCTTTCTATGTGGGCATTACTTGGGTTGATGCCGACATCTGGTGAAAATTTTGTGTCAATAGCTCGGTTAGAAATATGTTTTTTGAGAGAAATGTTGACGTGTTCAATACTTATTTTCCCCACTGTATGCTCGGGTAGGTATCAGTAGAAAAAGAGGAGGAAGCCCTTCCCTGCTTGTCCAGTGTGAACATCATGGGCTACATGTCTGGTGTGTTCGTAAATTCTTCTCATTTCCGATTCTTACTTTTCCAAAATGTTCAGTTTGTCTTTTTTTAAATTGTGTAACAATTTTACTCATTTGGATTTTTTTCTGCAACTTCACCCCAAGGGCACTTACTTTTTTTTGTGTTGTCATTTCACAGTTTAATTTCATTTTCTTTCTGTCTTAGTAAATATTCTGGTTCCTGTCCCACACACTTTGTAATAGTTTAGAATTTGGTGAAACTTGATTTAATTAGAAACCAGCACAGTGACCCTGTTCTGGCTGTCATTTATTGACGCTGCACACAGACCCACACAGTGCTGCCAGCCCATGCTGTGCTCTGCAAAAGCATTCAAAACCCAACAGCAGAGCAACATGTGTGACATCAGTGAAATTCAGAGGAAGAAATTGCCTTTTTCTTCTTCTTCCTGTTGTTTCCAATGCTGATGCTGCACATCTGAGGCCATGATGCACTCACTTTCTGAGCCGTTTGAGAGTGAAGTTAGGAGCAGTTTCTTAGATCCTGTAAAACTCACTTTCAGAGGAACATGAAGCATTTATTCTTTTGCTATTTCCAATATATCCCTGCTGTATGCCACACATCTAGCTAAGCTAGCAATCTTTCAAAGCAAGTTTGGACTTGCTGGTCAGGGACACAATAGACTTTATCCAATTCTGTAGTCCAGTGAGGATTCTCATGTGTGATGAGCACATGGAACACAAGTCTGATGGAAAAAAAGAGAATAGACTGGACCTCCTTTTATTCACCTCGTTCCTGTTCACGCCGTCCTCGGCGCTCCACCTCGTCACAGGCTGTCCCTGCCATTTTCGGTGCTCCACCTCGTCACAGGCTGTCCACGCCGTCCTCGGCGTTCCACCTCGTCACAGGCGGCCCCCGCTATTCTCAGTGCTCCACCTCGTCACAGGCTATCTACGCCGTCCTCGGCATCCCACCTCGTCTCAAGCTGCTCACACTGTCCTCGGTGCTCCGCCTCGCTCCCAGTGGTTTCCTTCATCCACAATCCACACCGCAGCTCTGATTAAATCTCCTGACTTTACCTTGTCTCCTGTGTTCTTCCGGGTTCCAGCATCTGGGTCTCCTCAGTAGTCCGATCATGACAGTAGGTTTACCAAGGATTTAATGGTGATCAACTTGAACTTGAAGTAAGTAATCAAAACGATCTGGTGACTTGTACCGGACAACACACAAAATATGTACACAACAGTGAATAGGACACAGGTGCGTAACCAGGTGGGAACAATCAATGAACATAAAGACAACAAGTGTAATAAGGAACCAGTGACCAGAAGTGTCAACATAAAACTGTAAGTAAACAGAAACAAAAAAAAAAGCCGCCCTGGCCCCGTAACAGTACCCCTCCCTCAAGGGGCGCCTCTGGGCGCACCACCCGGCTTGTGAGGGTGGTGCTGGTGAAACTCCCGGAGCATGTCCTTGTTCAGAATCCTGGACGATGGTTCCCAGGACCTTTCCTCAGGTCCATAACCCCTCCAGTCCACCAAGTACTGAAAGCCCCGTCCCCGCCGTCTAATGTCCATAATTCGCGGAATGGTCTACGCAGGCTGACCGTCGATGATGCGAGGCAATGGGGGCGGAGAGGGCGATGGTTGAAGGGGACTCGTGACATGGGGCTTCAGTTCTGCCATGCCGTCAACACGGAGGGGCAGGGCAGAGACCCTGCCTGTGTTGTAAGTAGCCCGACGTGACTTAGCAGACTGGTAGAAACACACAAGAAGGCTGGGTCCAGCCTGGATGTTGGAGTAACTTTGGTGCTGCCGCTTGTGTGTTTCCATGCAGGAGTCCCAGCGCGCCAGAAGGCCAGCCAGAAGGGACACGACACGGGGAGGAGTGTGTGAGGCTGAAGACGCGCAGAGGCAGTGGGGAACTCTGCCTGTCCTGTGAGTATGGGAAAGCGTAGCCACACTCCTCAGGATGGCCTAAGGCAACCGTGGTTGCTTCTGGTGCTGGCAGATGTGTTTGCCTGCAGGTCTTGGTGCGTGTGACCTGAGGACTTCGCTGGTCATGGAGAAAGGACATCATGGGTCAAGTCTGGCAGGTGGAGGACGTTCCCTGGATTTCGGATCTGCTGTCTCCCAAAGCTGCTTTTGTCGGCTGTCCCCTGGACTTTTAATATTGCTTTTTAGTAGTTTTTACTCTGTTTCTTCATCTTATTGTATTTTATACTTTTTAGAGCTGTTTTATGTATTTTATAGTTTTTTACCATCGTATTGGCCAGTCAGGTTTTAGGATTAATAAATTGTTGTTGTGGCCAAAAATACCCGGTTCCTCTTTGGTGGCTCGTGTGCTCTCACCCAGATCATCCCTCTAACCTGCAATAATTCAATGTCATCTTTTCATTCCATCTCCAAATTTCTTACTGCCTTTCACCATCAACCACCCCCCTAACATTCTGATGACAGGTTCAAATCTTCCACGTGCCAGCTTGACCCACTCCCCACCATCCTTGTCAAAGCTACTGCTCCCTCTCTTTGTCCTCTCATCACCAACATAATCCATGCTTCCCTCTCCTCTGGAATCATTCCTCCTGCACTGAAAACTGCTGCTGTCACTCCCATACTTAAAAAACTGGGTGCAGATCCAACAGAACTCAATAATTACCGTCCCATTTCCAACCTTCCATTTATTTCAAAAATTCTTGAGAAAACAGTATCTGCTCAGCTTCATGCTCATCTGTCCTCCAATAATCTGTATGAACTTTTCCAATCTGCCTTCCGTCCCCTTCATAGTACTGAAACTGCTCTTCTAAAAATTACTAATGACCTTCTCCTCTCTGCTGACTGTGGTTTATTATCCATCCTCCTTTTGCTTGATCTCAGTTCAGCTTTTGACACCATTTCTCATTCTATCCTCCTGAACAGACTCTCTTCCACTGGCATCTCTGGCACCGTCCTCTCCTGGTTTCATTCCTACCTGTCTGACCGTACTCAGTTTATCCAACTGAAATCTTTCACTTCTCATTCAGTCCCCATCACAACTGGTGTCCCTCAGGGTTCTGTGCTCGGTCCACTCCTCTTTATTATCTACCTTCTCCCGCTAGGTCATATTTTCCAAAAACACCACATCCATTTTCATTGCTATGCGGATGACACCCAGCTCTATCTTTCCAGCCAACCCAACTCCACACTGCCTCCATTAGCGCTGGTTGACTGCATCAATGAAGTCAAATCCTGGTTCACCTCAAACTTTTTAAAACTTAATAGCAATAAAACTGAACTTCTTCTGATAGGCACCAAATCCACCCTGAGCAAGACCAACAATTTCTCTCTTTCCATTGATGGCTCCACCATCTCTCCCTCCCCTCAGGTAAAGAGTTTGGGTGTCATCCTCGACAGTAGTCTTTCTTTCACTTCTCACATAAACAGCGTCACCAGATCAGCCTACTTCCATCTACGCAACATCCAACGTCTACGGCCCTCCCTCACTCCTCAGTCCACTGCTGTACTGGTACATAGTCTTGTTACTTCCCGCCTGGACTATTGCAACTCTCTTCTATTTGGTCTCCCACAAAAAACCCTCCATAAACTTCAAATGGTTCAGAATTCAGCTGCTCGTATCATCACACGCACTCCCTCCATCAACCATATCACGCCTATCCTTCAACAGCTTCACTGGCTCCCCATCCCATACCGCATTCAATACAAAATCTTGCTCTACGCATTCAAAGCCGTTCACAACCTTGCACCTCCATATCTCTCTGACCTCCTTCATGTCTCCATACCTGCTCGCTCCCTCCGCTCCTCTTCTTCTATCCAGTTTTCTGTTCCTTCTGCCCGTCTTGTCACCATGGGGAGCCGGGCATTCAGTTGCTCTGCTCCCCGGCTTTGGAACTCACTCCCCCCTGACCTCCGCAACACTGACACACTCCCACATTTCAAATCAAAGTTAAAAACTCATCTTTTCCAACTGGCCTATTCACTTTAACATTAACCTTTTCGGGTTTTTATATATTTTTTGTTTAATTGTGTATTTATTTAAATTGTTGTTGTTGTTTTAACTGTTTATTGAATTTTATACTATATACATGCTGTGCGGCGACCTTGAGTGCTCAGAAAGGCGCCTTATAAATAAAATGTATTATTATTATTATGACGTAAGGTGACAAATGAACTTCAGGGTCTGTGAATGAAAAGGAGAATAAAGGCTGCAGCGGTCCTCTACACCCAAACGTGTCTCTGAGCTCCTTATTTTACAGATGAAACTCTGCTTTACCAACACCGAACCCCGGAAAGCCGGCTGCACTGAAAATAATCTGATTTTGAGTCACCAAAAGGTTCAGAATCTCTTTGTTTTTTAGACCTATAATCCGGTAATAAAGCTTCACAAAAGCCTCCACATATTTCATCTTGAAGCTTGGCTCCGATAAACAGAAAACATTGGTGTTTTTCCTCATTTATCTATTAATCTATGACTTTTAAATTTACAAGATTTTAAGTCGTAAATTTACGAGAAAAAAACTAGTAAATTTACCAATTTTTATCTCAAAAGTCATAATTTAAAACAAAAAAAAGACAAAGAGTGTTAGATGCAGATGTCACTATGTGGAGAGCTGGGTAAATTTTAGACAAACTAATATTTGTAAGAAATTACGTTATCTAGTAAGAAAACACCCTAGTCTTGTCCAAATATCACGTAGCTCTCAGGAGCGCTGAATAATTTGAGACGGAATTGGTTTTTTTCGGCTGGTAGGAAAAAAAAGTCCTCACTTCCGTTGTGCTGAGGCTAATGCTAATGCTGTTGTTATGTCATTGTGTAGTGGGTAACTTCGTTGTGCTTTGGGTAATGCCATTGTGTTGTATTTTTGTATGTAGTGTGACCCCTGTCGGCCACCGTTTGAAAGGCTTTAAATCAACTGCTAAATTCCCGACTGGGACACTCAGGTGAGGGGATCAGTTTCGCTTTTTACTTTTCTGACCATATTTACTGAAAACAAATAGTCTAAAAAAACAGCCTGGCTTGTCTTGTCAGGAGTTGCATGGCAAACCAAAACTCCCCGTGGTAAAAACAAATGATCCTATTGAATTCTGTTTTTTTTTTGTTTATTTGACAATAAATTGTTTTTGAAGCCACTTTATCATTTATATTTTTTCCATTTATACCCAAAATAATATTTTTTTAAAACTAGACGTTTTCCCTTTTTTCCAACTTTCAACAAAGTAGTGAAATCTGCTTTTTATGTGGTTAGAATTTTAAAAAGAAAATAGTTTAATGGCTGATTTTTACTGCTTTGAATATAGATATTACAAATCATGAATTGTTTTCATCTAAAATGTTTCATTCCAATGAAACCATTCAGAGAGGGATTTAGCCAATGTCTGATGGTGGATGGCTAATCTGTTATTACTTAGATCCACTCTGATGAAAATGGAAATGAAAATGAAACTGGACTGTCGCTCCCCGATGCTAGCGCATGTCTGCCACGTCCCTTTAGAAGAGGCTTGCTGCAAACTATCTAAGTGGCGCATAATTCTCGATTCTTGCTCTGGGTTTTTTTTTTCTTTTCCCAGCTCTATTCCTTTATCTGAAAGACTTGATGTCATAGAATTCCTGCTGGGGTCAAACCGCCCCAATGATCACATTTTGAAAAAGCTGGTACTCCCGCCAATGAAATGGGACGCCATCCATCGATACGTCACAAAATCGAGTCCCTGATTGGTCAAAGTTTGACCAGGTTTAACTGTCAAACTGCGTTTAAAGGCCACTTGTTTTGTATGTAGAGCCTGAAAAGTGTTGTAGGAACTTACAGAACTATGCCTGAACTCGGGAGCTTAAAATGCGCATTTCTGCGCCTTTACATGGACTTTTCATTGAAAGTGACTGCTTGATGGTGGTGTGAACGTAGCATGTCCTGCATCCACTGTTTCAGCACTATTTTATACACTATTTTCTTTCATTGATATTCTCTACAGGGAAGATGAGTGATTGCAGTAGTCTCTGTCAGCCAGTACCAGGTCAATATAACTGTACAGTCTGTGTGTTGGCCTTTCGTGAGCCCATCCTCCTTCCAGTGTCTCATTTAGTCATTGCTTCTCATCTGGATGGTTTTTTTCTTTGAAAAGTGAAAGGAGTAAGATGAGAAGCAGCATGCTTTCTGTCAAGCAGAAATACCCTGGGAATCCACTAAACTCTTGATCACATATGTAAACATGGACGGAGCTCTGCTTTATGAAAACGCTGTTTTCTTTTCAACGACGTATCGAGCAGTCTTTTGTTGTCTGAACAAAAGTGCTTGAAGAGCTGCTCCCCCTTAAAAGACCTGTGTAAGCTGGCTTTATTATGCTGTGACTGGTATTTACCTGTGAGCGCTCAAACGTGTGCACAACGGCCGCTGATGCTTCGTGCCAGAATGCCGTCAAATAAAGAGGCTGGCATTGTTTGTGTCCTCAGAATGAGAGGCAGTCTGATGCAGGCCTGCTGCTTTTCAGTGTGAGCTGTTCTCTTTTCATGAACGGTGCTCTAGAAATAAAATTAATTTGAAATTAAACCTCAGAGGTTACCTGCTAACAAAGGTTTATGCAGTTGGTAGCAACTAGATTTGCAGAGACGGACCTTTTCAAGCAAGTAACCTTTGATTTATGTTAACTTAATCAGTTAACCCTTTAACTCCAGAGCTTTAGCTCCAGTGTTGTTGACATTCAGTAGTAAATGTGTTCTGTATACAACTAATTCAAGTTAGTAATGTTTTGCATTTTGGTGCAAAGCTGCTTTTCCCCACATCAGAACCTGGTGACTCACATTGATTTGAACAGTCAAGTAGGTACAGTTGATCAAAACGTGCGTGTTTTTTAGGTGTCGAAGCCAAACCTCGAAGGCCACGTCCAGCGTCTCTGTGCTTCAAACTTCATTTGTCTCTTAAAGATTCATACGAAATGTCCTCTTTTTGACTGACAGCATTGCGTTTATTGATTTGAGCATACAAAGTGGAAGCTAAGCTGGATTTTCCCAATGATTGCGGTTCTGTAAACAGAACTCTCCAAAAAGTGTCTAATGTTAGCTAAACAGAAGCTGGACTATAGAAACCCTCGTTACTTTGTTTCTTAGGTTTTGCAGGCTTTGAATGAAAACTTTTAAATGAAACGAAACAGAAGGTAATTTAAAAGACAGAGTTACTTCTGCACACATGCACGCATGTACATGCAGAGATGGGGATCGGTCAAAGTACAGACATGCCCTCATTGCTGCATTCACGTTGCTTTCCCAACTGCCTCAAATATGAGACAAGATGCTGTGAGGAGTCTCCTCATCCCTGAGGAGCGGCAGGCAGGCGGCAGAGCAGAGACCCGCCCCGAGGACTGATGTGTCGGTTGGGAATGAAACTTTACAGCTGCTTTTTGGTGTGAAAGACAAGAGCCAACTGCCTTCTGGAAGTCCTTTTTCTATATGAATTCACGCTTCCTGACTTTAGTTTCCTCTGTAAGCTGCATGTGACTGTCTCTGTTCAATATGGCTTAGCGCTCAATGCACTCTGCAGAGGGGGGTGGGGGGCAGTTCAGCAGACTCGCAGCAGCGCAGAACTGTGCACAAATGACACAGTAGAGAGAGAAAGGTGAAACTCATTGTAAAGGAAATCCTAAAGTCAGCGATAATAAATATGGAGGCATTACATAGTTCCTTGTGTTTTCAGATTTGATTGATATGAATAAAGGAGTAACAGGTTCATCTCTCTGTGAGCAGTAGCAGAGACCACACCTGTTAAACATAATGGATTGGATTTATCTGCACTTTTGCTCAAAGTGCTTACATTGTGTCCATTATTCTTTCATACTTGGCAATGGTAACTACTGTTGTAGCCACAGCTGACCTGGGGCAGACTGACAGACGGCTCCTCTGACCATCACCGGGACATTCATACACCAGTGGAGCCACACTGGAGGCAAGAAGGGTGAAGTGTCTTGCCCAAGGACACAAGGACAGTTGGCTGGAGGGAGCGGGAATCAAACTTCCGAACCTTTGATCATTGGACGACCTGCTCAACCGACTGAGCCACTGCCACACTGTTGTCTGAATTCTAATGGAACCAGGTTTGTCTTAAACCAGGTTTTCATACTTTGACGATTTCATCACTTTAAAAATAAAGTTAAATGAAAGACAAGAGGATCTAGTTTGGGCTGTTTTTCCCCTGAGAATTCATGAGAGGGGAAAAAGTAAAGTAACAAGTAGTGAATTACTTTTTCAAATAGGTAATGAGTAAAGTAATTTAGTTACAATTTTGATCCAGTAACTGAGTAAAGTAATCAATTACTTTTTAGAAGTAATTTACCCAACACTGTCACTCTCCCATCTAAATGATCAGAATCAGGTGTGCTAATCACCTGGTCTGGTCACAGGTGTATCAAATCAAGCCCTCAGGCATGCAGACTGTTTTTACAAACATTTGTAACAGAATGGGCCGGTCTCAGTGAATTCCAGCGGGTAACTGTCCTAGAACGCCACCTGTGCAGCAGATCCAGAAGTAAAATGTCCTAAATCTTCCACAGTCAACTGTCAGCTCTATCAGAACTAAATGGAGGAGTTTGGAAACAACAGCAACTCAGACACCAAGTGGTCGACCACGTAACCTGATGGAGAGGGGTCAGTGGATGCTGAAGCACAAAGAGGTCCCAGACTTTCTGCAGTCAGTTGCTGCTGAGCTCCAGATGTCATGTGACCTTAAGATAAGTCCAAGTCCAGCACACAGAGAGCTTCATGGAATGGGTTTCCATGGCCGAGCAGCTGCATCAGAGCCACACATCACCATGTGCGATGCAAAGCGTCAATGCAGCGGTGGAAAGCACGCTGCCACTGGACTCTAGAGCAGTGGAGACGCCTTCTCTGGAGAGATGAATCACACTATTTCATCTGGAAATCAGATGGATGAGTCTAGGTTTGGTGGTTGCCAGAACAATAGTACATTTGGGACGGCATTGTGCTGAGCATGACATTTGGTTGAGGAGGAATCATGGTGTGGGCTTGTTTTTCCAGGACTAATGCACATGACAGAGTCTGGAGGGGATGAACTAGACTGACTTGCACAGAGTCCTGACCTGAACCCCATAGAACACCTTTGAGATGAATTAGAGCAGAGACTGAGAGCCAGGCCTTCTCCACCAACATCAGTGAGTGACCTCACCAATGACCCTTTGGAAGAAAGGTCCAAAACTCCTAGAAACTCTCCTCAACCTTGTGGACAGCCTTTCTAGAAGATTTGAAGCTGTAAAAGGTGGACCAACATCACATTGAACTCTATGGGTTAGGGATAGGACGGCACTTCAGTTCATATGAGTCAAGGCAGGTGAGCCAGTACCTTTGGCAACAGAGAATGTGTTGCTACGTATAAAACTGCTCAGATTCACCACTTTACTGTCATTGAACATTCAGACATTACTAATCAGGCTGGTCTGCCATAGTCAGATGTGGTTTCACTATTTGACATCTGAAATGATTGCTGACAAATGTTCCATCCATCTATTCAGGTTTCTGACCCACCTTATCCCTGTCAGGGTCACGGGGTGAAGGAATGGGATGTTATCCGGTGCAGGTGCCGATCCAGTCCTTGTTAAATGGTTCCAGTACATAAACAGTGCTCAAACTGGTTTTCTGAAAACATTCAAATGTGACAAAGCAGCATCACAGGGTCGTAGATGCTTCATTTCATTCTTTCTGGCAGTCTTCACTGCAAGCACTGCATCTGCGCTTTGACATAAGCCGAGGTAAACTGGCATTTCACGGCACATCTGTCTTTTTCAGAGCATTCTACAAGCCACTCTCATGCCTCAGGTCACTGATTTAGAATCTTTTGCTGTGACAAACCTTTGTTCACTTTCAGCATTTTGACTGAAGCTCCTCGCACCCTCACCCATTGTTATGTGAGCCCACCCACAATCGCAGGAAAGATAAGATGATTGGCTAGAATTATACAGGAACACTGAAGAGAGTGCAAGGGACTGACGTGTGCAAACGAAGCGCCAAAATAAAGCACGGAAATCCTGTTTTTAGACAGTACTGGTAGTACCACATGTGTTGGTACTAGTACCAACTTGGCTCAGAGTTATCCATCCGTAACAGGGTTGCTAAAACCTGTCCCAACCACGGTCAGACAAAGGCAGGGGTTACTTTAGATGGTTTAATAAATGTTCCCCATGGATTGGGTTTGGTTTCACCCACAGCTGTCTCAGGAAAGAACTAAGGACTAAATGGGACCAAACCACCTGGAAGAACACCCAGCTCCAACAGCTGACCGTTTGACAGTGGTGTTTGAACTCACTCTGTCCAAATTTACCTACAAGTGAACTTCTGTACAAGTTTTAGAGTTTGATGCAGTATAGAGTTCCAGTGATCCCCTCACCTGCCAAACCTAGAGGACCATGAGAGTAAACCGGCTCCAGGACAGTGTGAATACCATGGTGTTTTTTGTTAGTGAAAGAAAAAAAATTTACATAAATTCTCCTTTTTTCAGGTAGATTGACTTTATCAATCACCCAAATAACACTTCTTGAGTTTAACACCTTAGCAGCAACTTTCCTGTCTTGGCTTTGGAGAGCAGCCCTGAGGGCACGGAATGACAGCAGGCATGAAGAATATGCATCACAACGAAACAGTCACAAGGAAGTAGAGGGTTGGTTCACAGTGCTTCTCTCCAAACTAACCTTCCTGATTATTCTTTGGGTTGGGAGACAAAAGGGCTTTTGATTCAACGGGGAGAAGCAGGTGTGTTTTGAGGTGTAGAGACTCACCACTTCCGGACTTAACTGATGGAGCAGCCAAACAGACTTCATAAAACACCAGGAGCAAAGCAGACAGAAACACTGAGAACTACATCAAATATCACCTGAGAAGAGTACAAAAAGTACTTTTACCAAAAGTAAAAATCCTCCCAAAAAGTATATATATGCAATCATAAAACAAATGATCTATTTTTTATATTACAAGCACAAAAAACTCAGTTGTTTTTCTGGCTCATTCTGTCTTTCCAGCGCAGCTTCACGTCAGATTTAAAGTGAACTTCATGACCCATTATTTAGAAAGTGAGGACATGGAATAAAAATGTCTAGAATGTAAAATAATAATCTGTCACTTTGCAGAGCTTGTGCTGAAATTTAGCAGGAAGACACAAAGTAAAGCGATTTTGAGGATAAAAATGATTAGAATCAAACATATAAATGCATGTATGGATCACGATGGTGGACACATTGATTTTATTATCGGTAGACTTTACATCTCATGACGGCAGGTGAGGAAGACGACAGGTGAAGCACTGCTCTTCACCTGCCTCTCCCCAGACCACACTTTCCTGCTAGAAAAGAAGTCTGGCATCAATGCTGCCTCTGCTCACTAACCTGCAGTCTCTGGACTTGCTGTTGGTTGGAATATACCATTGCTGCAGAAGGAGGGGGGAGGATCAAACATTTTTACATGATCAATTTTATGCCAGTTCAGTGTTTTTTATGACAGAGTTAAATAATGATTAAAGTTAAATTAATTTTAGACACTTTTGTGAAGTATTCAGCTATGGCCCCTTTGGGCCTCCAGGTGATCCCATACCTTTGCCTAATGGTCTGTCCGCCCCTGGATCTAACAATTACATGTTGACTTTTAATACTTGTGTGAGAAACATTCAGCTCTAACTGATTTGGCATTTCTGGGATACAGATGTTGAGCTCTTTCAGGAATGTCCCAGATGTTTTCAAATGTTCATCAGAATCATGCTTGTTAAAAATAAACTGGTGAATCTGGGAACATTAGCAAATGTTTCACTTTCTTTTTCCCAGCAGACATTGGGCTCTTCCTCATGTGCTGAACTCTTAAAAAGTCTGGTAATTTGTTTAGATCCAAGGATACTTTCTGTCATCCTTTTTCATTCTTGGTTATGGGCACCAGATGTTTTTCGGAGTTTTATTTAGCACATTTTAATCAATGATATTTTAACTGTATAAACTGTAAAAATGACAATGTTTAGCTAATGCAGCGTTTATGAAGCAGTTTTTCTGGGGCTGTAGAATTAGCAGCTTTTTCTGTTAGCTTCAGGTTTGGGTTTTATCTGCTACTTAGGCCATTTCAAAAATCTTTTTTTAATTTCGTCTCCTGTTTTCTTGCCTTCTTTAAAACAACCTTGATTGTTTTTATGTTTTTTTTTTAGAAATACTGAAGTTCTTTACTACGACAGAGTTTTAAGGTCAGTTTACAAACAATAACTTTTCTTTTTTAATTGCAACTTTAAAGTCATAAATTTACAAGAAAAAAGTCATAAATTATTGGAAGGAAACACCAAAGTTTTCCGATTATCGGAGCCAAGCTTCAAGATGAAATATGTGGAGCCTTTTGTGAAGCTGTATTTCCAGATAGGCTTCAGAAACAAAGATATTCTGAACCTTTTGGCGACTCAAAATCAGATTATTTTCAGTGCAGCTGCCTTTCCGGGGTTCGGTGTCGGTAGAGCGGAGTTTCATCTGTAAAATAAGGAGCTCAGAGACACGTTTGGGTGTAGAGGACCACTGCAGCCTTTATTCTCCTTTTCATTCACACATCCTGAAGTCCAATTGTGTCATTATGTCATGAACCTGTCATCAGAACACCAATGCAGTAATGAAGAAAACAGTGTTCCATATGCCCCCTCCTCCAGGTGAAACGTCCCGTTTCAACATAAAACAATAAAGAGGAATGAAAATAGTCTGTTATATTAGCATTAGAACGTTGAAAAGGCCAGAAAGTGCTCCTCCTCAGATGGAAGCGTCACACAAACGTAGAGATCTGGACTTTAATGGAGGAAGAAAGGATGAAGGTTGTTAGGGTTATGCAATTATCATTTGCTTACACGCTATTATCACCATGATATGTTTGTCTCATTTCTATCTTACAGTAAGAAAACAATGACTTGAAAAGTTCTGATTATACAAGAATATGGTGTTCCTATTGTTTCTGATTAAATGACCCACATTCATGTCTGCAACCTTCAGTTTTCAATAAAAGAATGCTCCATGCACTAGGAAGGCAGAACTCCTCTGTGACAGTTCGCGCTGTCACAGATCGATTCTCCTTCTGCAGAAGTCTAGCAAAAGTTCTCATCTCCTGTGTGGTTCTTCTCTTTATTAAGGAAAAAGTCAGAACCCTGACAAAGGTGGACATCTGCAGGGACACCGATGTCTTCATCAACGGCTGCAGAGATCCTGCAAACCCCCCCATCAATTAATAAAACATTAATAAATCATAAATGAAACAATGAGCTTCCAAACATTTGGAACATTATCAATAAACATTCAGCTCACCTGTTCTACTACATTTAGTCGCTCTGCTGCTGCGCGGCGTTCACTTGCCGCTCTGTACGCTCACCTCCACTTTAAATCTCCTAATTATATATTTTTTCTGGTGGCCCTAAAACTCTGTCATACTTTACAAATGAGCCTCAGTATAAACATGATTTTCTTACCAGCTCCCCGTACAAAAAACACGGCAACACGGACTTTTATTTGGATCACTAAGCATGCATTTTAAGTGGAATGACATCACCCACATTTAAAACTCTCCTTGAGTTCAAGGGCGGCTTTGCTGTTAGTTGGTGAACTTCCGTCTAGGATGAAGCCAGTGGCATCTTCTCCACACTCCTGCTGTCTCTTTTCATTCAGCAGCAGACAGCATGCAAATTCCTGCAGCCCTAAGTAGCTCCACCTTAACGTTCTGCAGGTTTCTCTTGCCTGCCTCCACGTTGCCGTGGTGACGGAGCAGAGCGTCCGTCAGACACCCATCAGGCGGGTCACAGTGAAAGTTGCTCTCTGCTAAAATTGATGTGAAAGCATCCGCCAAACCAGTGGTGCAGGAAGAGTCCTGCATCCGTGAGTCCAACATGACCAAACAATGCATCCTTTTGACTCTGGCTGACAAATGGGAGCTGAGGGAGGGGTGGAAGGCTGCTGGCTCTTTCGCTCCCTGATGCTTTCAAGCCTAATCTCGACTGCAGATGCAAATAATCTAAAAAACGTCCCAGCCAATTATTTGCATTTAAACAAATTGAGAAAGGTCATTTTGAAAGGCTGCCTCCTCACGGCTGCAGAGTGAGGTGGCCTCTTCCTCAGTCCCTGCCCTCCTGACAGCGGTTAAAGCCCCCTGTGTGGCAGCATGCGGCTGCATACGGAGACACTGTAGGCAAACCTGAGCAGCAGAGGGACAGCAGAGAGGCGTGCGACTGAACGGGAGTGCATCAGCCTTCAGCAGCATCATGGAAACAGGTAAGGATCCCCTCACCTGTCTTTGACCACAAACTTCACCTTAAACCTTAAACTTTGCCTGATTCCGTCTAACTCCAATTGTGTTTGGTTCAACTTCCTGCTGCACAGAGATTGTTGGTTTCGTCATGATGCGTGACTGTCAGATGCGTATTTTTTCCTCCTCTCTAAAAAATAAGTGTAGACTGCTCTGTTTGGTGGGAAGACCTTGAAGAAGCTCACGGCAAAGCTGCATTCAAAGAGCTGGGGTCTTTTACATACAGCTTTTTGCATGCAATTTCCGTCGGCATAATAAAGTTTGCATTTTCATTGAGTTTAAACCTCTGCCTCCCAGGAATGCCCCCAAATCACACCGGTGAGATTTGTGTAGGCCGCTCAGGTCTTCGTGTCTTCAGTACAGCTTTGGCGGGTTGTTTTTTTTTTCCTTCAGGGCTCCGGCCGCGGTCACTCCAATGTTCCTGGCTAATTGGCCGTTTTTAGCTGTGCATTTGCATAGAGCAGACCAAAGGCCATTTCCATGAGATTTACACAGCGAACCCAAAGAGTCGTCCGGCAAGGAGCGGGAAACTGTGCAGCATTCAAATGAACGCACATTTGTGGGGATGCAGCTAAATCTGTGTGAACTTTGAGGTGGCGTGCGGACTTGCTGACTCTCTGGCGCCTGCTCTGCAGAATACTCCAAGCGGGTGTACCAGGGCGTCCGGGTCAAGCACACAGTCAAGGACCTGCTGGCAGAGAAGAGGTCCCGGCAGACCAGCGGGCCCAGATACAGCGTAAGCACTCACTAAAGGATCGACCTGCTCACTCTTGTGTTTTTCTAAAGAGCCTCACCTGTACACCCCCCCCCCCCACCCCCGTCTGTAAATCGCTGAACAGAGTGTGGGAGAGAGATGAACCGCAAAGTCCCATCCTGACCTCACAAAAGAACACAATGGTGGCAATAGCAGTGATCTCCCAGAATCCCCTTGGAACTGCAGCGGGTGGGGGGGGGGGGGGGTGGATAGGTAGCATACAGGCCGTACAGGAGGCTGCTTATGCAAAGTTTTCATCCACACACCTGCCGCTGACATTGTCCTTTGCCTTAACATGGCTCTATACAAACCTGCTATTGTTGTCCTCTGACACACACATACACACGCACACATGGACAGAGAAATCTGGCTTTAGCTGTCTGCATGCAGGAGCAGGACTGGCTTTTCACCTCCCACCAACATCCTCTCTAAAGGCTTTCAGTGCTCATGTTTGTTTTGGAAAATACCTGAACAGGTATTTTCAGGATCAGAGCCGTTTCAATGCTCGTCTCTTCTCTGTTTACCTGCTCAGCTGATTTGGAGCCTCCCAAAAGGATGGAGCAGATGTTGCATTTAATGCCCACATTAAAACAGAATGTAAATAGACAGAGAGCCAAAAAGGCTTTGAGGTAAAACATGCTGGGCTCCATAAATCCATCATTAGTCAAAGTCTGCAGGCATTCAGAGAACTGAAGTTTGGCTTCCCCTTAAACTCTAGAACAAACAAATCAAAATGGACACAGTAAAATGTAATGAATATAAAAAAGGGGAATCTAGGTTTTATATCTTAGAAAAGTAAAAACAATGATTACAACATTGTTAACGGGCTTAAACATGTTCACGTCAGATTTCTGCAAAATTCCGTTCTCGTCCCGTCTTAGCGGCTGTTTCATTTCTCCACAGTGTTTTTGCTAGTCTGACAGACTGCTGGAATGTGTGATTATCCAGCTTCAGCCCATGTTCGCCATCAGATGCAGTTACGGCTGCAAACACTAGATGGCAGAGCCATTTCTTCCACATTCACGTGGGAGGCATGTGGGAGGAGCTACAACGTTTTAAGCCCCATCACTGCATAGAAGCATTGACCGTTTAATTTACTTATGATGCATAGAAGTCATGGAGGAAGTGTAGAGATCAGGTTTATTTATTGAGAAGAGTTCTACAAAAGCATCGGTGATCCTGTCTCCATGTCTGGGTTCATGAATCATTTAGAGACTCTCCCAGTCTCTGGTGCAGCGTACCTGTACCAGACAGTTTCTGGTGCAGGTACATTTGAGCCTCACCGTCTGCTGCAGCTGAATGAATGACGCTTTCAGCGGTACTTCTGTGTCTCTGTGACCCAGTTTGACGACCTGCTGTCCCGCGTTAGTCTGAGGAGGAAAAAATATAAGAAAACCTTTTAAGGATTGTCTTGATGCAAACAGCAAAATAAATAAGTTTAGGAGGAGAACGATCAGCTTCTCCTCCATGCTAGTTTTGGACTCCACTCTCTGACCGTCATCTACAAGTCAAGCTGAGTCCCTCACTGGTCGTGCGACGTGAAATCTTTGCCAAAGTTCGGATATTTGAACTCTGGACACAGCGCCGGAAACGCACTGCATCCAGACTGCCATGCTGCTTCTGATGTTCCAGTCACACCACTGAACCTCTGATCCTGTTGACCAGACTTTGAAACTGGAATGATTTGTGTTCAGAGTGAATGCAGCTGTCATCCTGTGAAACCGACTGCGTTTGAGGTGTTTTCTCCTTCATTCTTTCAGAATGGCTGAGCTCGGTTCAATCTCAGCCTTGGCTCGTCTTTCCCACCCAATCAGAATGAATTTATATGGCTCGTTGGTCATCTGGTCATGCGGCCATAGGGATCCTTTACCAACCTTTCTTCTGTAGAAGCTTTGCTGCTCACCTAAAACGGTTCAAATCTCGGCTAGAACCTTTCTGTGTGCAGTTGGTATGTTCTCCCTGTGAATGTGTGGGTTTTCTCCGGACACACCGGCTTCCTCCCAAACCAAACAAATGTCCAAAAACATGCTTCATAATTTCTGCCTCTAAATTGCCCCTAGGTGAGGGAGTGTGTCTCTGCAACAGACTGGTCACCTGTTCAGGGTCTACCCCACCTTGGCCCAACAGTCGCTGGATTGGATGGACATATGTAACACTATGTTCACAGGTGACATGCATTCAAGAACAACACGTGTTTAGCATATTGTGTTTATACTGGACAAGCAGGGAGGGGCTTGTCTGTCTACTAGCACATGTCCACCACCTGCAGCTGGAAGAGGCTTGGTGTCAAATGTCGTGGTGGGGTAAATGTGGCGAATCTGGCTCCAGCCGTTTTCTTTCACAGCTCCATTCTGATACATGAAAGACTTGGAGCCATATAAATCTAGCTGTGCTCAACTCATTCATTCATTCATTCATTCATTCATCTTCTTCCGTTTTGTCTGTTTTGGGGTCCCGGGGCTGCTGGAGCCTATCCTGACCACTCGTGGGTGAAGGCATGGGGACGTCTGGACAGGTCTCCAGTCTGGCTCAGGGCCACAACCACACACCAATGCTTAGTAGTGCAGTTTTAGGCTGAAATCATTTTATAAATGTCCTCCATCATCAGAAAAATGCCACAAAAACACATTTTCATCGGAGTGGGTGTTTAACTGTCCTAAAGCCACAATCGTCTCCTCCAAACACTGACAACTACGCCCTCCATGTTTCCTGTCAGTTAGCATCCAACCTTTTTTTCTGTGTGTGACTCTAGAAAGTGTCACCCCCCTTCCCTCCCCAAATTTATGTAAGTAAATATATGTCAGCCCCCACGAGCCAGAGGATCATTGATTCTCTGCATGCAGCTCTGCAGGCTCATGCTTGCTAACATGAACACAAACGTCCCTGTTAGCTTCTATCTGAGGCCATAGAGGGGGGGGGGGGGGTGACCACAAAGCAACCCCCTCAAGTGGGGACGTAAATGTCGCCTTTAGGGCTCACGGGACAGGCTGCATCCTGGGACGCCCTGCTCCTCAGACACTCAGGAAGATCTGCCTTGGTCATCTTCCCGTCCACCAATATTTTATCGATTCCGTTAAAGCAGGATGGTGAAAGCTGATAGGACAGGGCTTTGCATAGGAAGGAAGAGTTCTTTTCTGTGAAACCAGGTTAAATAATCACCATCAATAAGCTGCATCCTCCAGCATGAGGGCACACTATCTGGCTGTGTGCTCTGGAGCCAGCTGCTTTCCATACGCAGCCTTCAGTGGAGCGCTCAGCCGTACCTGCGCCACATGAGGAAGTCTTGGGATGGGCAAATCTCATTCAAATTCCAACCTCAGAATTTGCGTGTGTCCCAGCCAGCTCAGGCTTCATATCAACTCTTTCATGTTAGCAGTATGCAAAGCTGCCGGCAGAGCCGTGAGAGCAGCCCACGCTCACCGGCAGACCAGAGCCTGAAGTCCAGGCAGCCATTTTTCCTGTTAACAGCCAGAAATAGTCACCCTTCCCGCAACTGCAGAGTTTCACCTGAGCAACTCTGTAAAATGTGAGTCATGCGAAACGGAAGAGGAATCCCATCATTCTATCCGGATGGACAAGAAGAGGGCGGGATGTTAGAGATGGGGGGCACAAAGGAAGGGGAGAAAGGGGGTTAAGGAAGCTGAAGAATGATTACAGAAGTGTGTGTGTGTGTGTGTGGGGGGGCAGAATCATAAAGCAAAACATTTTTGGAAATTTATAATCATTACTGTCAGGTGTAAATGTTGGTCTGAAAGGGGCGGGGCCTGTCAACACACGCACTCAAATGTAACAAACATACCTGTTGGCTCCAAAAATCTTCACATACAAACATTTCAACATGTGTGTCAACATGTACACAACACGACTGCAGCTCACAGAACCATACTTATGCATACATATGCGTAAGTGAATGAATTCAAATGAACTATGTCTTAGAAAAGGGCTGGGTAACTGGCTGTCATTCATCTTCTAAACCCGTTTTGTCCCGTCCGGGGTCACAGGGCTGCTGGAGCCTATCCCAGTCACTCGTGGGAGAAGGCAGGGGGTCATCCTGGACAGGTCACCAGTCTGTCCCAGGGCCACAGTCACACACCCATGCACTCTCACACTGTCACCTAGGGACCATTCAGAGGAACCAATGAACCTATGGAGCATGTTTTTGGACAGTGGGAGGAAGCCGGAGAAAACCCACGCATGCACAGGGAGAACACGTTAACTCCACACGGGTGATTCTGCATCAGGTCAGCCAGGACTTGAACTGGTGCCTTCTTGCTGTGAGGCCCCCTGGCTAAAAACAGTATCATCATAATTAAAAGACCACTGGAAACACTTTAAAAATAGATGATTGGAGTGGGAATGTCCTTCTCACCCACATAACAGGGTGGATCTTTCTTTAGGTCATCATAAAGTGGATTTGTTTATTCAGCTAATGATCTGGACCAAATTGGATTATAATAGAGGTCTATAAATATGGTTTATGTGTTTATTCTTTCTTTCTGCTGAGTGTTGAGAGGACCTCTGCTGTTTTGCAAGTAGACTTTAAATGATGAAATCATTTAAACCAAGGGAAATTAAACATTTGTGAGCCTTTGGACTTATCCAACAGACCACTAATAGCTACATGCCACATGCAGTTCTGCCGGTGACTTGGGGGTGTAGTGCCATCCAGTCTCTGCATCAACTGGTCCCAGACCTGCTCTATGGGGTTCAGGTCAGGGCTAATTCCTGGCAGTTCATATGAGAAACTCCAACTTCCTGAAGTCCAGCTGGGACAGTTCTGGCAGAGTTTAGTTTCAAACTTTTGTTCCCATTTTAGATCTATTTTTATTGTGAAGTCCTTTGGTACCTTCAAGGAGTTGTAAAGTGTTGTATGAATAAAGTTTCATTCATTCATGATCCTTTTAAGAAAATAAATAACATTATTTTTTAAATAAAACAATGACCAAATAACACTATGATTTTAAACGACAAAAGTTCAAGAAAAATATACTGACACATTTAAAAAAACAAACCAAAAAAAAAAAAACAATAAATAGTAAATGGATTTATTGTATGGTTTATTACCACCATGACAGACATCCTCGCATTCACTTCTAGTAACAATACTTTAAAAGTGTGCTAATCTGAGGTGTTTCTGTTGTCTCATAGGGGACCACCTCCTCTCCATCTTCATTTGTCCAGGTGCCAGGTGAGACTCCACAACTCCACAATGAAAAGCTGATGCTTTACAGATCGATTCCTTCAGCAAATAGCCAAAATATTTGTATACAAATGGGTTCTAAACTGTAATCTCTGCCCTCTCCAGTAACCAAAGCTTAAACATGAATGCTTTGCTGACAATCCAAGACCCCAAGAGGGAGTCCCACCCTTTGATGGTGTTCAGACTTGTTAGGGTAGACGAGCAGAACTGTCCTACAGGTCCCATTGGATCTGTGAGTGGCTGATTCAAGACCTGACATCCTCTAAAGCAGGGTTAATTTATCTAGTTATGTAGGTGTCCTTATTTATCCAAATCACCCCAAGACAGAAGCTTTAGCTCAGCTGAGAAAACACATGGATTCCATTTAATCAATAGACAAAACTAGGTAATCAGATACTTTGAAGACCCTTGCTTGGCTGTTTTCTGCACATTTAAACCAAAACTCTTTGTAACAAAGGCACTTTTGCCCCTCTCTTTTTATAGGATCCCACATGCTGCCAAGCTACTATGGGATGAGACGTCCCTTCATGTCTGACTCCGACTTCTGCCCTTCCACCAAGCAGTTCTCCCCAGACGTCTACTCCAGCACCCTCGGGAGTAAACCGCTTGGCTGTGAACCGTCCACCATGACTAGCTACTCCTCCCTCATCGACAGCTACTACCCAGAAACCTTTGGGGACTACCGCAGTGCTGGGGGGTCCTTCCTGCCTTCGTCAGCCATATCCTCCTTGCTGCCACCCTTCGGGGGGGAGTCATCGCACCTATTTCTGGTAAGAGTTCCAGTTCCAATCAGGCCACATTTGAGAAGTGTTCTCTGACAGAGATTTGGTAAAAAGTGAATTCCTGTTGGTGTCCACGCTTGCTATTGTTTAGGCTTTTTCCTCTATCAAGGATACAAATGAATATTAATTCTACCATTTGTTCCAATTGTATCAAGGGGGTCTTGACTACCCTTAAATTATTGTACAGGTAAAGCCTTAATCACAACTGCCACAATGGTTGGATATGAGCCGTCTGTCGGCAAGTAATTGACAAATCTGTATGGGGCCCGCAAGTGGCCTACAGGTGGCACACAGGTCGCCCACAGGTGACCCGCAGGTGGCCAGCAGGTGGCCTGCAGGTGACCCACAGGTGGTCCGCAGGTCGCCCACAAGTAGCCCGCAGGTGACCTGCAGGTGGCCCACAGGGCGTCTGCAGGTGACCCACAGGTGGCACACACGTCGGCCACAGGTGGCCTGCAGGTGGTCTGCAGGTCGCCCACAAGTGGCCCGCAGGTGGGGAGGAGCGAGGCCTATAACTCTCCATTTGGAGGGCTAAATGTAGGGTGAGGATTCGGCCCTAAAGGCTCACACCGATAAAAATTGTGTTTTGGGTGTTTTTAGAATATTATTGTAGATTTTTCTCCTGCTACTTCAACTAATTTAAGAATAAAGCTGCATTTCTGAGTATTTCTTTAGTCAAATCTGGAATCTGGATCAGAACTCGACGGATGAACATCTACAATATGGCTACCATTTTTTTGCTAAGCTAATGCTAGGTTAGGCTTGTGAGAGGGCATATGCTAGCATGAGAGAGCGTAAGCAAAGGGGTTGATGGGAAACTAGTGAAAGGCTAACTTCCATATAACAGTCCCGCCCACAACAATTTCAAATGACCTGCTGCTGCTCTGCAGGGGAAAACTGCAAAATTAAAAAACTACGAGAAAAAAATATAGTTAAAGTGGAGCTTTAAATCACTTTGTGCGTCTAGACCATTGACCGTGTATGAAAACTGTACTGAGTGACTCCTCCCCCCTCGCATTCCAAACAGGAAGTACCTGCTTTTTTTTTTAACATGTTCTTGATAATCCTGTGTTCATCATTACATTGTTTTATTGCTAGTTATTAAAGTAATGAACTGACCAAGTAGATGCCTCAATGCCTGGCCCCCACCTCAAACATTTGAAGCGTTTGAAGATTCTTTCAAGCCTGCTTTCAAGGGAGGGGTGTGGATTTCCAACAAACATTTGATGATTTGTGGCAGTGGTTTCCATAGAAAAATGACTCAGACCAACTCGGACAACTCGGCCCTGACAGACTGGAGTTTTTCAGGGGGGTGTGGTGAAAGTTTACAGCTCTACAGCAGCGGCTCATCAAACAAAAGGGTCTCAAAAGCCACAAAGTTAAAAGTGAACTTCAAGTCCCAAGTCTTTGGCATAAATTTCAACTCAAGTCTTTATATTTAAAGAATGTTGTTTTTTGTTGTTGTCACAATTGTCTTTATAAAACATTAAAATAGGGACACAATTTTAGGGCAGAGCTAAAGTTTCTGGTTTGAGTTCCTTACGGTTGAGTCTTTAGCGGAGTTCCAAGTCCCTACTTGTTAGACTGAAGTGCATCTCCAAGTCTCGAGTCCAAGTCCCCATCTGTGATGAAGTAAAGCTTATGATTTTAACCCTTGTTCTATCCTATGACCCCACCCTTCCATTGACGTGTTCTCCCTACCATGACAAAGGTGGATAAAGGTGGAGAGGATTTCATGTAATCCATGGACACCAGTGAAGATCACAAATCATTGAAGAAAAAAGGTTTAGAGCTCTGTCTAGTGGGTCTAGATGACCCCACTCCCAATATTAACGTGGCTAGGATAGAACAAGGGATACTGAGGAAACTTAATTCTCCAGACGTTGTTTTGCAATCCTGATGAGGAAAAGTATGACCTCATCTTCCTCCCATGTTGTCCTGCAGAGAGACTCGTGGGAGCAGGCGGCACCGGAGGCCGTGTCACAGGGGGAGCCGTTGTGCACGGATGGTCTGACTTCTGTCGGCGTCCCGCCCTCCATGCCCAGCCCGGAGCCGCCCGGCAGCCCGCCCAGCCGGGGCTCGTCCATGGGCCCGGCTCCCAGCGGCCAGCCGTACACGCTGCACCCCCTGGAGGACGTGCACTACCACTCCCTGACCAGCAGCAACCCCTACCCTGCAGCCTCCTCCTCCTTCGCCTGCCCCCCCTACATGAGCAGCCCCGTCAGTGACCTGGTGTCCAAGATGGTGGCAGATGAAGAAGGCCACTGCAGCCTGCCACCCAGCACTGACGCCCACCCCAGCTGGGCCAAAGAGGAAGGGGTGAGCTCCTGGTCACCCTACGAGCTCAGACGAGCCTACTGACTGGAGGGGGTGGGGGTGGGGGGGTGGGGGGTTGGGTTCAGACAGTCCCACTAAGAAGCAGCACTCATGAAGTCTCTGTGGAGAGGTTGAACTGGGGGTTCTCTGTTTTCTGTCCCTTTTTAAACTGAGGTTTGCACTAGGAACGCGTTGGTAGAGCTCTACAAGGCTGACTGAAGAAGATGCTGAGATGGACTGGAAGGAGTAGGACGCTGAGCTGGGGGAGGACACATCCATCTTGAAGGGACCCATAGATGTTCCATGACAAGACGAAGCAGCAGCTTTAGAAGCTGCTCTGACGCACGGACCTCAAACAGGAGAGGATGCTGGACCCTGAGGTCACATGACCCTGCGCTCAGTGGATCTGCTCCCCTAAAGACCAGGACGGACATGACCAAACCCCTGTCCTCTCAAAGGAGGACAACTGAGCTGCAAAGCACACCAGTCACCTGCTGGAACACGCCCACTGAGGTCATTTGAGGAGCACCATTGGACCATTACTGTTCTGAGTCAATCACACTGAGAGTCAGGGATGCGACTGAATACAGTAGCAAGTAGTTTGTAATCAATTCCAAAAGTAACTGTCTGTTTTCAATCTGTTTTATTTCCATTACCAAACATTACAACAATAGTTGTCTCACTGTATAAGATCATGAAATCAGTCATAAATGGGTATTGAATTAACTGGGCATCCCTGACCTTTGACCCTTCTTCTTGGTGAGGAAAAACTCGTAAAAAAGAAACGACTCCGGAAAAAAGAGGAAGAAACCAAAGATGAAGAAAGAAGTTTGAATCCAAACAGCTGAGGATGCTGGGATTAACACTAGCAGGATAGTGAAAGTCTTTACAATAACAAAGTTTTTACTGTCATTTTTCATCCTTTTTAAAAGAAAAAACAATAATTTAAAAACTCTAAATGAACACAAGAAAGAAATGGATAATTCTGATACCGATTGTTTCTACATTTGATATGAGAATGCTTCATTTGAATTATTGTATGACATAAAATGTTAAATTATTGTTTAAGCAAAGGTCAGAGACAAACACAAATAGCTGGAAATGATTTTAAAATGCCTAAAAAGCCTTAAATGGCCTTAATGGATCCATTTTCCAGTTAGAATCTGGATTTCCAGCCTTCTGTTTGTGTCTAAAGCTGTTTTTCTGAAAGCCTGAGGAGTTACTGTAAATGACGTCATGGAGCAGCAGCGTGTCCACGGAAGGACGGACCAGCAGAGAATGAAACAAACCTCAAAACATTTCTCAAAGTCCAAATCCAGAAGTTCAGAAGCAGCTAAAGGAGATGCTGCGTGTCTGAAACCCGCAACGGTTGAAAATGCAGGACAGGGGGGCCTGAGGGTGTTGGGGGGCAAAAGAAAAGAAGAATTGTCTTGACATCAACACACGGGAGGAGACATGTTTCCAGTCTCTCAGGAAACTGACCGTCATCCCGCCCCCTGACAGGGAAACACACCTGAGCAGCTGGTCAGGTGGATTCCAGGTGCATGACGGCAGAAGATTTGGATCTGAGGGTGAAGTGCACTTCTTCTGGGACGGCAGGCCTTCAGTCATCTCCACAAAGCCACCAGGACAGAATTAAGGACCGTCTGTCACCTGGTCTCTCTGGTCTGGACTTTCACACAGTGAGGCACGGCGGTGGGAGTATACCCAGGTCTTCTGCCACGTCAGATGCAGAGACGGAGGTTTGACCCTAAAGACAGAGATGGCAAGACAAAACCTCAGGTCTTCCATCAACAGAGAAAGGAAACACTTAAATCTGTGTGGAGCAGCAGGAAACGTCCAGCTCCAGAACTTTCTTCTGCCAAAAACAGAACTTCTGCACCTTCTCTTTTTCAAATCTGATTTCAGTCAAGGAAAGACTTCACCTCTGACCTCTCAAATGATTTGGATGTGAGCTGCATGTTTTCCTGAACCGACCTGTCCCATAACTTCTGTTACGATCCACCAGAGACAGCCTGTCTTTGCTCCCAGAGACTGCAGGCTGACAATGTTCTGCTGAGGATTCTTCACATGTTTCCCTTTTTAAAACATGGATCCATCAGCATTCTTAAGTGGGATTTCTGCCTTTTGTCTTGATGTTTTTCAATAAAAGCTGGTCTTGGAACCGTCTGCTTTGAGTGACGTCTTGTTGCGGCTCGGATCAGGGTTTTACACGTGGAGCTGGTGTTGAGTGAGGCCTGAGTCCCACGCAGCCTCACAGAGGGCTGCTGGGGGTTTTGGGTTGTCTGGGCCCGTAGAGATGGGGGGGGGGGGGGGGCTGCATCTTTAGAGAAGATGAGCCACTTACAGGTAGCTTGTCGGTCACCTTAAGGGATGTCACCAAAGTGGAACGTACCATGTTGTGCGTGTGGTAAACGTGTTGTGAAGTATCTCTGAAAATAATGTAAGTCACAGACCCGTTAGCTGTCACATGTGTCCTCCACATATGACTGTCTCCTGGGGGAGCGGTTTGCCCCCCCCTTAATGCAGAGTGTCAAACAGAAAAGCCTTGGCTCTCATTTTGGGTCTGTGGTATGACCCATCCATGGATTTGAACTCACAGCCTTCCAGTCAAAGGCTGACACTCTTCCACAGGACCCCTGTAGCTCGCTGTCATACGGCGCCCTCCACACAGCATTCTGGTCACTGGTGGTGCACGGTGTGTGCGTGTGATGCGTGACACACGTGCACGTACGTTCCTGATTTCTGCCAGTCAGGCTGTGAGGAAGGAGCTGATGGAACACCACTAATGGCCCCCGCACAGACCCGTTTCTACCCCACCCACCCTCAGAGGTCTTTGGGAGGGGGGTAAACTGGAGCAGCAGAGATTTTGATCACGTTAAAAGGGCGGTTTTTGAAGGTGAGGTCCTGTAAATGCTTGAAGAGGCTTGTACGGGTGAGATTTTTTAGCTTTTGTCTACAATTAAGCCCCCCGGTGGGGGGGCTTAAGTTTAGCGACCAGTGCAACAGGTTCCTGAGTTGAAGGCAGATGTTTCTCTGCAGCAGACGGAGGGGGCAGATGGGAGCGAGATGGTTCTGAATAGACGACATGATCTTGTTTGTCACGTGTTGCTTCTCTGTGATCCAAGCTCTAAACAGTTTCCGGGTCAGTACTGGTTTCCCGCTCGGAGGCAGTTGGCTGAGGTGAGGGGGCGACATGAAAACATCCACCTTTCAGACGGATGGATTGGCTGCGGCTCATCAATCCTCATTCCAACACGTGAGACGGTTCCTCGTGGTTCTGCTCATGCTGCTTCACAGGAAACCAACAAAGACAATGAAGCGCCGCTCTGGATCACAGCTTTGTCAAACTTTTTTATTTGGTTTGGTTTTCAGCTGTTGGGGCGGCGGGGGCTTTTCCTTTTGGACAGACGAATGGACGTTTACTTTGACGTGTGGACTGCAGCCCTCCAAGGAGGTTTCATCCGCTTGACCTCTGATTAAAGGCTGTTTGTGATGGGCGTGGCCTGTTACCACGCCTCCCTCCCTCTTTGGAGAAGAGTGGGTGGATGGCGGTGTGTGTACCCTCCCTCATCTCAGTTTATAGTTCTGATTTGACCCTCTCTGTTTCCTGCCCCAACCCCCCAAAATAAATAAAGAAACTGAGCTCAAATGCTAGAAAACAGCTGAAAACTCTGAACGGTTTGGGCAAAATGCACTTTTCCCTTCGTGTCTTTATTTTGCAACAAAAATCACAGAATCACAGAGGGAAATAATTACAATTATAATTTACTTGGCTAAACGCACATTTATGCTTTTTTTTCTTTCATTTATCTTCTAATCCGTTTTGTCTTGTTTGGGGTCACGAAGCTGCTGTACCTTTAAGAAGTTTGGTCAAAACACTAAATATTGTTTGGATGAGTGACATCTGCAGGAGCATCTGTCCATGTTTCCTACGTTTGCAGCCTAAACACAAACTGTGTCCAAACTGAGAGGTCGACTGATCATCACAGCATCTAAACTACTGTTCACTATTGAAGTCAAACAACTGTCTTTAAATTCTGCATCTTTACAAGTTTTTCATTTTATTCTTTGCTGAACGTTTTGAAGCTTTTCTTTGCTTTTGCTTTGAATTAAATGTAAACGTATATCTACAAGATATAAGAGCCTAAGTTTAGTTTTCAAAATGGAACTTTGAACTGATTCAAACTGAATTTCATATCAATTGCCCCAGAAACACACGCACGCTTGCACGCACGCGCACGGACACGTCTTGCAGCAGGACCTATCCCCTCCCTCAACAGCAGAGGGAGCCGCTGGGCAGAACATCCATGCGCGTGCCCGCGTCTGTGCGTGTGTCGGATAGAGGGAGGTGCATAGGAACGAGGGGTGCAGGTGGGGTGAAGAAGAGGAGGGGGGATTGACACTTATCATGGGGCTGCGTTGATCAGACTGCAGCTCATGGCTTATTGTGCGCGTGCGCCGTCAGGGATGCTGCTGCAAATCCAGATGTTTCTGCATCAGCAGCAGCAGACGAGCAGAAGCACCTGCAGATTCTGTACCCCCCCACCCCGTTCCCCTCCCCTCCCTCTCCCCACGCGCATGACGGCTGCAACTCCCGACCAGAACGGAGGTTCTGGACCCGGTCTGGACGGTTCCGGGGTGTCGCTCTAATGAGAATCGGGGCTGCTTTCAGGTGCGGATGAGGTGCGCGTGCGTGTTGTCCGCACAGACGCATGATCCGCCTCTGCTCTGATAGCAGAGCATCAGTGTGTGAGGGGGCGGGGGGCTGCAACCAAAGCACAAAATATTAATTATGAAAATTATATTTGTATTAAAAATGCGTGCACCTCCAATGCACGTGCGCTGCTCGGCGGGCGCGTGCCACCTGCAGGCCTAAGGTGCCAAAGATGGCTGCTGGCCGTGGCCCCGCCCCCTCTGATCCAACTTTAATGCGTTTTTGTCCGAAAATAAACATTAAAAATGCGCATGCACGTATTCTGGGGTGACAGGAGGGGACCCGGGCACGTGCTGTCACAGTTGCTGGGGCAAGCGCGCGGGCGGAGCCACGCACGGCGCGTGTCCCGGCTGCAGGCTCTGCATAGGCTGAGCTGCTGTGGTGCATCAAAAGCAGGGTAAAATGAATTAAAATGAGTTTTTCTGCACCAAACCCCCAAAAAGTGGAAGTCTGCATTAAAGTGGGGCTCCTGCAACCAGCCGGCGGGCTGAGTTTGACAGAAAAATGGATTTGAGAGTGCTGCCTCTGAATATTCAAATTGTAAGTAACGCGCAATCAAATCATTGTCAAATCATTGAGTTCTAGGGGTTTTAAATAGTAGGCATGCAGCGAGAAAATCTCAAACTAATATGTCCCCAGCTATATTACAATATTGTTGTATGCTGTGAGTGCACTGACGGGCGTTTTGGGGCACATTTTTGGAGACTTTTGCTCAAATTTCGTTCTTGGCCATTTTTGCTGAGGCACAAAGGGACGTTGTGGAGTTCCACAGGTCTTCTCCAGGACTCCTCTGCTGATCTCTGCCATAATGTCTGGTGAGTTTCAGCCCACGGATCCACGGGAAAAAGCTTTTTTTTAACTTTACCTGTTGAAGAAAAGAGATATGAATATGAAAATGTATGGCTTATGTTTTTATGTGTGCACACAGTCGAGAGAGAGTTGGAAAGGCCACGAGTGGGTGATTTGGCACTTTCTGACTTTTTCTCATTTCTTTTTCCACCTTTTGGGGCATTTTGGGGGTTCATAGATGAGATTCTTCACAGAGAGGTAAAGAAAGTTTGGGTCCACCTGCTCGTGGCTAAGGAGCGGCGCAGCGCGGCCGGCGCGCTCCTCTCCACATTCCTGACTGCGTGGCCGCCTCTGTGACCCCACGCGCGGTTGATATGATGCCGTCGGCGCCACGCGGCACCTCAGGACATGCTCGTGTCTCCACAGACATTTTTGATCCCGCTTTATGAGCACCGGGGGTAGAGGAGCTGCTTCGGCGCCGTGCCCGGACTGCCTGTGCGTAACGGGGCGTTCGAGTGGGATGTGTCTGCGCGCACTTTTCCCCTCCGTTCCCCAGATTTCACACAAATCACACGCACGCATTTTTGGGCGCATGAATATTTATTAGATGAGCTTCGGCGGCGGGCCTGCGGTATCAAATCCGACGCAGTTTTCGCCTTTGGGCAGAATTTCTGCAGAACTTTGGCGCTCCCTTTGTGGGGGTGGGTGGGGATTTTGGCATCTGCCTGTGCCCGGAGCAGCGCGCGGCTCTGATAAAAAAAAAAAATACAAAAAAAAAGAACTAAGCTAAAAGATGAGAGAACCGTTTATGAGGCGCGGAGTCACAGAGATCCGCGGCGCGAAACAAAGACGATCCCGTCTGCGCACCCGCTCTCCAACACGCTTGGATTCTTTTGTCCCCCGCCAGCACCGAGCCCGGCTTTACTCCCCGCCCTACCCGCGTCCCAACGAGCACATCCTCGCTAGTTTTTGCCGTTTTTATTTCGTTTTTCTTGCGTTTTTACTCACTGTGGCGCGCTCCCGGCGCTTCCTCCTCCGCTGCAGACGCGCTGTCTGCTGAGGAAGGGAGCGCCGGGGGGAGGGGGTCTCACTCTGGGAGGGAGCCGCAGCCACAGCGACCTTTAGCCCACCCAGAGTGGGATCTACGAGATGGACCCGTTCTTTATTCTGTGGGCATGATTAAAGAGCTGGGTGGGGGTCTGGGTGGGGGTCTGGGTGTTCACTAACATGTTTTTCTTATGCAGAAAAGCCAGAGAAGGTGTACCAGGGCGTGCGCGTGAAGTGGACGGTCAAAGACATGCTGAGGTTCTACAGAGAACAGGCAGCCAGTGGCGCGAGGCTCAAAACGGTAACAGCCCCCCCACCCCCAATTATAAAATCATAACTTAATGCGCAATAGGCGCTGCTCAACGGAGCGCGCGCGTTTTGGAGCCTTGATGAAGGCGGGACTCTCCTCTCTCGTTCCAGGCCTATTTGGAGATGAAGGAGCTCTACGCCTCCAGCGCCCCCGGTGAGTGAGTGCGCCGCGCGCGTGTCTCCTGGCTCGCTGTCTCCAGGAGCGTCAGTGTGGACACCCCCCACCCCCCTCTTTAAAACAGCTGTTCGTTCTCGCTCCACTTCCTCTCCTCCTCATTTTCTCCTCCCGTCCTCTGCAGGTGTCCGTGCTGACCCCCCTCCCGCAGCTGCCACGGCCGACACCCTCAGCTGCACCCTGCAGCCGCGCTCCGCCGCCCCCCCGATGCCCGATGGTGGCAGCATCCAGATGCCGCCGTGCGCGTTCAGCGGCGCGCAGCCGCCGTTCGGAGAGGCGCCGGGATCCGGCTTCGACCTCTGCCCCCGCGCCGCCGCAGGCTACTGCGGGCCGCCCCCACTGCTCCCGCCCTGCTCCCCGCCTCCGTGGAGCCACGGCCTCTCCTCGGACGTGGACTTCTACGGGCACGCGATCACGCGCGAGGGCGAGAGACAGGTGAGGCTGCTAGCTCAGTCGGGTTGGGGTTTCTGTTCTCCTGCCCCCACGTGAACCTGAACGCCTCTCCCCCGCAGGCCTCCTGCCCCGCCGTGGACCCGCTGACGCTCTGCGCCTCCTCGGACCTCCTCAGCTTCTCTCCGCAGGACTCCTTCTCCTCTTCCTCCTCCTCATGCTTCGACTCGCCCCCTCGGATGGGCCCCTGTTTCAGCCCCGCGGATTTCTACCAATACCCCCACTTTGAGCCCCCTCAGGACTGCGAAGCTGCCTGCTGGCAGCAGGAGAGCCTGCCTGCCCCCGAATACACGACATACTACCCCCCCACAGACTATCCCTACATCTGTCCCCCTGAGGACCCTTACTGGAGGAGGGACTGAGCTCTGACTGTCCTCTGTTGATGTTGATGACTGTAACCCCCCTCCCCCTCACACACACATTGGACTATTTTTCTGTTTTTATTTGCATCTTTATTTTCATTTATGTATTTTTTGTGCTGAATAAATGTGTCAAAACGTGAAGCAAGTGTTTCTGTGAGAGGGCCCCCAGGGGCCACAGGGTCCTCTGGTCTGACTCCTGCTGTGAGGGCAGCAGGACATTTTACGGCCTCCAAAACAGCAGCAGCAGCTCCGTCTCCTTCCCCCTTCCATGTGTGTTTTATCATGTGACGTGTGTGCGATTCCACATGCAGGATGAGCTGAAGTCGAGACACACACTGTAAAAAAAATTCCGTAGTTTTTACAGAAAAAAACTGGCAGCTGTGGTTGCCAGAATAAACTTGTAAAAAATACATCGACTATGTAAACAACTTTACAGGCACACCGTAAATATTACATACTTTAATGTTTTAATTTAAGTAAATAAGCTGTAATTTAAAAATTATTTTCTGATAAAACCTACAGATAATTTTTTTAAATTTGCTGGTCTATACTGTAATTCTAACAGTCATATTTTATAGAAAATACTGAATTTTAAGGTTATTTTGACCAATATTATGGGTAAAAATTACGGCAATAAACATTTGTTTTACATAAAATAATGTCTTAATTACAACAACCTGATGTTTAACAGTCTGGGATGTGTTGTTGTATTTACAAGATTATGACATTAAATTTATACAGTGTTCTGTAAAGTTGTTTACATTTTTACCGTATTTTCTACATTTTTATTCTGGCAACCACTGCTGCCAATTTGTTTTCGTAAAAATAACAAAATTTTCCTTTTTTTTCCATGCAAAATGCAATCACAGTAACATACTCTTGTGTTTAATTACTTTTTTGAAACCAAGATACTTTTTACAAATAGAGAATATAAAATGTAATTTGGAAATTTTAATTTAGGTGTTTCCTAATCTTACTGATGAATTTAAAGCATTGCTCAACAATCCTGATAAAAAAAATATTTGCACGTTTTACTTTTTTGTTGAGGTCTATTACATTTGGTCATTAGATTTGCTAAGACTTAAAAAGAAACAAAATGTACTGAAAATGTAACCCAGTTTCTAAATATCTGCTAACTGTGAAGCGAAATTCAAAGTGAAGAATCACTCCAATACAAAAACGTCTTTACATACATTTATTTTACCCAACCTTTTGCCTCTAAACACAGCAAATGTTTATCATTTGTAGATAATAAAACATTATTAAAAAATAAAGCACCTAAAACAGAAAACTATGTAATTACTTTTTTTTTTGCAAAAGATTAACAAAGAACAAAGAAACCTTAAAACTAAACTGCTTGCAATGTTGCTTACAGTGTTTACACGCCTCTCCATTCAAAATCTGACCGTTGCTGAGGTTAGGACTCTTGGGTTCAAGATGAGACGAGATTTGCCCTCCTTGTCCACTCTGGTCCCTCTCTCTGGGTTGATGGAGAAAAAGTATCTTCAGAAAGAGAGGAAAATAAAGGGTCAAAGTTAGAAAGTAATGTGCAAGTCATTACTAATACACACTCGATGAAAGGGCTCACTTTAGATAAATATTAAGTTTGCGGTTCCAGTATTCTAGAGCAGGGGTGCTCATTACGTCAATCGTGTTACCCAATAAACCGCAGGACATCAAAACTAAATACTCAAAAAAATACAAATATATTACATTTAAAACATTGCCGTCAGGGAATAATCCTCCTCACCATGATGTCACTTGATTGACATGAACAATAGCCAGTTAAACATCCTCTGATACATGTCACTGCACATGCGTGTTCAACTACAGAGTGCCAGATGTGTGATCGACTGGCAAATTGTGGCTGACATGGGAGAGAGCCTCTATTGGCCCAGCTGTGTGACAGGTCCCAGCAGAGGGTCAGTACGACCCGCAGGAGTGTTTATTCATCCTTAATTGGAAGCAAGACAGAGATGCCCCGTTTGATCAAGCCGTCCTGTCATGGCGACTGCTGGGAAGTCCGCAGTTCCTGCCCAAGGGATCCGAGCCCGCTCAGGCAGCACCGTCGTCCAGAAGCATGTGCTTCTCAAGCCCTGCCCAAGGACCGGGGCCCTGGCTGGGCTGCATGGCGTGTACTTTGTCGCCACCACTTCTCGCCGCCAGCCCCGCCACCCATTACAAAGCCTGAGTGAGCGACAGTGACCCCCCCTCCACCACCACCACCACCACCACCACCACCACCACCTTCCCATACGGTCTGGCTTCTGGGGGACACCTGGTTGATCCTACCAATAGCATATGCTTGTCTCAAAGTTAAAAGTAAAAAAATGAGCGCGAAATGTAGAGTTTCTTTTTCCCGTCTTAAGAAAGGTGTGAATGTTCAGTGTCAGACTCCTAACCGTAGATGTAGCTGTTAATGCGCTTTATTTAGTCTAGACAGACCTGGGGTCAGTCACTCAAAAAAGGAAGAAAAAAAAACTAGAACAGAACACACACAGAAGCTGAGCGGAGCCGCTGACATGATACGATTCAACAAGTTGTCAAAGGGAAATTGCTGGAAACTTTTTATCATGTTGTTATCTTACATGTTAATCTAAATGTATCCATTCAATTTTAAATCTGATTTTCACGATTAGTATGTGTCTTTAAGCACATAAATGATCATTTTAATTTTATATATATAGATCTTTTGGAGCTTGTAGTGTCAAACGTAGCTCGTATGCTGACAAAGTGTAAGCACCCCTGTTCTAGAGCAATCAAAATCTGTAAAATTATAACTTGAAGTTAAAAAGACAAACCTCTGTAAAAACTCCAAAGTTGATGTCAGCTCCGGTGGATAGTGGATGTTGAAGCTCTAGTAGTTTGCGAAGAAGATCATGCATAGCAGAGAAATGTGGGAAGCAATGCTGGCCTGCACAAGGTTTCCATCCAGACATAGCATGAACTTTCCTGCAGAAAGGCAGGAATGCCCTAAAAATGAGGAAGAGTAGAAAAAAAAGGTTAGGTTTATGTAATTTTAAAAACCCAAGGCTTGATTTAATACACCTGTGGCCAGACCAAGTGATTCAGATACCTGATTCTGGATTTTGGGTGGGTTAGCAAATACTTTTAGGTTTGGATACACTGATATAGTGTATCCAAGCATTCCTTTGTTTAAACTGCCTCTCGCTAGCTTACAGCTCCTCACAACCACAAGCTAACATTAGCATAGCAAAAAAAAAGTGGAAACAATATTGGAGCTATCCATTTGTACAGTTTTGAGCCAGATTAAATTTTATCAGAGCAGGGAGACTTTGGCTCGCCCATCGCAGTTGCTGTGTCACAAACACAAGCTTTTTTAAACTGCTCCACGAAGGAGCAAGAACAAGATTTTCCAATGGAGTGGGTCTTTCAAGACCCCCCTTTTTTGGTGTTTTTAACAGGTTCTTGTAGCCTTTTTCTCATGATGAAGAATATATATAAAATAGTTTAAGATTAAATTTTGGCTTCTGAGTATTTATTTATTCAAATTGTGTTGGATGAGGAGCAGATAAAAACCCGGTGTTTGAAAAAGCGATGGGTGGGTAAAAGTCTTCCACTCAAATTCTGAATCCTCCACTTGCAGACAAAAAGATCCATGTTGGTCTTCATTTTTCTCATCTCAGCTGTTATTTGGATCAAAACTGTACGGCTGCATTGCTCCAATGTTGTTCACCATTTTTTGCTAAACTAATGTTAGTTTTGGCTTATAGTTTAAACAAAGGGTTGAGGGAAATTAGTGAAAGGCTAACTTTCATGCAAACAGTTTCAGCCTCAACTCAGAAGCAAATTTCTAATGAGCTACAGCTTCTCTGCAGAACATATGTCTTAATAAACCACAAAGCCTTAAGTTATTTTATTAAAGCAAACAGAAAAGCCATTTTATTGAGACTTTAATGGAAGGAATTACTTCTCAAGAAAAATATGACCTATGTATTTCTATATACATTTTGTGAGTTTCCCTACTAAAACTGCATATTGGTTTATCTCTATTCACAGGTTGATCAAACAGATTGGAGATACAACTAGTGAAAAATATACACACATCTAATAAGAAGTCATGACTTGACAACTGAGTCACAGATCTGTTTTACCATCATCAATTATTTGCACCTGCCAGTATAAAAAAATTAAAATTGATTACTTACCGCATACTACAACAATTAGGAGTCAATTTCACGTCATCTGTCTTTACTTCTTCTGGAAGGCTGACATCATCCACATGGCAAAACATTGCATCTTCCATTTCATCCAAGTCGGGCAGCAGCAGATCACTGCATAAGTGACATCAGAAAGCTTAGTAACTGTTTTGATGAACACTACACACATATTTTCCAATCATTGTAAATATTCTATTTTTCCTGGACATAAGCAGTAAATACATCACATTAAATGTGTTTTTAAAACCAGTCACTGGACATGATACAAAGCAACCCTCCCTTATGAGGTCTTTAAAATTACAAGCTCTTTGACAGTATGAAGTTGACACAGGTCAAAAACCCATTTTAAATCTATGCCAACACAAGAAGAATTAGCTTTAGGGTGGGCAAACTGTGAACCTGATAAAAATGGGCCTTAAAAGCAGCATAAGTAGTACATGTTCGCTTACAGTTTGGGCCATGGCGCTTAAAAAAAACACTATTAGGTTAATTTCTGTGAACATTACAATACAATGCAAATCCCCTTAATGTTGCTAATATTCAACTGCAAAACTGACATGTAATCATATTTACCAACTAGAGTCCTTCAGGAAAGGCCCAATAACTGCACCTGAAAAGCCAAAACAAGAGAGAAAAAATTAACAATTAATAACATGCAGAACTGTACAAAGACAAAATTGTTCAAGAGAAATTGACATATTGATTGTCAGAACATTCCCCTGTGCTAACTTCCTGAATTTTCTATAAATTCTTGGTGTGTCCTGGATAACAACCCTTCAAAGTAAAAGCTCTAAACAGAAAAAATACAATAAATACATCTTAATTTAGTCAGTCAAATAAAAAATGAAAATATGTAGATTTTAGACTTTTCTATAAAATCTCAGTCATTTGACAACTCTCAGAGCCCAATATTTAAAAATATAACTTTTCTCAGCACTAATGCATATGAACTTCACCTCTCTACTACCAAAAAAAAAAAAAAAAAAACTCATACTATTACAGAATATCATTACAATTTTCTCAGCTAAAAGAAGAACGTGTCATAAATCCCACATATCTGTGGAGTTTTCTACGAAGCTTCTGTCTGTGAGGCTGAAACAAACGTTAGCGCCACATTTAGCATGACTGCATGTTAAGCTAACATCGACGGTCTGCAGCAGACAGTACACGTAAACGATCACAAAACTGCTAGCATCGTATCTATTAGCTAAAGTAGCGTCAGTCCACAGCATTAGAAAAACAAACACATCAGATTAACCTCAGCAAAATATCATAATATTAGCGTTTTATAGAGTTTGGAAGGAACAGAAAAACTTACCGCACGCAGATCTCTTCTGGTGTGGCTGTCAATCACGTATGGAAAGTTCCAGCAGGAGGGCGGACTGTGCGCTCTTGTTGGTCCAATCAGCAAGCAGAAGCAAACTAAGCTGCACAGCGATAGGGGGAGCTGAGGCGCCTAAAATTTGAAATTAGACACTAACCCCGTTTTCTGGAGGGAATGTTGCATTGTAATTCCTAAGTTAAGGTAACGACTAATCGATCCCATATGTAAAAAACAAAGGAAATATTGCATTTAAATAAGCAAAAGTGACATATTAATATTTCACTACAGTAAATGAACTGTTTTTGAAAATTACAATTGTTCTTTGTTTGTTTGTTTTTACTCTCTGCATTCATTTCTATGTTTAATGAAAAATGCCAAATGTTATTTAGAGCAAAGATAAAGTAACTATTAATAATTGCCATTTGTAACGACAAATTAATGTTACACTACATTAAAGAAACAGTTCTGTTCAATATAGGATTTTTGTTTGCTTGTTTGTTTTTATCCTTTTTATTAATTTCCTTTTTTTTATATAAAAATGCCAAATCATGTTATTCAGACAGGCCGTGTTTATTTTAGGTAAACATGTTTAATGAGAACTAGTTAACAGCCACATCTTTATGACTAAAAATTAACTCGAAATCTGCATTTTTTTGGCCAATTCTGATCCACCCACCCATCTATCCATCAATCTTCTGCTCATCTGGGGACCAGGTTGCAGAGGCAGCAGTCTAAGCAAAGATGCTCAGACTTCCCTCTCCCCAGCCACTTCTTCCAGCTCGTAGAGGGGGACCACACGGCGTTCCCATTCCAATTGAGAGACATAGTCTCTCCATTGCGTTCTGGGTCTTCCCTGGGGCCTCTGCCCATGCCTGGAAAACCTCCATAGGAAGGTGTCTGGAAGGTATCCAGACCAGATGCCTGAGCCACCTCAATTGGCTCCTCTTGATGTGGAGGAGCAGCGACTCTACTCCAAGATCTCTGGGTGACCAAGCTTCTCACCCCATCTCTAAGGAAGTGCCCAGCCACCCTGCGGAGGAAGCTCATTTCAGCTGCTTGTATTCAGAACCTTGTTCTTTTGGTCATGTCCCAGAGCTCATGATCATGTAGATGAGTATAGGAATGAAGATTGACTGTTAATTTAAGAACTTTGTTTTCTGGCTTAGCTCAGTCTTCACCACAACGAATCAGTATACTGACTGCTTAACGGCGGATGCCACTTCATTCTGCCTATCGATCTCACGCTCCGATCCTCCCTTACTCGTGAACAAGACATCAAGATATTTAAACTACTCCACCTGGGGCAGAAGCACTCCACCCATCCAGAGAGGGCAAACTACCTTTCGCCGATCAAGAACCATGGCCCCAGATTTAGCTATAAAGCGGTCTCAGACTTAGCACCACTATGTCTGAGAACCTCATCCCTAGCTGCTTCACACTCTGCTGCAAACCGCTCCAATGCATCCTGAAGGTCCTGTCTTGATGAACCCAACAGGACAACATCATCTGCAAAGAGCAGAGAAGAAATCCTGTGGTCCCTGAACTAGATCGCCTTCTGGCCCTGGCTACGCCTGAAAATTCTGTCCATAAAGACTATGAACAGAACCAGTGATAAAGGGCAGCCCTTTCTCACCAATAAAGAGCTTTTTGCCCTTTATCTGACCTGTTCCACCGGACAGATCAGATAAAGGGCAAAAGCTGTGGCCCCGGCTGTTGAGGACGCAAAAGCCCAGGCCACAGCTCGCTTAGACTGCCGGCATCCCTTACTTCTCATCCCTTACTTTTGGTGTCCACCACCAGGTTCGGAGGTTGCCACCAGAAGCGGCCCCAGAGTCTTTGCGACCACAGCTCCTAACAGCAACAGAGACAGTGGAGGTTGAAAAATTGGTCCACTTGCACAAACTCATGTTCCTTCCCGTCCATAGAGGTGACATTCCATGGCCCTAAAGTCAAGCTCCATGACCGGGGTTTGGGCCGCTGAGGCACCCGCATCCAACTGCCACCCAAACTACATTGCCCGGCCCCTTTTGAGCTCTCCTTTTTATCCCTTCTTCATGCGGGCACCCCTGAGGTTTCTTCGTTTTTTCCGGAATCCGGTTTTTTAGGAGTTTTTCCTTACCGCGAAGGGGGGTCTAAGGGCAGTGATGCCAGTATAGCTTAGTCAGTTCGTTAGTTTATTTTACTATTTAAGCCCATCGAGACGACTGTTGTTGTGATTTTGGGCTACACAAATAAAAATTCAATTGAATTGAATTGAATCCTGCAGGTAGAGGGGCCACTGGAGAGTATTCCCGCATCGTTTTTTCAGGATGGACTTGATCGGGTCCATGAGAGGAGCCTCTAACCCCAGGCAACAAAGGGGACTTTGGTTTAAAGCAAGTTACAGTCATGAATTTTTAGATTTTATAGCAAATCAGTGCCTATTTATCTTGTTTAAAGTGCAAAAATTACTATTTGTGAAAATCTATGTAGTGCAACAGCCGTCCACCCTGTTTATCTAACACTTTCCTCCTGCTAAAAGCATTTCAGTTCCTTATTAGGGGATCCTAATGAGCTGACTATTCCAGGCACATTTCCTGTAGATTACTCCGCTACCCTCAAAAACAAATAAAAACAAAAAAACAAAAAAAAAGGAACATTGGCAGGACAAAGGGAAATGGGAAACTTTGTTGGGTTCATCCAAAATCCACCACCAACAAAAAATGCTTAGTTTTGACTGAGCTTTAATAAAATCTAAACACTGACTTAAAACAAAACAAAAAAATTAAAGAAGGGGCTTAGCCTGCCCCAGTAAACTAGGTAATTGGGAATTGGTTTTGCCCAAATGCAGAGGTATAGGTAAATGTTTAGTGTATAAAGACAATGATTAAAAAAATGTATTAACAACTAATCACTAATATACTTATAAAAGTGTGGTCTCACGAAAACAAAAAATACATTAGCAACGAAAAACATTTACACACAGTAATGTTTTTTCTTAACAAAGGACAAATGTATTTTTCACATATTTATGCTGTTGGTGGCATGAGATTATATTGTTTTCCAAATGACAAATCAACTGTGTTTATTTTATGGTGACCCGTATATTTTACAAGGAAATATCTACATATTTAACATGTTTTTATTGTTAAAATAACAAGGATATTTACTTATTTTAAATGCTACAAATGCACGTAAAAAATACACAATTTTGTTTTTTTCTCAATTACAGTAAAATTATGTTGGTATTTTACAAAATTGTACTGTAAATTTTACGGACTTTTTTTACAGTGCACGTCTGTAGCCTCCAGAGACCATCGGTTCCTTTGTTCAGAGTATGTTCTCTGACTAAAGCTCCTCCATCCTTTCTGTTCAGATGTGGGCGTGGCTTCATCTGCAAACGTTTATTTCAGAAGCTGACAGTAAAAAAGTGGGACTGGACCTGGTGGTTAGCTGAGCCATGCAGATCAGACTGACGGAATAAAAGTCTGATCCTTTTGATGTTGAAACATGGATGACAATAGCCTTTTGTGGACACAATATTAGGATTTAATGTAGAAAATGTGGATTGCTCTGATCCAGATTCCAGCTCAGACCAGCAAAGCAAAGACGTTCACGGATCTGGTCGTCTAGTGGCTGGTCAGAACGGAGCAGAGCAGGGAGACTGTGATCTTATATGACCTTTTTCCAACAGCATTTTTAATTCTGCTCCTGATTCACAACGATTTGAATGAAAAAATACTAGAAACTCAATTTTGAGCTTCATTTTCTTTATAAATGTCCTCCATCATGAGGAAAAGGCCACAAGAATGTGTAAAAATCACCAAAAACACCATTTTCATCAGGGTGGGTCTTTAATCCTTTTAACACCAGAGATGTCCCTGGTGACGCCTAAATAACACACTCTCAGACTACCATAAATCTTCAACTGTTGAAAAAAATAAAAAAGTTGAAAAATATTAACACCAGTCACTAAAACTCTGGTATAATTGGCGTATAGCGCTTTCCACCTTCGTCAAAGTCCCAAAGCTCTTTACAGTCACATCCACAGACTGATGGCGGCTCCGCTGGCGCCAACCTTCCACCAGAGGCAAGGTGGGTTTCAGAGCCCAAGGATGCTTCTATGCATAGCTGGGCAAGGCGAGAATCAAATCTGCAATTTTCCAATCAGGGTTGACCGCTCTACCACTGCACCCACTAGTTTAAAGGGTCAAACTATCAGGTTGGAATCAGACCAGAGAAACAAACTGAAGACATGTTCCTAGAGTTCTAGAAGACTAATTCTGGTTTATTGAAGTATTGGTCCTTTAACCCTTGTGCTATCCTATGACACCCCCCCCCCCCTTCCATTGACGTGTTCTCCCTACCATGACAAAGGTGGATAAAGGTGGAGAGGATTTCATGTAATCCATGGATACCAGTGAAGATCACAAATCATTGAAGAAAAAAGGTTCAGAGCACTGTCTAGTGGGTCTAGATCAGTGTTTTTCAACCTTTTCTGAGCCACGGCACACTTTAACCTTGACAAAAATCCCGCGGCACACCAGCATCCAAAAAAAAAAAAAAGCGGAAACTCATTGTCTGTATTGACGGCCAGACCCCCCCCCCCCCAATCTCAAGTGCATTTGTGTGATAATTGTGGCAGAAAAAGCAGGAAGTTGCAGCTGTTTTTTCTAAGAGATGAAATAAAATTTACTTTCGAAAATTAAAAATCTGTTTGATGTGTGTTCTTTTTGGTTTCAAGACGTATAACAAGGACGACTCATTGTACGCTGAGACGCTGTCCCTTTGCATCATGGGAGATGTAGTGTGAAATTGGACGTAAAAGGGCAGAAAGACTAGCATCTCTGAGCTTCATTGTGTTGTTCTCTTGTTCCACTGCCTGATACCGAATTCTGTGGAAAGCTACACCGCTAAAGACGAGCTTTAGCTGGTATTTTTTGCTAAAACTGAGAGACGTTTGGAGCTAAATTGGAACAAGGAAGTTGAGACTTTAACCACTTCTGATTGGTCAGACTAATTACATGTGATTAGTTGCAGCTAAATCGCGGTACCGTCATTCTTATCAAAATGTCTTTAATAGAATCAAATAAACACAAAGAAAAAAATATTTTCTGATCTTTTATATTCTTAATTACTCAGTGTTTTATCAGGGTTTGTTTGGATGAACAAAGAGCTGATTTCGTGGAGATGGTAAATGTTTCTAGATCAGTTAATGAGGGCAATTTCCCACGGCACACTTGACCATCTCCCACGGCACACTAGTGTGCCGCGGCACACTGGTTGAAAAACACTGGTCTAGATGACCCAACTCCCAATGTTAAAGTGCCTAGGATAGACCAAGGGTTACAAACTGTCAGCCACAGTATTCAGGAGGCTTCCCTGAACCTTTCTCCTATGAAGAATGCAGAGGAGTACACAGCTCAGCAAAAGCTCTGATCCTCCGTCAGTACTTTTCAAATGTGTCATTAGGTTCTTCCACAAAGTCATTAGTCTTGGAATAGATAGATTCATCCACAGCATTTACTGTCCAGACTGCCTTAAACTAGATCAAGCCGCATGCATTTGACAGATGTTTGTGTACCTGATGACTCAGTCAGAGATAACTCATATTTTACGGCGTGGACCTGAATTTCCTTCCTCACAGCAGCGCTGGGCCAAAGCCATGGTGGTTGGCTCTCACTCACAGCCACTGTCAGGAAACTGCTGCTCCTGTGGAGCATCGATACCTGAGGATTAGGGGTAGCAGAATTCCTCAGAAGCGTCCTTTCATCCAGGAAAAACAACCATTCTGCTCTGCTTCCTTTCATCTTGGATGAAGTGTTTTCGCAGACAAATCCTGTCTTGGTTAAGGGCATTCTCATACTGAGTGTGCGTCCTCCAGTTGTGGAGATATCAATCCCACCCTACGGCTGATTTTATTGTGCTTTTACCGTGTTGATTTTATTTATTTATTTTATTTTCTGTAATGTACAGTGTCCTTGAGTGGCAAGAAAGGGGCTTTGAATAAAATGCATTATCATTAATAACATTTATTAAAGCTGTTTTGAAACAGTTTCATCAAGAAAAATACAGTCTCCATCACAAGTTTGAGACACCAAACAAGACTCCACCAATCCGAGAGAAACCTCAAAAGCAGGTCTAATTCAGTCCAGAATTGGACCATCAAAGCAGGAAGCTGCTCTGATGGATTTCCATGACGGCGTCTGAGTGGCAGACCCCATGGGGGTGGGGGGTACAGAAACAGTCGCAGAAGCTGCCCATCAGTCTGGGAAAAACTGAACGGGGCATTCGCAGGCAGCCAGGTCCATCACTCTACAGTGAGCTCAGGCTTTCACGCATGAACAACATCCAGTGTTGTTGTTGATCTTCCTGTCAGGGGACGTCCCAGAGAGTTCAGTCCAAGGTGAGACTCAACAAAAAAACAACTGGCAGCATGCTCAGTGGTTTAGATTTGAACCCAAAACCTCATTGCTGTCTGATCTACTTTGAAACTTCAAACTGGGAAACCATGAGCTGGACCAATACTTTTTAAAAACGATTTTGTCATTAGGAACAGAAAATGCTAAGACTTGATTTTGTGTAAGTAAGTAATTAAATCTTTATTCATATAGCACTTTTCACAGAGAGCGACTCACAAAGTACTTCACAATGTTAATACAATATAAAATCAGTGGCGAGATCCAATAAAACACACACAGGCATAGAAGTAAAGAAACAAACAAACAGGCAGAAGTGAACACAAGTAAAAGTCAGCTAAAAGCTCTCCCAAATAAAAACGTCGTAACTTCAGCTTTAAAACACTCCACTGAGTCAATCTGGCACAGAGACAGGGGGGGGTCGTTCCAAAGTTGGGGAGCGACTGCCTGAAAGGCGAGGACCCCCCTAGTTTTAAAACGAGTTTTTGGAACACACAAAAGATTTTTATCAGTGGACCTCAAAGAACTTGCAGGAGTGTAGGGAGTAAAAAGGTCAGAAATTTAGATCGGGTTTGTCCGCACAAGGCTCTAAAAACTAAAATCAAAATCTTAAAATCTATTCTAAATTTAACAGGAAGCCAATGTAGAGATAAAAGCAGGGGGTGGCATGAGTGCTTATTGGTTCCAGTTAAACGCCTTGCAGCAGAGTTCTGGACCAGTTGGAGACGTTTAAGAGACTTTTTGTTAAAACAAGTAAAAAGAGAATTACAATAGTCTAAACGAGAGGAGATGAAAGCATGGATGATCAGCTCAAGGTCAGATCTGGTTAACATTGTCTTCAGTTTAGCCACATTCCTCAGGTGGTAAAAACAGTTTTTGACCAAGAGCTTCGATTGAGAGTCTAGAGACATAGCTTTGTCCAACCAGACACCAAGATTCCTGAGACTGGGCTGGACAGAAGAGCTCAGTGAACCAAGGTGTCTTTTGATGGAGGGAATTTTGTCATCAGGAGCAACAATTATTGTCTCTGTATGGTTAGGGTTCAGGAGCAAATGGTTTTGTGCAGACAAACAGCTGAATGTCTCTGATCCAGCTTCAACCAGAACCTTCTGGCTACAGCAGTGATGAGTTAGACAGCTGGACAAAGACACCAAGCATGGACTCCTAAGGGGTCGCATACAGCATCCTGTTTGAGTCTGGTAACATTTCACTGGCTTTTGTGTGGGAACATCCAGACCCATGACGACCAGTCATTGAATACTAGTCTATAGAGGTCATCAAAGACGAGACGGAACTCTTCCGTTAATGGAAGCAGCTTAAAAAACTGCAGCTGAGCAAACCGCAGACGTCTAGAGCCATGGTCTTCAGACACAAGGCGGAGCAAAGTGGTGGAGAGACGATGATGCAGACATGTTCTGCAGCCACAGGTCTGGATGTACCAGTGACTGTAAATGCCTCTGGTAGCAACATGGTCCTTGGCCAGTGTGGCGCAGCAGTCTCTGGACAACAGAAGAAAGTTAGAACAAGTCTAACCACAGTAGCAATAATGACAGGGGGGCTTACTTTCTTGTGTGAGGGATGCTCATGGCAGCAGGAGTCCAAGGTGAGAAAAACTGAAGGACTTCATGAGGCCAGGCCACAGACCAAGAAGCAAGCATCAGCAAGTCTCTCCTCTTGAAAACCCGTGGGGAACAAAACAGATTCACAAACACTGGTGAGAGGCAACAAGTCAGCACCGGTGGAAAGCAAATTTGGAAGAGGAAAGGAAAGAAAGCTTAGAAGCATCAAACTTTCAGGGCTTGGCAACAGGACAGAGGCAAAGACGACCTGACACTGACTGAAGTTTTGCAGCTCCTTATGAAGGCATGTATGGGTGGAATAAATCAGCTGATTGCACTGCAGAGATGAGCTGCCAAGGTGAAGTACCCAGGATCATGACAGATTCTGAGTTAGACAGCCCTTAGTTGGTTGCCTTTCCCCTTTATGGATTTTGGATACTGGACTTGACCTGGATAACTGCAGGTGTCTTCCCCCAGTGGGACGTACCCCGAACACCTCCCCAGGGAGGCATCCAGAAGGCATCTGGAGCAGTTGCCCGAGCCACCTCAGCTGGCTCCTCTGGATGTGGAGGAGCAGCGGTTCTACTCCAAGCTCTCTATGGGTGGCCAGAGCTCATGACCATAGGTGAGAATTTGAATGAAGATGGACCGGTACATTGAGAGCTTTGCTTTCCAGCTCTTTCTTCACCACAACGGACCGATACAGCGACCACATAACTAAAGACACTGTTCCGATCTGCCTGTCAATCTCATGCTCCGGTCTTCCCTCACTCATGAACAAGACCCCCAGATATTTAAACTCCTTAACATCACCTTATTGAGCTTGGAATACATTGTAACGGTGCTCTCTCTGTTCGTTCTCTGGGTCGTCCGGAGGATTACTTACTCAATAAATAACATGGAACTGGAATAAACTGAATGAATGGCAAAGGCAAAAAAAAAATCAAATGACTGTAATGATCCAATCAAAGAGACGTCACCATGGTTCAGACGCAGTGGTGGACCTTCAGAGGGCTGAACCTTTTACAATTCTAAAAACCAAACGTCCTCCAAATCCAAAAGTGACATTGACAAAGCAAGAAAGGACAATTTGAAACAGACCCTTCTGTGGTTACTGGGAACTCTCTGATTTACACTCAAACTTGAGGTTTTTTGCCACTCCTTTGCAGAAAGCTATGATAATTTAGCTCCTGGTTTGACAGTCGAGCCTCAATCAAACTGTTGTTACTGTTGGCTCTTCCCTTTATACTGACCCTTTTTCAGGCGAACCAGTGTGGTTTTCCATCACTGCAGTGATTTAGAAAAGGAGAAGGTGATAAATGCTGAAACCTTTGAGGTGGAGAAAAAAGCAAGTGAGAGGCAGCCAGAGACATCCCGCATAGCTCCTCTGAGGCTGTGTTGGGGGGAGGAAGCAGGGCTGCCACGGTGGTTGGGCGTTCTGTGGCTCCATTTGTCATTCTGAAATGAAGGACCAGCAGAGCTGTTGTTGAGGGGTCAGCCATGGGGCCAAGCGTTGACCACAGGCTGTGGCTTTTTTCTGACAAAGGCTGTTTGACTTTTGCCCCATCCCAAGAAGGTCTGGGTCCTTGGTGAAACACAAATCCCCACACAGGTATTAGCTGTGCCTGAAAAAAACTGAGCCTTTGCAGCAGTTTTGTGCAAACCTTCATTTCCTCCTCCTCTCCTGATTGTCTCTGCTTTTCGGCTTTTACTATGGACATTATAAACTGAACACTTCTCTACCAGCTAGATGTAAATCTAAGTGGAGTCCAGCACTGGAAGATACTTGGCTGACCAATGCTTTTTCAGAGCCTGTCACAACGTGAAACTGTTGGTCAAGAACACAAGAGGGGGCGTTTTCCCAGAGTGCAACAGGTGAAGAAATAACATCTCTGTTCTGGTGAACTCCCTCATTTTTAAATAAGTTTTTGTGGTTTTTCTTTGTCAAAAGATCGTTAAGAGCTCTACATGACGGACTCCATGGTGAAGCTGGCCCCCGGGTGGCACCCAGCCCCCACGCTCTTATGCTGCACGGCGTCAGCTCTTCATTTATCCATCCCAACACAGCCGACCCAGTTTGGTTGGGAGCCCTTACTCTCCATTTTTCTGTGAAGTGACTATTGACTGTTCACCCCTCCTCTCTTGTATTCAAATGCCCACTGGTTCCAGGAAGCCAAAATCCCATACACTTGAATAGAGAAGTAAACAGCTAATAAAAGTAGGTGGGCAATTCAAAAGTCTGATTGGCAGATTCTCCCGCGCCCACGCTCAGGTGGAAGGGGAGTGAACTTCCTACAGGTTCAATCCGGTTGAGGGGGACATGGTGACATGAAAACAGTTCTTTTCCCCACCATGAGTGGCGATTTTTGTCATTAATTTACCAGTTCTTCACTGAGCTTGACCCTATCTCTCCTGCATTTGGGTCATGCTGATATACAGTAAAACTGTCTGCACAACTTATCAAATATGAGGAGGAGCTTGAAGAGAGGCTGTCTGCATTTGAGAGAGACACAAGAAATATTTAATGCAGCAAGTTAATACAAAAACCAGCTAAATTTGTGCCATTTATTCAACCATGAAGCACTTTTAGACCTGAAGAATCCATCCTCCATGCATTACTCCAAGCAAACGGGGTTGCTGGTGCCTATCCATGCCACTGATGGGCGTGGGCGGGGCTCAGCCTGGATGGGTCACCAGTCTGTCGCAGGCATGAACAATCCAAAACCTGCAAAAAATTCCTACAAATAAACTTCTACTTTTTAGTTTTGCCATTTAAACATCAATCTGAAACATTTCATCATATTTTGCAAACAGTAGTTAAACAATAATTAAAACATTACCTAGGTTTTCCATACACATTCAAATAGGGTCCTTTTAGTGAATCTTATCTTATATTTCAAACACATTTTCAACAGCAAAAACTGCAATATAAGTTCAACAAAATGAATGAAAATGTAACGCTTTGGCTGTTTTAATAATCAAAAACTTTTCTTTCAATGTTGTTTTCAGATCTAATGAGAACGAAAGATCAGAAACCACTGTTTATATAAAACGTCATAGGTTTGAGGAAAAAACACATCATGCAGGGATTTTCCTTAATGAAATGGTTTCAGCGGGAGTCGGTGAGATCACATTTGAAGTCAGAAAGACACCGTTAATGACTGTTTGTGCTCTGCACTCCCAACAGAACCAGTCCGAAAGACGAGCGGCTCGGTGTCTCTCTTTTTACTGCTCTTCTTTTTGTTTCTATTTCAGATGTTTATCACCTGCTCAGGCTTTGATGAGCAAATTGATCTATCAACAGATTGGTCTATCAGCAGACTGATCTGTCAGCAGATGACGAGCCCCCAGAACCGCTATCAGCCTGGTGAGCAGTGCTGGTTGTCTGTGCGCTGGTGCTCTGGCTTAAGGGTTAAGGCAGAGCTCAGAGCCACTGAGATCAGTCCAGTGCTCCATCACAGATCTACTGTAAACAACCCTGATGGTACCCCTCACCTCCACTCCACTCCTAGTCCAGTACAGTGGCAGATTTTGATATGGGTGTGGTGGGCGGTGGACCAGGGCAGCACTTCATAGGGGGCGGCATTTTCCGTGCCTGTTGCGTTACACATGATGTGCTTTTAAATTCAAAGAGGCAGCTTTGTGCTTTTATTTTTGACATGGCTGCAGCTGCCGACTGTTTACACTCCTATTTTAACACATCAGACTCTTAACAATGTCTTCATCCTACTCCCTCTTCACACTTATGGTGCAAAAAAAAAAAAAAAAAAAAAAAAGATGAAATAACTTAGACTGAAACAACGTAAAACAGGCACATGAAAAGGAATTAGGCAGAACAAACACCTGTGCTCAACCCAATTTCGACAAAAGCAGGCACTGGGGATTATTTCCCACAATTCCCTGCTCCGACACAGCAGACCCGACGCGCACGTGACCACCGCCCTCTGCTGCAAGACGCTTGCGCCCCCACCTCTTTACGGTAGTCTTTGGAACATAACAAGTCAAAAACTCGAGAGGGGGGCGCAACTCACCGGTGGCTGAATCCCACTAACAGGTGATTGGGAGTCTTTTTCTATCTAACAATCCACTCTGGGCCGCAGCTGCCCCTCCCATCACAGAGACGGAGCCGCGTGTCAGAGGGAAGGGGAGGGGTGGGGTGGTGGGCGCAGACCATTTTTTATGGATGGAGGTTTTTGGAGGATTTCTGCTGTTGGTGTTGCACAAAATTAGGGAAATGCCAAATATTTTTGAATAATCCATCTGATGATTTCTATGATTTAGTTTTTAATGTTTTAGAAGACCTAAAAATAGTAATCACAATGAGTTTTTTTTAGATCTAATCCCTCTGAAATGTTTCACAAAGACACACAGGACGTCACACACCAAGAAATTATTGCTAAAAATGAAGCAGGAGTCCATCTCTAAAAAATGATAAAAGACCAAAGAAAACGGAATTATTTGATTTGTTATTTCTTCTTCTTATTATTATTTCCAGGCTTTCTTTGTTTTGTTCTGCAGCATGTTCATATTTGTATAGTTTTGACAGAATATATTTTTATGGAGAGCAAAAAATTACAAGTTATTTAAGGTTTAACTTGAGTTATTCTGGCTTAATGTTCCTGTTTTTATTCATATTTATGTTCAAAAAGTTCAGTTTTAAAGGTTTAAAAGTTTAGCTTTAGTGTGTTCAGTTAATGTTTATCTTCTTCGACCCAAAACCTTAAGTGTGTTTTTAATTTAGGCCCCCTGTGTGACTGAGTTTGACCCCCCTGTAATACGAGTCTAGAAAATTCATTTATCTTTTGTGTAAAATGGTTAAATAGAAGATAGGGAACACAACAGGATGTTGTCAAATTTTGTATGTGTGCGGGGGGGGAGGGAGGGGGGTAAGTAAGTGTAGAACCGCCACTGGTTCAGTCCATCAAGGTTAGCTCAGGGGCAAACACTTCAGACATTTAGGTTGTAATCTCAAGTGCCTGATAAGGCTGCGCTATCCCTTTGATAAGAGAACAATGAGCGGGCGGAGTCCCTCTCTGCTTACGTGTAGGTCTGGGAACAAACTGGGCCAGAAGACAGCTCTTTGTTTATTACACTCCAATGAAATGTGGCTTTTGGGAGGGAGGCAGGATCCGAGACAAGGACCAGATTCATGGATTCCATTTATGAGGCTGAAGGTTCTCAACCAAGGTTGAGCACACAGGCATGGAGTTACATTAAGTGTACTCTGACCCCGGTGACTCCGTGCTTTACATGTAAGCAGGTTCCTAAAAAGGCCCATACCATCAGGCCTCCACCCCCGTGCTTCACACCTGGCTTGTCACGTCTTGTGTCTGTTCAGCTGCACTTTGGTGAACTTTAGTGGTGCTTGAGTCTTCTACCTACAACTGCTTGTGTCATTGGCAGTCTGGCAGTCTTTTGGAACAAGGTCAGCCTCGTCCTAAGAGTGTGGGTTAACTCACAACCCACTGGGTAACATTGTCAAATTCAGAGATTTAATGGTATTTTCAGCCAATATGTCTCTACCTCAACATAGGGAAGACTCCACCCTCTATTATCAGTCTGTGCTTCTTGTCAATCATCTTTGCTGTCTGTACTTTGGAGTGTTAGAGGGGTCTGCAGCAGAACCCACTGCCCCTGTGGCAGACGCTTCACACTAAAGTCCACTGAAAGTCACTAGAGAAAAGGTTTCACGTGATGTTTCCTGTCAGAAAACAGGAGCACTGATTCCACATGCCACTCATCTTGCTGCTGATGTCCAGGAAGTTCTGCACGTCTGACAGTCCCCGCCTAAAAGGGCCAGTCTATTTCAGGTCACAGATTTCAGGTTAAACTGTAACGGAAATACTTTTGAATTAAAAATAAATGAAACACATAGTTCACAAGCTTATTAACTAGGGGGTGGGGGTTGAGGAGCCTGCTCGATAGCCTGCTGGTCAAATTCCAGGCTGCACAGTCAGTATGCTCTTGGGCAAGACAAGACACCCAACCTTGCATTGAGCAGACAGTGTTTCAGTCAGTCAGGACTCTAAATGAGTTTCAGTAAGTCAGGACTCTAAACAGTGGAGGTGGAGCAGACACCCCACTCTGCTCTAACCTCCAACAGACTGATGTCACACAGCAGCTAGTAAGCTTTTCCTAAAAAACTTGCCTGTTTGAAATCCAGGACTCTAAATGAACCAGTCAGCGGCTTAAGACAGACAGATCTTGATCGTCATCGTCACAAGTGCAATGAAATTCAAAAAGTGCTTCCTGCCCCATGCAACACTCATACAGAGTTATTCAGCCTGACTTTGTAGAAACAGTTCCAAGAAACGAGCAGAACATGCCACAGAATTTCAGCGCAACTGCAGCAGAGCAGGGAAAGAGTGTCAACAAGAAATATCTGGCACTTGCCTCAACCCAATCACCCGGTGAGTCAGAGCAAGAGCAACACGGCTAAGGTGCAGATCAAGTCCACAGCAGCTCCTTCCTCCCTGTCATCAAGTCCACACCCTTCCAAACAGAGAAAGTCATGTCTGTGTGCACAGATCAGTGCACGCTCCCCCTGGAGCCTCAGAGGCATGCAGCTTTCTGTCTCACCTCCTGCTCTAACTCCTCTATTACAAGATTTTGAAATGGATTAGATTAGTAAATTTGATAGTTTTAGGGCTTGAGGTAGTATCTGAGCAAGCCACCCCCTCCAGTGGTTCTTCTTGCCTCTGGTTTTACTGTATCTGGTTATCATGCTCCTGTAGGGACCTGTGTGGGGTGTGGGGCTTAGACTCTATGGGTCAGACTAATTACTTGAGCAGGAGGCACTTGTCTCTAGGAGCAAAGCTGCCCCTACGGGCTACTGCTACATAATTGGTTTTTGTATTTTGACTGTGAATGTTATTACATGTAGAAAGTGGAAGTAATGGTGTGAGAAGAATATTAAAAAAAAGGATCTGATCATGGAATAAGTGGTGCCGCATTGTCTGTTCTTAAACTTTCAGATTCCTTTTATTTCATCTTTTGCTTTTATTTTTCAATCAGGTGTTTTGATCCTTGCTGGGTAATGTGCATGCACGTGCATGTATCTGGATGGATATACATGTGGATATATCTGGTTGGATGGATGTGGATGTAACTGGATGGATGTGCATGCATCTGGATGGATGTGCATGTGGATGTATCTGGATTGATATGCATGTATCTGGATGGATGTGGATGAATCTGGATGGGTGTGCATGTATCTACCTGGATGTGCATGCACGTGCATGTATCTGGATGGATATACATGTGGATGTATCTGGTTGGATGTGCATGTGGATGTACCTGGTTGGATGTGTATGTGGATTTATCTGGATGTATGTGGTTGGATGTGCATGTATCTGGATGGATTTGGATGTATCTGGTTGGATGTGCATGTGGATGTATCTGGTTGGATGTGCATGTGGATGTATCTGGTTGGATGTGCATGTGTCTGGATGGATGTGCATGTGGATGTATCTGGTTGGATGTGGATGTATCTAGATGGATGTGCATGTATCTGGATGGATGTGCATGTATCTGGATGGATGTGCATATGGATGTATCTGGATGGATGTGCATGTATCTGGATGGATGTGCATGTATCTGGATGGATGTGCATATGGATGAATCTGGTTGGATGTGCATGTATCTGGATGGATGTGCATGTATTTGGATGGATGTGCATTTATCTGAATGGAAGTGCATATGGATGTATCTGGATGGATGTGGATATGGATGTATCTGGATGGATGTGCATGTATCTGAATGGATGTGGATGTATCTTAATGGATGTGCATGTATCTGGATGGATGTGGATGTATCTGGATGGATGTGCATGTGGATGAATCTGGTTGGATGTGGATGTATCTGGATGGATGTGCATGTGGATGAATCTGGTTGGATGTGTATGTATCTGGATGGATGTGCATGTATCTGGATGGATGTGCATTTATCTGGATGTATGTGCATGTATCTGGATGGATGTGGATGTATCTGGTTGGATGTGCATGTGGATGTATCTGGTTGGATGTGCATGTGTCTGGATGGATGTGCATGTGGATGTATCTGGTTTGATGTGGATGTATCTGGATGGATGTGCATGTGGATGTATCTGGTTGGATGTGAATGTATCTGGATGGATGTGCTGTTTCTGGATGGATGTGCATGTGGATGAATCTGGTTGGATGTGCATGTATCTGAATGATGTGCATGTATCTGGATGGATGTGCATGTGGATGAATCTGGTTGGATGTGCATGTATCTGGATGGATGTGCATTTATCTGAATGGATGTGCATATGGATGTATCTGGATGGATGTGGATGTATCTGGATGGATGTGCATTTATCTGAATGGATGTGCATACGGATGTATCTGGTTGGATGTGGATGTATCTGGATGGATGTGCATGTATCTGAACGGATGTGCCTGTGGATGTATCTGGTTGGATGTGGATGTATCTGGATGGATGTGCATGTATCTGGATGGATGTGCATGTGGATGAATCTGGTTGGATGTGCATGTATCTGAGTGGATGTGCATGTATCTGGATGGATGTGGATGTATCTGGATGGATGTGCATGTGGATGAATCTGGTTGGATGTGCATGCATCTGGATGGATGTGCATGTATCTGGATGGATGTGCATTTATCTGGATGTATGTGCATGTATCTGGATGGATGTGCATGTATCTGGATGGATGTGCATGTATCTGGATGGATGTGGATGTATCTGGTTGGATGTGCATGTGTCTGGATGGATGTGCATGTGGATGTATCTGGATGGATGTGGATGTATCTGGATGGATGTGCATGTATCTGGATGGATGTGCATGTATCTGGATGGATGTGCATGTATCTGGATGGATGTGCATGTACCTGGATGGATGTGCATGTATCTGGATGGATGTGCATGTATCTGGATGGATGCGCATGTATCTGGATGGATGTGCATGTGGATGTATCTGGATGGATGTGCATGTATCTGGATGGATGTGCATGTATCTGGATGGATGTGCATGTATCTGGATGGATGTGCATGTACCTGGATGGATGTGCATGTATCTGGATGGATGTGCATGTATCTGGATGGATGCGCATGTATCTGGATGGATGTGCATGATCATGAATATGAACACACAACCATGTCAATGTATGTGCGTCATGTTGTGTAAATGAGTGAATGTGCTTGTTTACATAACTGCTTGTTCATGCATGTGCATTTGAGTGCACATCTATGAAAACGTATAAGTGTTTCTTCTGTAAAGGACGCAGAACTGTCTACCATGGTGGGGCTTCAGAATCTGGGGGTAGCCGGGGTATTTACGAGAGACAATGACGGTTTTTCCAGGATGCCATAAAAGTGCCACACTCGTTGTGCAGCTGGCGTTTTGTCTGTTCTTTCCGTTTGCCAATCAGCCCCTTGTAATTATTTAGCACCACATTAGAAAAAGGTTAGGCTGACGGGTTCCAGCGTAGTCGTTTTCATATAACACTTGAATCAAACCAGACTAGTCTGCAGGCTTTTGTCCTTACATTGTTTTACAGATTTTTCAGTCTTTTTATCCATTTCTTTTTTCAGTTGGTCTGTGTTTTCCTTTAGCTTTGTTTGTTAAAAGGAGTAGCAGCTATTTCCTTTTGTTTGTTCCTATTTATGCAATTTTTACTTGTTGCTCATCAACAAGTAACTAGTGCTTTGTGATTTCCTCATTTACTTTCCCATTATGCTGCTATTTCGTCCAGGATTTGGATGATTTCTAGCTCTGTGTGTCTGTGATTGTGATTATAAGCCAGTGTTATCCAACGCATTTGAGGCAGATTGTGAGTCACATTCAGGGCAGCTGTTGATCTAGAGGTTGTGGGTTGGGGAGCCCTCTGCCAGGCCTGCAGTGGTTAACCCTTTAACAGTGCAGAGTCTCTTGAACTGTTTGCACACTGAAGGTCATCTCAGCAGCCTCACTCTGATATGAAACACGATTACAGTAGCAACCAGCGTAAACCAGGGGATTCTGAACCTGAGAAAAACGGCTTTTCTCTGTTTTAGAATCCGTTGGAGTTACACTGATTAGTTCAGAAGATAGTGTGTTAAAGGTTTAAATGTCTCGGTTTTGCAGTTTTGAAAGCAGTGTGATGAGTTCTTGATGACTGCATATTGTAAATCAGGAGTTTTGGCCGTTTACCCTCTAGTTTTTGAACTTCAAGTTGCATTTAAACCACAGTTTAAATAAAGTGTTTGAGTGACTGGTTTTTGTTCATACAATCGCGAACAAGTTCGCTTTTCAGGCACCAAAAACTCGGCAGTCTCTTTCCCCCCTACGGCGGTAGATAATTAACTCACCTGTTCAGCGTCCTATTTAGTCCAGGTGTGCAGCCGTTCATTCTCTTTCTTACCACAGCGCCGCTTTCGTCGCCCCACCCTCCTCCCCGGCTTCCACCTGTGGGCTTCGTTCGGGGTTTCTACCCTAAAGTTTATGGAAGTTATCTCATGGAATTTTACGGAGCCTTATGCCAATCAAAGTTTGTGAATGCCAACTAAGATGTAAATTAAGTATGTGAAAATAAATGTATTCTACTGCAAGAGTTTTTGTATGACTGAAATGTTATTTATGGGTTTCTCATTGAAGAGGTCCATCTGACAACAGTAATGATATGAAGCCATCATTTAAGGCTCACAGCAGGGTTCACTGTAGGGTTCACACGGTCGACCTTTAGACATGACGTGTAGTAGAAAAGTGGGGTTGATTTTTACACCTTTTTTAATGATCAGGAACCACTCATCAGGCAATGAAGGGCCGGTATGTGAAGCATCTTCTGCCTGTGTTTCAGGGCGTTCAAACGGCAGGTCGACTCTAGTTGTGACAAGTGGAATACAGTTCCTGTCCCTGTGCCAAGTGTGCAGTTGCACCTTGGTGTCTGATAGGCTAACATTGGCACAGAAAGTTTCACTTGTCTGCCAAGAACAGAAAAGAAAAACAAATGCTGAAGGGGTTTTTCTGCTCTTCCCCCTGAATTCATTCCATCCTTACTTCTCATTTCTGCACCCGGATCCAATCGATCCAATTTCCACAATGAGAGATCTGGGAGAGTCTCTGGGTGTGATTTGGAGGCAGAACCTACGGAAAGCCCCGTCCAGAGGCTCAAAAGCCCCGGTTCAAAGGGAAAAAATGCCTCACCGACATAAATAAAGCCGTTTAGCCAACCAGGCTCTTTTATGTGCCGATTCAGTGGCGACGAGGAGAACATTGTTGGATTCCTTTCAGGAAAACTTCTCCATAAAACGCGTTTATTCATTAACAGACATATTTCCAACTATTGCTCTCCTAGTTATTAATCTGCAGGGTGCGCAGACATGTCACAAGATCCACTAGCTTTCCCGCATAACCTTCTGAAAACACCTGTTACCTGAAGCCCTTTCCTCCAGCTCTGAACCCATGTTGGTGCACTTTTTTTGACATTGTCACCTGAGCTCTTCTCTCAGGTTTAATCCCTGTGGGATTTCACTGGTTCAGTAAAGTTCAAAAATGTGCAGAGCTAATCCATCTGCATGAGTCAGAGGCCATGAATGTGGTGGTTTGTCACAAACGCAGAAAGATAAACTTCTTGTTTTCTGTGGGTGGGTTTTGTCTTTTACTGAGCGGGTTTATGATTTATGAGTGTGTGACATAGCAGACATGAGCGGACATGGCCCGGACCTCACATCTCTCAGGCTCAGCTCAGCCTACGGTGTCCTTACAGTACAGATGCTGGGCAGCAGCGTGAAGCCGCCTGGAGCCAGGCAACAACAGCTCATGGCTGCCGTCATGACAGAGCTGTGCACACTTTGGTTACTGCCCCTCTGGACACAACGTGGTTCTCCAACGTCTGCAGGGTTTTCGGCACCACTCAAGCTGCAAACAAAGAAGCCTTTTTGCAGGGACTTCATGAGTAAAGAGTTCCATCCAAACCCGCTAATCTTTTTTGGGGTCACAGGAATGCTGGAGCCTATCCCGCGTACTGTCGGGCAAGGCAGGGTACACCGTGGACCCTGAAGAAAGCTTTGTAAATACAGGCAAAAGTCCCTACTCTCCATTTAGAATCCTTTGGGTGTCGTCAGAGATTATCGGTCAGGTGTGTAAATCCATGGTTTGATAGGATTAAATGTTGGTAATCTGTCAATCAACTGCATCATTTGTCTTTTTTTACTGGTCCTTTCAGCAGTTAAGCAGACAAAAGCCGAGAGCCTCCCATTGTGGGCCGATGTGATGTGTGTCCCCAGTTCATATCCCTTTTCCTTGTGGTAAAGCAGACGGGTGGGCATTTGAAACTAGACACCAGAACCAGAAACAGAGTCAGAGGGTCAACCGGGAGCCAGAGGAAACAGAGGCATCCCATAGACCAGGCGGAGACCTGTTGTGCCTGTTAGGATTAGTATCTCATTTTTTGAGCTCTGTTTGTTCTAGTTCATCCGTTTAAGGACAACATTAAAGCTGAAGACACTTGTCAGAGGCTGAAGCTGTCAGAGGTACTAAAGTTCCCTTGCACAGCCTTCAGGCTAGACATTGACTTTCTGAAAAGGTTTGATCCCAGCCAGAGGTGTTTCTACAGTAGGTTTCCTTCAGGCTCCTGTTGTAAAGCAGACATCTGTGGAATCTACGATGGAGCTTATACCATTTAAGAGTTTCCTTTGAAGGTTTATCGCTGGATTTATGGATAACCTTTGTGTTTCTGCTCGTTAATATTTGAGCGGTTGTATCAGCTTTGTGAATCCCCAAAAGCTGCTGTCGGGTCAAAGTGATTCGGTTGTTTCCAGGCGGCCCCCGGTGGTGGAAAAGCATGTCCCGGACGGTCAGTGGAGCTGCAGGAAGAGCGCAGCGCCACAGCAGCTCAGGTCGTGCGGTGCCGTCACCTTTCACCTGTGCGTTTCTTCTCTGCAGTGCTTCCTGCAGAGAAAGCTCAGACCTGATCACAGGGACAATAGGTCGGTGGTTCAAGCAGCGTGCCGCCCTGCAGGGGAAAGTAACAGGAAAGCCCCACTTATTTTCCTTATGTCTCTGTTGTGTCAACATCATCCAACCCATCAATTTCTCACCATTGAACATTTCTCACCACTGTTCTCACTTTTCCTGTTTTACCTCTGTTTTGTTTTCCAAGGAAACATTGTTCAGCAAAAGGAAGTTTCCCATTTAAGTATTGTTTGGCATTAGAAAAGAAGCAGCACCAACTGAAATTTCTGTGGAAAAGCAAAAAAAAAAAAAGATGGCACATCGGGGAGTTTCCAGCCTTGTGCAAACCTTTGTGACATCAGGGCTTGCTCAGTAAATGAGAAGGCGGGAGTTATAAATCTGTTGACCTTGTGAGTTCTGCTGGAGGGATGTGAGCAGAGATACGATGTCTTTGGAGAAAAAGCCTCATCCTTCAGCACGCCTGCAGGTGCTCCTGAAGGACGTGACAAATTGGAGACACCTCAGCTTTCATCAGCAGCTCTTTCTCTTTATCTGCCTCTTTCAGTGTTTGAGGACAAACTCTCCATTCTGTGGCAGCTGAGGGACAAGCCTAAGCACGACGCCTCCTTCATTGCAACAGCCAAGCTCCTCTGTGTCACGGCTCTGCTGGAGATCATCCCACTGCAGCCCAGAGGGAGTCGTCCCACTGGCACCCACATCATTAGCCTTACACCACCATGTTTTACAAAAATGCTACTTAGTGTGTTTGTGTTCAGACAATAGAAGAACAAGCAAAACTGATCATACTTCTAAAAGTTCTGTTCTGACTTAATCATTCTACAAACCTCAGTGTAGCTGCATCACTGCAGGTTTTCTTTGTTTCAATTGAAAACAAATATATAAAAGGAAATTCTGGCTCCATGAACAGTTAAACCCTTTTTATGTCTTTATGTGTTTTAAAAGGAAAGAAAGTTTATTTATTTTTATACCATGGTCCGGTGAATACTTGATTCTGATTGGCTGCTGGGTCTGCATTAAAAAGTGGTAGACCACAGCGATAACCGCACGGTGAAAAAGAAGTTCCGGTCACCTTGCTTAAATGTTTTGTATCACTGCGCCGGCTTCTTTAAAACAACCTTTAGCTTCATCATCTGGACAAAAACAAGCTGTAAGCGATTAACTTTCCCTCTGAATTGATGCTTTATTCAACCCATTGAAAAGACCAGCATATATATATATCGCTTTATATCACAGAATCTTGACTGCAGCAGTGGTGCGGCGCGACGCAGACTATTTGTTGTGTCGTGCGCCGCGATGCAACAAATAGTCCACTTTTTGTGAGAAAAGCGATCAAAATAAAAATAAAAAACAAGAATTAAGGACTAAAAACTGGTTAATATTTATTGCTTTTGTAAGTGACCATGGTATAAGTGGGTTAATGGCCTTCGAAGTGTGCATTATTCCTTTTTAACACACTATGATGGATGGTTCTTCTAAACCTGTCTTTTCCCTTTCGGGCTGCTGGAGCCTATCTCAGCCGCTAGTGGGTGAAGGCAGGGGTCTGTCTCAGGGCCACGATCACACACCCATTCACTCTCACACTCAAACCTAGGGACCATTCAGACTAACCAATTAACCTATGGAGCATGTTTTTGGACGGTGGGAGGAAGCCATTGAAAACCCACGCATGCACGGGGAGAACATGTTAACTCCACGCAGAAAGGTCTGTTTTGGGGCCTTCTTGGTGTGAGGCATGAGCACTAACACCCCTTCATTTGCGTTATGCATTGTAAATGGCAGAAACACAGACATTGTAGTGTTCAGGCTAAAACCTTTTGGAAGTAGCTCCTCCCACATGCCTCTCCTTCACCACGCCAGGTGGCCAACACAAATTTGATGCACGAATCACGTTCAGTGTGAACACAGGTTGAAAAGAAGGAAGAAAAGATCAGGAGAAGGAATTGGATAATGAACGAGAAACTATGTGTACTTTTGAATGTTTTATTTGGCTAGACTTTGTGATCCATCTCAGTTAAAACAGACTGACTGTTTGATCTATCAGACTGACTGATCCCTCCATGGATCAGACTGACTGATCCATGGAGGATCCAGCAGGAACATCTCCCACTGATCTCCTGGACTTCCTTTTTTCAAGATTCAAGGTTTTGTTGCCGTTGGCACATGCGGTACATCGGAATTTTTCTTTGGGATCTCTCATGTCAGAATAAATAAGAAAGGACAGAAAATAATAGAAAACTAAATAGAATAAGGTTAAAAGTTAAATTTAGACAACGAAAGTACAAGGTATATAAAAAATATAAATATGAGTAAATATGAATATTGCAGCGTCCCACTCTGTTCAGAAGAATTATTGCACATTTGGAGTTATTGTTTATTGCACTTGGTGATTTAGTCCAGTCTTTCCTCTTGGATGTCCTGTGCCAGCATTCTTATTGCTGTTGGGAAAAGGCTGTCGTGGAAGCGTGTGGTGCATGCGTGGACGCATTCAGCCCTGCGACGTCTGAGGTTGTGGCCTGAGTCCACACACTGGATCAGTGCGTGAGCGGGGTGGTGTCTGTCTTTGATTATCCTAGACACTCTCCTCCTGCAGCGTTGTTCATAGATGGTGTCCATGGATGGAAGGTTGCAACCTATGATTTTGCCAGCTGTGTTAATGACCCACTGCAGCATCTTTCTCTCTTTTATGGTGGTGTTACCGAACCAGGCTGTCAGTCCGCTGGTGAGGATGCTTTCCACAAGCCCCCTGTAGGCCTGGGTGAGGGTCCGGCGCTTCAGACCAGCCTTCTTCAGCAACCTGATGAAGTACAGCCTCTGTTGGGCTTTCTTCACTGCAGCAACAGAGTTTCTTTTCCAGCTGAGGTTGTTAGTGATCTGCAGACCCAGGAATCGGTGGCAGTCGGTCCGCTCCACCACAGTCCCGTTGATGATGAGCGGCTGATGTAGTGGTCCTTTCCTTCTGTAGTCCACAATTACTTCTTTTGTTTTCTCTATGTTGAGAACAAGGTCGTTGTCCTCTCCGTAAATGGTGATCCTGTGCACCAGGTCTCTGGATGCAGACTCGTCCCCTCCCCTGATGAGGCCGAGGACGGTTGTGTCGTCTGCATACTTAATGATGATGTTGTTGGAGTCGGGGGAGGTGCAGTCGTAGGTGTAGAGTGAGAATAGCTTTGGACTGAGGCAGCACCCCTGTGGTGTACCGGTGCTGACTGTCAGCTCAGCAGAAACCTTCTTTCCCATCCTCACCACCTGTGGTCGGTCGGTGAGAAAGTCAAGAATCCAGTTTCTGGTGGGTGTTGGTATACCCAGCTCTGCTAGTTTTGCAGCCAGGGGCCTGATGGTGTTGAAGTAGAGCTGTAGTCCAGGAACAGAATCTGGGCATATGTGTTCTTGGTGTCCAGATGTTGCAGGGTGAAGGGAAGTGCCAGTGCCACCACATCTTCTGCTGATCTGTTGGGGTGGTAGGCGAACTGGTGGGGGTCTACTGATTCGTCGACCAGGGAGTTGTTGTGTGACAGAACCAGCTTTTCCAGGCATTTCATTGCTACAGGAGTGAGAGCCACGGGTCTCAGGTCATTCATTGTTGCGACGTGTGTTTTCTTCGGGACCGGCACGATCATGGAGGACTTGAAGATTCGGGCCACCGTTTCCTGTGATAGCGAGAGGTTGAAGATGTCTGTATACACCTCTGCTAGCTGCTCCGCGCAGGCTTTCAGGACTTTTGGTGAAACGTGGTCCGGTCCCCTCGCCTTGTGTGGGTTCACCTGCTTCAGGGCCCTGAGGACCTGCGTGTGAGACACCTGAAGCGCAGCCTCTTCTGGGGCCCTGGAGGTCTTTTGGGGGACCTCTTTGTTGTTCTGGTCAAAGCTTGCGTAGAAGCTGTTAAGGCTGTCTGGTGGGATGTTATTCTAGAACTCTGATCTGCTGATGTGTGTCTTGTAGTTGGTGATGGATTTGATCCCCTGCCACAAGTCTCTTGTGTTGGTTTCCCCTGTGGCGGCTCTCAATTTTCTGGCTGTAGCTTCTTTTGGCAGCCTTGATGGACTTCTGGAGGTCATAGCGGGCGTGTTTGTATGCTGTGCTGTCTCCTGATTTGAAGGCTGCGCGCTGTTTGTATATGTTATTGCGCACGTCTGTGTTGAATCAGGGTTTTTGGTTAGGGAAGGTACGGATGGTCCGAGTAGGAATGCAAATGGAGGTGCACCAGTCTATGTAGCTGCTTACTGTGTCAGAGTATTCATCAATGTTAGGCGAAGCTGCTTTGAAAATGCTCATATCTGTGGCTTCTAAGCAGCCTTTCAGTTGTTCCACAGCTTTGTCAGTCCAAGTCATTACAGTTCTGGTTGTGACTGGATCTGCTTTAAGCCTCCTGGTGTATGTGGGCTTTAGCAGGATGGCTAAGTGGTCGCTCTTTCCGAGGTGAGGCTTGGGGGGGGGGGGGGGGGGTGTGCAGCATATGCATGTTTGATGTTGCTGTAACATTTATCCAGAATATTGTTTCCCCTGGTGGGAAAGTCAATAAATTGGTGGAATTTTGGAAGACTTTTCCAGATATCACAGTGGTTGAAATCTCCTAGGCTCACAAATGCAGCATCAGGGTAGGTGTTCTCATGCCTGCTGATCATGTTGTGCAGCTCCTGGAGTGCAGCTGCCTCGTTAGCTGAGGGGGGAATGTGCTCAAAATGATGCACTGCAATTCTCTTGGTAGGTAGAATGGCCTACATTTAACAGTCAGATATTCCACACTTTAAGAGCAAGACTGAGAGATGACGGTGTTGTCGGAGCTCCAGGACTGTTTAATAAAAATCGCGGGTTTTGCCACAGTCAGCGGCGCCGCAGTCGGCTCTGTAAACACTGAATCCCGCTGGTGTTTTGGCCTCGTTAGGGGTCCCTTGTCTGAGCCACGTTTCACAGAGTCAAAAGATGGAGCAGTCCTGGATGTGTTGCTGTGTAACCAACCTGCTGATGAGATCATCCATCTTGTTCGCCAGAGATTGTATGTTGGCGAGGAGAATGATCGTTATGAGATCGAATGAGCGTGAGCCTCCCGCGGCTGGCCAGCCGGCGTAGCCTTCGTGCAGTCCCTCCCTGTCTTCCGTGCTTGGGAGCGGCAGCTCAATTCCGGGAGACGATCCTGCTGCGGCCTGTTGTGGTGAGATTCCAGCGTGGGGTTGAAGCTCAGGTAGGGGTTCAAGATATTTGTGTCGAAATACCCTCTTTGACTAGTTTATTCTAGCCGTAAGAGGGCTTCCCGGTCGTACTTAATGTGAGCTAACAAACACCTTCATCACAAACATCTGAGTGAATCATGAAGTAGCCGTACAGATCTGTGTGTTTGGACTGACCGTCCCCGTGTCCACTGCGTCTGTCCAGGGGACATTTTGGGCTCTAAAGCGAATTCAAACCTACAGACACACAACTGAACAGACTTTCAGCACTGATGATGGAATAGAAGAGGACTGCAGGCCATCATCTACATGACAGGGTGATGGACTGCTTAAGAGGGGGATGGATTTAGTCTGCAAATACTCCCATTTCAATGAGTGAAATGATAAATATCATCATAAATAATATTCCAAATTCATGTGGTTGTTTGGAGTGTTTTTTGTTGCCAGTAGTTCCAAAATGAGATTTAATTTCTGATTTGTTTATTCAGTTTATTTAGATACATTTATTGGGACTACAGGAATCTTAATCTGCAATGCAAATCTGGTTTCTGCATCGTAAAATGCTTCATGAGGGATTCAGATGCAGCACGACTGAAGACCCGGGTGTGTAACGGTGCGTCACTAAGCAAAACACTCACTCCAGAGCAGCTTCTACCTAGACAAACACAACTAACAACACACTTGACTAGAAACAACTGAAGGCTGAATACTTTTGGCAGCTTATGCCTGTGGTTGTTGTTGTTATATCATTAATAATCATGCCAACAAAATGCTAAGGTGAGGGGAAAAATTGTTATTTGGATTAATGTGATGTGCCAATCATTCGATATCTGCCGATGTCAAGTCCTGATTCAATACGTTTGAAACACATCTAAACACATTTAATTAGGGGATCCAGATTTCCCAGATTTTTACTTTATTCATCTTCTTTAATCTAAACACTTAGAAGATCCTGTTTTTGTGCACTTCCTGTTTTGTGAACTTCCATTTGTGTGCCTCTTGTTCAAACTTGTGCCATATTTTGCTGCACTTTGTGGCAACAAAATATCGTGATTCATTCATGATATGCAGATTTCTAGCAGGACGTTTATCTCTAAGAATAAGCATGGAAAATGCAACGCTGATCAAAAAAAGATTAGAATACATTTCTGATTGTTGATCAGGATGCAACTTCCTGTCAGATTGGAATATCCCTAGTGATTTTCAGAACGTTACCCCTGCACATGTGTCTACCCTTCCAACAGACATAATCTTAACCAAAGGTCACCGCAGGTTTTGTCGCTCTTCTCCTGACTCCTGGACGTCCTCTTCAAGGTCAACCAGTGAAGTCTATACCTGAGTCAGCTTTCTGTAAGTCCACGCATGTTTGAACAGCTCATCCTATTTAGGCTTTCCAATGACTAAAAGTGAGTTTTTACAGCTGACTTCATCTTCTAACAACCCATGACCAGTTTGTGTCTAACCTGAACCTTTCCCTGAGCTCCATGACGCCACGGAGCTCAGAAATGTCATTGAACTGGGTTAGACCGGGTCCAATGAGCCTGTCACACAGCCCATTAGTCCATTTGAAGCCATGAAGCATGCTAACAAGGAAGTGAAAACCGCTGACACACATCTTTTGAATGCTGTTGCTCATAATTGAACAAATGTGTCTTTAAATGTGAAACCAGAGAACCTGATTGCAGCAGTCAGCTGATGGAAGGCTGACGACAAAGGCCTCAGGCCTGCACAGCCTCACCTGTCTGACAGTCGCCGGACCCGGACGCCTTGAGATCAAGGATCCGTTCAGGAACTCTGCTCCATTGATCTCAGATTCAAACGGGGTCAGTCCAAGAATGCAGAGGTGAATAAAGTTCCTGCAAATGCAGCGTTTCCGTGTAGAAATCAAGTCAAATCAAAGCAGGACTCCCAGCTGAACTGCATGGCTACGAGGCAAACCTTTGACATGAAATCTTTCTAAAAACTTCCTTCCGTTGACACATTTTGGGGACCCTGAGGCAGAGCCCTGTTCCAGCAGATGTATGCACCCCCCATGTGTGCCGTCAGTGGAGTCGCTCAGGCTTGTTCCTGCAGGTAAAACTGTCTCTACAGATTCAGCAGCCGTGTTTTCACACTGACTTTGGCTTCTCCAAAAGCTGGCACACAGAGTGAATGACAATCACACCAACCTGTTGAAGGCGGAGATGCTGCTGATGCTGCTCATCAAAGAAGTTTGCAGTTTTGAACCGTTAGACATATGCAAGCTTAGTCACAACTGCCCAACTGCCCTTACAGGTGGATTTAGGCTGTCTGCAGGCAAAAAAAGGTCGAATCTGTATGGGGCACGCAGGAAAGAACAAGGTGAGCAAAAATATTCCCTTTTCCTACAGGAATGCTGCCAAAGCAAACACTTACACAACATGTAAGGGGGGGGTAAGGCTGTGGTACCTTATGCCCACAGTTCATTTAAGTTCAATGTTATTAAAATAGTCAGGATTCCGTTGCAGAGACAAACACAGGATGCATGGAATTTCAATGCAAAAGTCTTTCATACAGCTCTGGTTACTGAAAAACAAGGCTAGATGCTCCACACTCGAGAAGAAACGCAAAACAATCTGGCATCAAGTGGCTTAAAACAGGTGGACAGATGAGATAACTGAACACAGGAGCACCCATTGCGATGACAGGTGGAAGGGAAAAGTGACTGGAAGCAAAAAAAACCCTGGAGACGAGAGGAAACAGACGGTAGCAACAGCACTGAAACATACGACCCCACTCCAAATACCCCACCAACAGTTTAAGACATGATTGGTCCTCACACATTTCCACCTCACAAAATCTGGCCCTCTTTTTAAAAAACGTTACTCTTATCACACGCACGACAATGGTACGTTCCATTTTCATGACTCCCTTTAAGGTGGGGGGTGCAAGATACACCTACGCTCCCTCCAAGATGCAGCCGCTCCTCTCTACAAACCTCAGACAACCCAAAACCCAGCTGCACCCGTACGGGTCGACCCCTGTAAGGGTTCACGGGACTTTGGCCTGATTTGAATGTTAAGGACAGCTCCACCCACCTCAACATCAGGCTCAAAACAAACTTTTGGACGGGACAAAATAAAGGAGGTTCCTTAAGTCCACTAACAAAGAAACACGCTCACAGCAGCCATCAGATCAGTTCTGGTTAACAAATGAAAGAAAGTGTGCAGGGAAACTTTTCTGCAGCTTGTTTGTGTTTCTGTCCTGAGGACAGTCGTGGTCTGCATCATGGATTGTGTCACCCGGGCTGGGACAACATGGTTCCACTCACCTCAGGAAGGAAAACGTTCACCAGGAGTTTTCTGCACTGAGGGTGGAGGAGTGATGCACCTAACGGTTTCTCTGAGCAGGTTTACAAAGCTAGAGGAGTCAGTTTGGGAATGAACAGGCTCCTCATCTCTCAGCACCAGGCGTTCACCTCTTTTATTATGACAGCTAATGGGACCCCAAAGGACATTCATGCGTGCTGAGTCAGCACGGTCGCTGAACTGCAGCCAAAATGGAGCTCCATATTAAAACAACAGGCTTACAGAGTGACTCATCCGCCAAATTGTTTTCAGCTTTCAAGTGAAGGCGATGAGACGCAGAAGAGGCTTGTGTTGAAATGCTGATGCCTCCAGGGCCGCAGCATGTGCGGCATGGGAGGAGGGGCGGGTCTCCAGCGGCGGCTGACTGTTGATTTGGTCAAAGACACACTCCAATGGAAAAGGGGGTTTTGGTGTTTTTAACAAGTTCTGATGACGGAAGACAATCATAGAGAAGATTAAGGTTAAAATTACATTTCTGAATATTCAGGAACAGACAGAAAAAGCCGTTTGAAAAAGGTCGTATTCGTGATGTAGAAAACATGGTGGGCGGGGCCACAGCCTTCCTACTCCGCCTCTTTCTGATCATCCACCTGCAGACCAACAGAACGTCTTTGTTTTCCTGGTCTGAGCTGGACTCTGGAGCAGAACTGGACGGACGGATGGATCTAATTTGGATCACCATTTTGTTGCACCACTAATGTTAGCTTGGGAGTGTGAGGGTTAGGTGATGGGCTGTAAGATAGCAGTAGGGGTTGCTCTAAGCCAGTGCTTCTCAATTATTTTTTGCCAGGCCCCCCCCTAGGAAAAAGAAAATGTTTCGCGCCCCCCCATACCCCCACCCCACCCACACACTGTATATAGGTTAGTATCTAAGAACATTGCGTAAGTATACCTAAAATTGTATCTTTTAACATTAACAAAAGAAAAAAGCTAAATGATTCCACTTCAAATTTCAACAAATATTAACTTTATTTAGCCACACAGAAACCCTGTTCTAGTCTAAAACAGAAAAGAAGCTTAAAGGGCCTGAAATAAAGTCCTTATTTAAACTAGAAACATTTTGACCAACTGAACCATTTGATGCTGAGAAAAATAATTCAATCAATAAATAATATTAAATGTAAATTGATCTGAAACATTAACACAGCAGCACCAATATATTTAACACTTTAATTTTGAAGAAATAGATAAAAACATTGTGTTGATTTTTATTTTTCTAAATGATCTATAGTTTATTTATGATGTCATAAAGTGCAGCTGTTTTCCTGCATTACCTGCTGTCTTTATGTCAAATACTAAACAACACCAACTAAACAACAGGCAGACGTAAAAATCAAGTTATATGGAAAATAAAGACACGTCATCAAAATGTCTACAATAGTTCATAAAGAATGACATTATTAGCATTAGCTGAGGAGTCTATAGGCAGCGATGATCCAGGTGTTGGGGAACAGACAGCGCTTGCAGCTCCTCCGCGTGCCCCCTGTCACCTAGCAACCAGAGCCCACACCACCCCTCCCCTTTCCCTCTCACTCACGCAGCCGCGTGTGACAGGAGACGGGAACGCGCGGCTGCAGGAACGAAGATTCACTATTTCAGGCTGAAAACTCAGGCTGATTTAACAGACAATAGGAATAGACAATAGGCGCATGTTTTTTTCCAAGCACTGAGCCGCTGTCACCACGTTAAATGTGCGCACCGGACAATCGCCCATATTGCCTGTGCCTAAAACCGCCACTACCGCGCGCCCCCCCTGGCATCGCTCCGCGCCCCCCAGGGGGGGCGCGCCCCACTATTTGAGAAGCACTGCTCTAAGCCAACAGCCCGGCCCACAAGCCAGAGCCAAATTTCTGACACTCCTGTTGCTCTGTAGAAACTATGTCCTGGAAAACGATTATAATCATAATGAAAAGAGCACTGGGAACACTTTGAAAATGGATCAAAGTGGGACTTTAAACATCACAAACAACCTGCAGCCATGTGTCCAGCTTCTCTTTAGGCTACACACTACAACATGTTCTGACTAACAGGAAATGCGCTCCTGTCTGTCCTCCTCCCTGATCCATAGACTGCATCACTTTGGCATTGGTACCAAAGAAGGTTTCCCTGGAAGTAGGCTTTGTTGGTCGGGTGTGCAGCTTCCACCTGTTATCTAGAGAAGCTAATTTACTGAAGAGGAACTTCCTGATAATTGCTCTGAACCCGCTGACATCAGGAGGAGAGCCGACAGGTGGAGGTTGCAAAGGTACATGAATGACAACAGAAATTACAGACCTGGAGCAACACCTGCCAGGTGGCAGATACCTGCTCCAGATCCCTGAACATGTCTGAGCCAAAGAGAGAACGAGCTTCAGACTCTGATAGAGCTCTACTCCAGCAGAGCAGAGGCTCCTCTACGCATCCCCCTGGAAGTGTGTGTGTCAGTGTGTGTGAGACTGTGTATATGTGTGTGTATCTATGTGTGTGTGTGTCTGGGTGTGTGTGTGTGTGTGTGTGAGTCTGTGTGTGTGTGTATGTGTGCTTGTCTGTCCTTCAAATGAATGGGAAGGTGTGTCCAAACTTTTGGTCTGTACTGCATATATATATATATATATATATATATATATATATATATATATATATATATATATATAATTTCCCCATTTGTATATAAAACTGTTATGTTTTAAGTTGTACACAGCAGTGAAACTAAAGCTATCTTATCTTTTTATCATTATTATTTTTTGTTCCAGTAGATGTTTTTAATCTTTCATAGAACTCTGCAGAAATCTGACATGTGGCTGTAGTTGATGCCCCACAGCTCTTCATGTGGAAAAAAATCATTTTCTCAAAAACCAACTCTGGTAACATGAAGCAGCAGGAAGTTTAATTGTGTGTGTGTGTCTGTGTGTGTGTATGTGTGTGTGGGTGGGGGTGGGGGTGTTCCCATCTCTTAACTAAGCAGAACAATGGTGGATGTTTTTAGCTGCCAGAAACATGGAAAACTGACAAACTACAAAAATGTTGTAACCATGACGATTGTCACTGATGATTTCTCCCCAAATGTTTGTCTTTGAAAATAAGTGTGTAAGTGGAGAAAATAGCTTTTTTGGTCAGCTGTGATTTGATGGACTCTAAGACAAGAAAATTAATGTTAATGTTTAATGTCCGTTTGGTGTGTGCTGGTTTAGTTTTGCTCAGTGGCAGACCGTTACACACCCGGGTCTTCAGTCGTGCTACGTCTGAATCCCTCATGAACTATTTTACGATGCAGAAACTAGCTTTGGAAAAAATTCCTGCAGCCACAATAAATGGCTCTAAATAAACTGAATAAACAAAACAGAAAACAAACCTCATTATGCAACTACATTCAGCAAAAAACACTGCAAACAACCACATCCATTTGAAATATTATTTATGATGATATTTATCATTTCACTCATTGAAATGGGATTATTTGCAGACTAAATCCGTCCTCTCTTTCCTTTAACCAGTCCATCATCCCGTCAAGTAGATGATGGTCTTTAAACACACAGATCTGTACGGCTGCTTCATGATTCACTCAGATGTTTGTGATGAAAGAAGTCCAGGAGATCAGTGGGAGATCTTCCTGCTGGATACTCCATGGATCCGTTACAGTCAGTCTGTTTTAACTGAGACAGATCAGGACAAAATATAACTAGCTCATGATTCAGATATGGCCTCTTAGTTGTGAAACAGTAACTCCCATGGGCAGGAATGAGCTGGAATCTGGATCGGAACTGTTCAGCTGATTAGCGCAGATACTGATCAGCATTTCTGTTGCACCGCTAACGTTAGGTTAAGGGGCATCAGGGGCTGGAAGCTAGCAGGAGAGAATAGAAACAGAGCTTTCAGTTTTTTCAGCTTTTTCTAAGGAGCTGCTGCTACCCTGAAGAAACAGTGACTTAGAAAATAAAACAGGTTTTATTTATTTTGGCTTAAACCGGCATCATCATAATTAAAACCACTGGGAACGGTTGAAAGTGGAACAGAAGATGATCAAAGTGCGTCTTTACATAAATCATCTTAACATAAATTATCCAACAGAGATAACTGGTCAGTGCAACTTGTGGTCAGTCAGAGATCGGCACCATAAAGCCCGATCAGATACTGGAAACATTAATTAGAAAGACTAACCGGTGTTGACTGTAGGTCTGCGTGCTTCTAACAAAAGGAGTCTGAACAGCCGAGTGTAATGACAGGATTATCTCACAAACAAGTGGGGAGGAGCAAAGCACCAACATTAAGAGAGAGGTGGAAGGGCGGAGGCACCAAACCATGAACTATGAAGTGTTCTGTCACTCATGAGTGGTAAATGTGATGAGTGGCAAAACATTTCAACAAGAGAAGATCCTAAGTCCAGACCCCTTGACTCAACTTCAAGGCGTCACCTGGATGAATGAGACGCTTCATCAACACATAGCCACATGATTTAGGGAAGATTCCCTGAAGAGGGGGCAGGAATATGAGAAGACAGCTTGGGAAAGGACAGATTGCAGGACTCGCTTTCAGTATAGCAGCAGATGCAAACAACAAAACCTCATCCTGACAAGTCTACATCCACATTCTGCTGAAAAGATCGTCCAAAAGGCACAGAAACAGCTGCCTAACCAGAGAATCTGACTTCTTGGACCGGAGGTCAATGGTCTTCTTCAGTAGCATAGCTTAGAGTTTCTAAGTAGCATGATAAGTAAATGTAACGATTCGTTCCAACAAAGATTTGATTTATATTATAATTTATTGTTGCAAATTTTCCTAAAGTTCACCACTGTTGTTTTTCCACATCCAAAGAATCCAAAGGGAACATTCTTAGAACATTCTGGACACTGGATGGTCACATGACTTCATTCAAAGTCTGTCCACACATTGGACTGGAATGATGGACTGATCCATTTTAATGACATCAACAATTAAAAAAGAAAAAATAGTTAAAACAAAAGCATGAAGCGATCCAGGATGAAACGTTTCATTTTTCGCCCATTTTTCAACATGACAAGTCTACTCCATTTTTTTGCTGGGACAAACGGACATCTGCACACTCAGTGCAAAAAGGAACGCTACAGGAGGTTCTTTGTCCCAACAGCAGAGGGTACAATGACACGACATAGGACTGCTGAAAGTGTTGCTGTTTACTTTTTATTTATATCGTGTACTTTTACTACTATTTTTATTCCTACTATTGCTATTTGCTTCTCTAACTGTCATATGTCTTGTTAGGCTGCTGTAACAACACAATTTCCCTCCGGGGATCAATAAAGTCAAATCAATCAACCAATCAATCAATCAATCAATCAATCAATCAATCAGTCAACCAACCAACCAACCAATCCATCCATCCATCCATCATCCATCCATGCATCATCCATCCATCCAATCGATCAATCAATCAATCAATCAATCAATCAATCAATCAATCAACTGAAATGACAGGAAGAAGATAAAAAGTTTTTCAATTTTGTGTCTCAAAATTAACAAAACTGAACATGAGTTTTGGGAGAACAAAGAAGTTCAGAGTTGTTTCACTGAGTACCAATCGTTTGGGAAAACAACTCCAGAAAACTCGTGAAAACATGTCCCGAAACAGATCCCACGGTCATAAACGTGTCTGTCTCACAGCAATTTGCATCAGATGCCCCAGAGCTGAGCACAACTCACACGTTGTCTTAAACCAAGAAACAGAAGTCTAAAAAAATGTACAAAGCTGGGTGATCAGAACAGAGTGTTGAGAGCACAAAGGTCTTTGGGGTTTACAGGAAAAGAGAATCTATGTAGCCACACCAAGGTTGTGTATGAAATCCCTCAACACTCACTACTGAGTGCAAAAATAGAAAGCTGTTGCCATTTTGTAAGGGTGTTCACATCTACAATTCCAAAAACCAGTGCTCTTGAAATTTCCCAGAAGGCTTTGGGAAAAGCCAGTGTACATCAATGCTCTATAGATTGGTGGAAGAAGACCACAATACATTGCATTTGAAGGATTTGTCCTTAAAAAAAATGACGGTTTCGTCTTCAGAACACAGCGGATTCATAAATTGTCTTCAGAAAGGGCCTTGAACATTTAGCTTTTGAATGTGTGATATCACACGTGATGTGATAAAGAAGTGAGCACAAAATGTATTATAATCCAGGGCACTAGATCGTCCTGCTTTATATGATCTTTTAGGGGTTAGGGAGCACTGAGGGAGTTAAGACACAGCCCTAGAAACTCGGTTGGCATCACTGAGCCCTTGATCAAACGGCGTTCAGGATTCCAGCTGACACTGATAACTTGACTATGGCAGATTTTTTCAGCATCACTTCAGTTTCTGCTGTTCAAAACTGGTTTATTTTTAGATAAGAAGAACGTTTGGCACAAAGTTTTCAATGTAAAAAACAAGCATTACATAAAAAATCCCTCATTTAAAACAGTCATGTCAGAGAACACAGCATCAGGAAAATTACAGGTTTGCTGCAGTTGACAAACAGATTCTTACTTTTTCTTTTTTTTAATCCAACTGCAGAGTGAAACATCTTAATGCCCTTGCTGTGTAGCGACAGTGTGTCTTACGTAATTCAGTACACATCTCTATACATGGTCCAAAAAACAATACATCAAAGAATTACCTGACTTTGTGGGGACACCATACAGTCCAATTCTTTAATATAAATGAATAAAATCTAAATATTCATTATTCATTTGGCATTTAAAACAAAGATGTGAATACCTTTCAACAGATAAACTCTTTTTTTCTCATACTGGTACTTTTTTTTTTTTAAAGCAATATAGAACTAAATGTCTAAAGGACATAACAGCTTCAAGCATAAAAACCTGCATTTCTGACCTTTTAGACTGTTTGTGGTAAACAGTCTCATGTTAATTTACTCAAGCCATGTTTGAAGTACAGTGAAAAAAAAAGGTTATCATATCTTTAGTGCACAAAACACACATCCCTCACTGTGGTTCAGTCCATTGTAATTGACCCCACTTGGTAGACGCAAGTTTGTTACTGGACGTCTTTTTGTATCACATGAACATAGAAAGACAAAGACAGTAAAGACACAACAAGAAGAGAAATTGACAAAGTTATTTACTTCCTGTTTGATTTCATACCTTTTTACCAACATTATATTGTTCGGATTTTGGTTTTCCAAGGATTTTGCTGTCTCTCTTAGTACTAGATCAATGTTGTGATTTGTATCTGTATCCTTTACATCCCTATATTCAAACCAAGATGACTTATCTTCACAAAGAACACGGAGCATGAGCTAAAACTGTCTTTACCATTCCTATTAGTTCAGAGAAGGACGTCTTTTTTCAATAAATGAGCTTCCAAACTTTCTCAAACATGCATCAGGGTCTTTCACATGTAATTGGCTTTCCTGTACTTCTTATGGTTTGTCTGATACAGCTATGGTTGAATACATAGAACAGTTTAGACCTACCTTTTCTGAGTTTATGATGGGTTTTAATGTGTTAAGGAACCAACTGATGAAATCACACATTCTTCAACCTCTGCTATTGGTTTAGCATCAAAGTAGCTAGTAAATGGGTATTGATCATCCCAGCCTTCTATATTCCCTTCAGGGCTTCGTCATTCTTCAGCCTCTTCAGCTTCAGCTGCTTTTCACATTAACTACCACTGTAAACTGAAATTTTCAGTTCAAGAAATGGCGTGTTCCAATAATTAAGAGGAATGTTTGTCCTGCCAATTTGAACAATTTTGGAGAAGTAAGAATTTTTTGACGTCCACCAATACAAACCAATTAGCTGTGACCACAGGCTTCCTTCATCCCACTTTTGTTGCTGGTGGGACCAAACACAGAGAGGACTGAGTTCTCTCCATGCCCACTAGCGCAATGCATCATAACTGTAAGGGTCTAAGAGGTTTCACAAAATACAGAGTAAAACTGGCAAAATGTAATGATTATAGAAAAACTGCTAGGACTTTTGTTCAAGGCCCTTGGCCCTGAGGAGAAGGCCTTTCCATCAAACAGAACAACAGCAGACCTTTCAGACATTAGCGATGAAGAGCGAGCTGCTGTACGAGTCCTTGTCCTCTTCTTCATGCTTCTTGTGGTCCTCCAGAAGTTTATCCAGCAGGTTTGGTGACTCCGGAGCATCTTCTGGGCTTTCAGTCAGAGACTGGCCCTGTTGTTCCGGGTCAAGCTGATGATCCGAGTTCAGCGGGAGTTCCAGGATCTGGGAATGAGGGTCCCCACCCTGGGCCCCCAGCTGTGGGATCATTGTCGCCAGAGACATGGATAAGGGCATCGGAACTAAAGGAGACCCAGACAGAGCCGCAGAGCTGGAGGCAAACTGGACCCCGGGGTTGGGCATGGAGGATAAGGTGGTGAGGGGCTGGGCCCAGGGAAGGTAGGTCAACCCTGAGTCTGACAGCTCCATCTGAGGAACAGAGGTTTGGGAGGGGGCCACTGGTATGGTCTGAAATGACAAATACCATAAATGAACAACCGGAACAAAGATCTCTGCTGACAGTGATTCTTATTTGTACATGAGTCAGCATAACCGAATCCCCAAAGGAGACTGCAAGCATTGTTGGAGTAAAGACTGAACACGTCCCAAGCAGTAAGTCCTCCTGAAAGTGCTGCAAATAGCATCAAGTCTGTTTTCACATCACAATAGAAACAGTCAACAGCAAACACATTTAAAAATTAGGAATTCTCTTTTGCCAAGTCTTTAGGTAATCCATGGGACAACAAGATATTTTAATTTTCCCTGATGGCAAAATGAAGAGAGCTATGTCTTTATGCCACCAAACATTTATGTACACAGCTGAACACATCAGAGGAGGAAAGGTTAGGTGCATCATGATCATCATCTCCTGCAGAGGAAACAAGTCATCCTGTCCTTATATGTAGACCAGGTGGACCAGTTTATACGATAATATCAAGCCATTGGGAATAAGACTTTGCCTTGTGGTCGTCTCCAACCTGCACCCTTTGGGCTAAACCCTCGTCAGGTGGTCTAGTGGTTGGCAAACATGGCCAAGCAAGGGGTGTGGCACTGCCCAGCCAAGCAAGATGCTGGCATGTACAGTACATCCCAGCACTTTGTTGGAGGTGCCACTTAATGTCCACACTGTTTGGAGAGCTCTGCTATCAAATCCATCTATTCTTGCTGCCAAGTTCCTGTTTAGAGGCCTCTTCTCTGAGCCATAGAGCAAAATAAACCCTGAGCTTTGTCTTGAATAAGATGGTTTGATGCCAGCAGAGTGGTTTCCAGAGAGTCTGCAGGGCTGATCTTGCCAACTCTTTTCTGTTTACTTGAAGGCTAAGTTATCTGCCTCTTTACTATAAATATCTAGAGCTTCTGCTCAGTGGGAAGTACTGAGCAGAATTGTATCATCAGCGTATGCCAGTCAGGTGGTAATTGCCAATAATAACTTGGAGGACCTTTTCAGCACACTAGATGGTCTTTGAAGAAGTTGGAGCCGCTAAACAGCCCTGGCAAACACCACTGGAGATGGTAACCAGTCAGACTCTGCCCTTTCCACAGACACAACTCTGTGCATTGCCATAGAGTTGTGTCGATAGAGCAGCTTGAATAGTTGGTGCTCCGAGGGTCTGAAAAATGTTCCACAATAAAGTATTGCAGAAGGCTCATCATAGAGGATTTGATTTAAGTTTATGTCGTTCCTTAAGTTTCTAATCCGCCACTGGGCTGCTGGAGCCTATCCCGGCTGGGGACACCCTGGACAGGTCACCAGTCTGTCGCAGGGCCACAATCACACATGCACTCTCACATTCACACCCAAAGAACAATTTAGAGTCACCAATGAACCTATGAAGCATGTTTTGGAAGGTGGGAGGAAGCCAGAGGAAGTCACACATGCATGGAGAGAACATGCAACTCCACACAGAAAGGTCTGACTGTTCTGGTTCAGGTCCCCCAGCTGGGACTTGAACCAGGGGGCCTTCTTGCAGTGAAGCACGAGCGCTAACCACTGCGCCAATGGGCAGCCACAGTTCATGTCTTTCCTCATGTTTTATAACTTCTACAGATGGACAAGTGTGTATATTACAGTGTGTGAATGTGTGTGTGCATGGGTGAATGGATCTGTGACTGTAAAGCGCTTTGGGCCTTGAAGAAGGTAGAAAAGTGCTATATAAGTATACGCCATTTACCATTTATTACTGTCTGTCCATGTTTCAGTATAAATGGCAGAAGAAGAAAAGTTTAGGCAAAAAAGTCATAGTTCAGTGTCATTGGTAAATGGCGTATACTTATGTAGTGCTTTCTACCCACTTACGAAGGCCCAAAGTGCTTTACAGTCACAGTCCCATTCACCCAGTCACACACACATTCACACACTAATGGCGGCCACACTGGCGCTAGCCTCCCACCAGGGGCAAGGTGGGGTTTAGTGTCTTGCCCCTGGTGGGAGTGTCCCAAGGACACTTCAACACATGGGTGTGCAAGGCGGGACTCGAACCTGAAATATTACGATTATGGGTCGACCGCCCTACCACTGCACCACGGCTGCCCCATTGTTAGTTACAAACCATAGCTTGAATTAGCATTGACCATCTGCTTCATTTTAGCCAAACACAATTAAGGTTTATGCAATATGTTGGTTTTTAGGGTGCAGCAAGACATAGACGTCAATTGTTAAAAAGACAAATCTATGGTTCTAAATCATTGAAGTGGTTTTTCACTTAGATTCAGCTAAGAGTCTGAACATTTTAGGAGAAAATTGACTGTTGTTCTTTATTAAAACTCAACAAAGATTTCACTCTTTATAGTAATCAATAGCACAGAATAAAATGGATGGAATAAGTCAGGTGTGGTGTTTTTTTCCTAGACAAACATGTTTGTTCATGTTTTCACCACTATTCTCCATTCCTAAATGTAATTCAAAGTACAGGCCCAGTTTTCCATTGATGTCTATGTTACAAAAATTGATTTTACACTGTGAACAAACAAGCTGCTGTTTTGATTTGTGTTCTGTTCACGATAGCTGTGGAGGGGGTTGAAATCTGGTCGGGTCCATTCTCTTTTACAATCAATTCTCACCATCTAATGGGTGATTAAATTACTCTGTTTGTGGACCATTATGTTTATGCCGAATCAAGATCAACAATTATTTCTGAATGCTTACTGTACAGATCCTTGAGAAAGTATTCAGTCCCTTGAACTTTTCAACTTTCTGCCACATTTCAGGCTGCAAATATAAAGACATAAAACTGTCATTTTTGGTGAAGAATCAACAACAAGTGGGACACAATCATGAAGTGGAAAAACATTTATTGGATATTTCAAACTCCTTGAACAAATATAAAACTGAAATATTGGGCGTACAAAAGTATTCAGCTCCTGTCCTTTCAGTGCAGAAAGTCTCTCCAGATATTCAATGAGGATCTCTGAATGATCCCAAGTTGACCTGAATGACTAATGATGAGAATAGATCCACCTGGATGTAACCAAGTCTCTGTAGAAATGCTCCTGCTCTGTGATCGTCTCAGAGGTCTGTTTGAAGCGCATAGAGCATCATGATGAACAAGGAACACCAGGCAGGTCCGAGATTCTGCTGTGGAGATGTCTAAACCTGGATTTGGATCCAGAAAGATTTCCAAGCTTCAAACATCCCAAGGAGAACCGTGCAAGAGATAATATAGAAATGAGGGAGTATCAGACCACTGCAGATCTACACAGACCCGCTGTCCGTCTAAACTTTCAGCTCAAACAAGGAGATCAGAGATGCAGCCAAGAGAACCATGATCTACAGCTGAGGTGGAGTGTCTGTCCAAAGGACAACAATCCGTCGTATACCACCCTGAACACACCATCTCCACTGTCAAGCATGGTGGTGGCAGCATCATGGTTTGGGCCTGCTTTTCTTCAGCAGGGACAGGGAGGATGGTTAGAATTGATGGGAAGATGGATGGAGCCAAATCCAGGACCGTTCTGGAAGAAAACTTGATGGAGTCTGCAGAAGACCTGAGACTGGGATGGAGATTTGTCTCCCAACAACGATCCAAACATAAAGACAATCTACAAGGAATGGTATACAGATAAACATATCCAGCTGTTAGAACAGCCAGAGTCCAGACCTGAATCCATAGAGAATCTGTGGAAAGAACTGAAACTGCTGTTGACAAATGCTCTCCATCCAACCTCACTGAGCTCCAGCTGTTTTAAGGAGGAATGTTCCAAACTGATGGAGACAAACGCAGGAGACTGACAGCTGGAACCACAGCAGAAGGTGGAGCTACTACACTCAAGAGTTTTTCTCTGAACTTCAGGTTTAACTTCAGCTTTAAACAAAACATCTCAGTTGCTTTGGATCAAGTTCTCATTTGAACTCTCCTTTGTACCACTGCCTCACTCTCTTTCTATCTGATCCTTAACCTACAAAAAAAGAAAAGTCATAATAACTTGTAAAAGAATTCTTGTTACACGTTTGCAAACACTTGCATGTTTTCCTTGTGCATGTGTGGGTTTTCTCTGGCCACTCTGGTTTTCCCCCCCATTGTCCACAGACATGCTTCACAGGTTCGAAAGGCAAACTGTGTAGGGGTCACCCCGCCTTCACCCACCAGTAGCTGGGATGGTTCTGGAACCACCAAAAGTCTATTTACATAATGCACAGGAAGTTTGTATCTCCATTTGGATGAAGCTAAAGGTCCAAACACAAAGTCTGCAGAAGTGTTGTAGAAGGAAGGTTTGCTTCTGTCATCCATCCAGATTGTAAGATTATCCACTAAAGTGACTTAGTTTCTGCTGTAGTGGAAAGAAAACCCCTCAGCTTGGTTGTAATTATATAATTGGAGGATATTCAGCCAATTTCCCCGGAGTTTGTCTGTGTTTTGAGCGTTTGGCCACTTTTATTGACAAGAATGAGTCCATGGCAGAGGCTCCATCCACCACTATGTTGTAGTCATGTTGTGTTGTAGTATTAAAAGTTTGCAATGTAAAAAGTCTTTCCCCGCAGAAAAAAGCATTGTCAGAGTTTAAAAACAATTTTGAATGTGGAAAGAAAAATATTTGCCAGAGGGATATTTAGCTGGCAAGGCTGGAAAGGTGTGTGATAACCTCATGGATGTCTCTTTGGGGGGGGGGTATTCTGAGCATGTCTCAGAATACCCAACATGTCTCTGTTGGGGCTTTCCCCGGCAGAACTGGAGGAAGTTTCCGTAGAGAGGGAGCTGTGAGCATCTGCTGCTGCTGTAACCCGGCTCAGGATAAGCAGGAGATAAATGAATGAACCAATTCTTTCTTTTTTGGTTTCTCATTCAAAGGCAGTTAACTGTTAGCTAAGGTTTTTTCCCCCTTCAGCCTACAGTTCTTACCCGCCACAACGCAACAGGGTTTAACTGTAAACGTTTTGTACGGTGTACATTAAAAATGCAGAAGGAGCTTTAGGCAGCAATACCAAAGCAACGGGTTTTGAGGGTCAAATGTCGATCCTGTAGGACCCCAACAGACAAAAAGGGAGTCTAAAAAATCTCAGCTAATGTTTTTTGGAGTCTTTCTATGACTCAAGCTAACACTCAGGTATGACCTGACCTGACCCCAGAATCATGTCAACAACTGAAACCTCAAAATGGACATCATCCCAGAGCAGAGTCTGATTTAGAGAGGATGTAAAGATCCCATGTGTTTTTCAAATTAAGAATGTCAGCTCCTGGTCTGAGCACATCAGCCAGTTAGAAATGTATCTGCCTTTAAATCAGTCAGCAGCGAAGGGGGGGGCGGCCGGGACATCATGTTTGAGCCTGTCGCTGCTGCTCAGCTCCCAGAGAAACAAGGATTTCTTCAAACAGTGAAACGCAGCGCAGATGAAGATAACAAACCGCAGATGGAAAGCAAAACTGGGAGGAGGAGGAGGCTGTCATAACAGACCAGGTGAAACCCCATATAGAAACCGATAACCCAGAGTTTCCCTCTTCCTGGCTTCCTGTTCCTACAAGGCTGCACACCAGAGCACATGGAAGACAGGCCATGAGAGCCCGACCTTACCCTCCAAGCTAAGGAAGCATCCTCTGGTAGAAAGACTGAACCTCACCAAACAGCTTGATGCTCCTGAGACAGCTGCTGTGCTGCTCGTTCAGGACTGTGGCTGCAAACATCAGAGACACTAGCGATCAAGTCCAGCATCAGAGTCCATCATGGTTCTAACAGGATAATGTCCAAAACTGCCTGGAAGCAAACCATTTCACCATCCTGACATGTCTCTGGTGAGCCCGGATCTAAACCCTGTGTGTGTCCGCAGGAGACCCCTTTCAACCCAGAGACAGATGCAGCGGTGTGTCCTAGAAGAGGACCAAAACACCTGCAGAATGATGGTTACAGAAATCCTCATTATGGCGGACTGCACCTTCAAGCCAAAACTCACCAACATTTGCACACACCTACTACCTGGTGGAAATGCATTTTGGGCATAGTGAACGACCCCCACCCCCAAAATCGATGACATCGTGGCGGAGCAAAAATCGCTTATGTAGTCAAAAAGGAACACATTTTCAAAATCATGTAAGGAAACCAGGGACGTCCAAAGGACGTTTTGAACTTTACCTGGGATGGCGACACAACCTTAGGCTTGGCGACCATTTTGTGGCAAGCTGTATGATTTGGGGATTTGGGAACAAAAGGAAACTTTTGTTTGAGCAATTTTCATGAAATTTTACACATATCCCGCCACCTTAAGTCTACAACCACCCCTGGAGTTTTGTTGACCTTTGACCTCAGGAAGAGGCCGCCATCTTGACTTTTTTTTAATTAAAAAAAAACACCTTTTACCAGATGCAAATGAAATCTTGTCCTAGAGATTTTCATCTTCTCAAGCCTCATTTGGAAAATATGGGGGAAAAAATGTTGGAATAAGAAGTTGTAGATTTGTAGTAGTAGATTTGAATGGCGTGCACGTAGTGAGCTTGCAAAAGTGGCGGGTAGAAGTGAGTGACGAGGACAGGGGCGGGTACTGCCTGCGGGCCATACAACGCCGCTCTCGGCTTGAATTTGAAAAGATTCTGAAACTAACTATGAGGTTAGGCCTTAGTGAAAGAGGTTGACCAGGTGCTGTAGCTTTTTGGGTTTCAGGAGGGTCATAAGCAAGAGCGGCCGCATCTTCAGGGGAGTGCAGGTGTGTCTCACACTCCCCTTTAGGCTCTTGCAGCCACCCCAAGATACATTGTGAAAATTAAACGTACCATCAGTGTGTGTGGTTTTTATTAGGATAGGGAAAGTTGCACACACTCATGAAATATGGGTGGTGCTGTTACACGGTGCCCTTATACCACACTCTACACATTAGTAAGGTGCCGTACTGGACCTTTACTGACCACATGCAAATATTTCCGACATGGGGTGCACAGGTGATACATAGGTCCCCGGAGGATGTAGGATTCTCCGGTTTTCCACCCGCAAACAGCCTGTATCCACCATAGGGCCAGTTGTGACTAAGACTTGATTTGTACCTCAAGTGTCTGTGGGAAGGACACTTGTTAAAACTGGTTAGTGCCTTTCAAGACATCTCTGTTATGTATGCCTATGTGTGAATGTGTGAAGGTATAAGTAAATCAGAAGGAGACTGCCGCGGGTGTGGTACTCACCCCAAAGTTGGTGAGCAGTGGAGTGTGGGTGTAGGTCAGCATGGTGTAACTGGGACACAGAGTCTGCATGTAAACGTCGGCGGTGAGGGCGGGGGCAGCCTGGTACCCCAAAGTCGGAGCCGTTGAGTCCTGCTGGTTGTAGTCGGCTGACGACCACAGCGGCCCGGCTGCCTGTGATGTGGCGCCGGCTGAGGCCTTCCAGCCCGAACACTGCAGCCCTCCATCAGACATGGGCTCAGCTGGAGCGGCGGGCGCATCAGAACCAAACATGGCTGAAAGAGAAGAGCATGCTGACACAACGGGCTTTGCTCAACGACACGAGTCAACGGGCGATGTCCATACCTGCTGTGAACGCTGGCTGGCTGCTGTGCGCTGCCACATCCTGGAAAACAGAACAGTACAGACTATATCAGGAAGCAGAAACTGCTAGCATACGTTTGAAGAGCTCCAGCAGCTGAGGGAGATTCCTGTTTCCAAACACATCTGGATATTTGACAGTATTTCTGATCAAAACATTGTACAAACATCCAAACTAGGTCAGCAGTCTTACTCTGCCTGTAGCTGGGAGTTTGACAGCTGAACCCATGAGCTGCTGTAAGATGTGGGAGAAAAGAATGGATGCAAATGAGTTGTTATGGTGAAAAAAAAGCCGATTTAGTGGTGAAACTGTTTACCAGCCATGTCAGACCCCATCTGTATGAGGAGCTTTGAGGACTTTGATGAGCTTCCATTGAGCTTCATGAGGGGATTTCTAACATGAGATGGATTCTCCTCTGCAGAAAATAAGGTATCGAAAGGGGGTTATAAGGTCAGGAGGCCACAGCCCCGTCCAAATATTACTAGGGGAGCTGTTTGAGACATGTCTAACCAGGAGCAGTCCCAAGGCAAGGAACTTCTGACAGGGCTGCCAATACCTCAACATCCTTCTGGATGTCCTGGAGAAGATAGCAAAGGAGGGGAAGGTCAGCAGAGCTCTTTGTCAGGCGCTCACCTTTCATTCTGAATGTCGAAAAATGAAGAAAAGAAGAGCCTGCAAATCCATGAAACAGTTTTCACGTTGCAAGTCAAGATCACCACGAGCCCAGGCCTGTTAAAGGGAATGAGACCAGTTCTACTCGTCAGCACCTCAAACGCTCTACAAACTACCTCCTTTTGGGACGACCGATGGGAGGGCTCTGCGTAAATATGTATCAAGTAAAGGTGTTTTACAGATCTTACAGGGGCTGACACACTGTACTAAAATGCACTTAATCACCACTTTCCCTGCCGGGACAATTATCTCTGATTGCTGGTGATACTGCGGGCTGCTTGTGTTGACACGTCCTGCAGTCAACCGTTAGTTTTTGGAGGTTGCACACCTCAGGCCCAGGAACATGCTTGAAATCCCTACTTCTGTTTACATTGCAAACTAAAGAAGTCGTCTGCCATGAAGGTTTTCTAACAGGTGCTGGTTGCAGGGATGGTTACTGACAGCACGCTGTCCTGCATGGAAACGTCATTGCAGTCAGCAGGGCTTTGTCAGAAACAGCAAATAGTGTAGACTAACGCAGTGATCCCTCCCTAAATATCTATTCATCTTCCCCAGTCTAGTTGTTTCATGGATTTTTTCTCAGTGCAATTTTGGATGTTTTTCTTCTTCCAGCACATTGTATTGTGTGTCCTGATTGGTTGTTGATCTTGTCAATCAATCCCCTCCGTGCTGTGTCTCCTGTACAGAATGTGTCCAGCTCACCAATCTATATAAACCTTCGATCACAATCAGAACTTTGTTCTCATTCTACAAAACTGGACTTGTTTTCTACAAGGGTTTTAACCAAGAGAGAAACGTGTGAAAAGGTTCAAGTCTGCCTGAAAAAGTGGATCAAGTGTGTAGTGAGGAGTATAACAGCCTCAGAACATCTACAATCCTACTTTGGAGGTTTCACCCATCGCAGGTTATTCTTAGAACAGAACTCCCACAACAAACACAGGAACGCTGTGCAGCACTTTTCTACCTCCCTTTAAGGCCCAAAGCGGTTCATAGACACGGTCCCATTCACACACTGATGCCGCCAACCTATAATCACCAGGAGCAAAGTGGGGTTATGCATCTCGCCCAAGGACACTCTGACACATAGGTGGCAAGGTGGAAAGTGAACCTGGAATCTGCCAATCACAGGTGGACCGCTCTAGCTTTGCACTAGGGTGCGATGGAAGCAGTGACTGTCTATCAGTATATCTAACATACAGTCAATGCATGGAAGACACGGAGGATGAGTAGTTTATTGACTTTAAAGAGCTCCACTAAAGCATCGGTGATCCCGTCTCCATGACCGGGTTCATGACATCATTCAGAGACTCTCCGGTACGGTGAGCTTCACCGCCTACTGCAGGAGCTGCAGCTGATTGACAGCCAGACCAGAGTGTCTTGATTGGTCCAAACCAATAGTTCAGGCTGATCTTTCCCACCTGCCAAACCGAGAGGACCATCAGAGGAAACCCTGGATAAGACCAGGACAGATCCTGACAGAGGAAATGCTGTCCCAAACGGGGCGTTTGAGGGACGCATAGACAGTTTTCATTCTTGGAGCGCCGACAGAAGCAGCGTTTATGACCTTCTCCTCACATCAATAAGTGTCATCAGGGAGTTTCCACACCAAAGTCACAGTTTGATTGTAGTTCACAGGTGACGTTTGCACCTGCAGACACAGGTGGGGGGCAGTGTCAGAGGGAAGAGGTGCTGGGGGGAGGGGGGGCTGACAGGCTCACGAGAAAAATCATTGTTGCAAAAACCCCACAGGGGGAGGAATGAACTTCCTGACCCAACTTCAGCTTCAGGTGGGAATGTAAAGAGGAGCCTTCGTCTACATCTTTGAGATTGAAACAAAGGAACCCCCCCCCATTCCTTTAACTTCCTCACTCATCTGAATACAGCGAGGAGTTATCAAACCGGACCCTGTTTTCCCTGTTTTCATCAGAATTCCAGGATGAGATTCAACATGTTGACTTCCTTTTCTGCAGAAACCCCCGCCCGACTCCTCCGCCCTGGGTAAGAAGGGCCATGTTTCCATCCAAATGGAACGTGTTACTGTTTGACTTTTACTTGAATTTCTCCGGTTGCTGGAGGTGCACCAACCTGCACGCTGCCTGTGGAGGGGGGGCAATAATTAGAAAAGTGGGCTGGCCCCTTTGCCGCGCTGCCACCTCTTTTGCATCGGGAAGCGTGCCCAGCCCCGGAGCCATACGGGGAATGACTCCAACTGTCATGGAAAAACACCTGGATTATATTAGGACAACCCCCCCGACTGCACTAAACCACTGTCTATGAGTGACGTCACACTCACTCGCTCCAGTTCTGATCCCAGAAACAGCACCGCTGACCTGGACCGACCTGTACCAACCTGGACCGACCTGGGCCGACCTGGGCCGACCTGGACCGACCTGGGCCGACCTGGGCCGACCTGGACCGACCTGGGCCGACCTGGGCCAACCTGGACCGAGCTAACAGCTGCAAATGGCTTTGAGTTTGTCCAAAAGCCACAGAAGCATGGGTTCAGCTGGAACGAGCGTCCGGGCATCAAATGATTTACTGTAAGGCTTATCGAGTAGCAAAGGAGCTACATTTTAGTATCATGAATCATTAACTAAACTGCAGAAAATCCATTTTGATCTTTTTTCCTCCAAACTCCGCTTTGCTCACAATTTAGAGACAAGAAACAAAAGTTGAAGATATGTTTTAGCAAAATAGATTTTAGTATATTTTTTCTGTTACGTTGTTCCTTATTGAATTCTGTTATTTTCTGCATTTTTGTTTAAATATGGAGTTCATCATTATTAGTTCTAAAATAATTTGGTAATGTTTATGACTTTTATTCTGTAGAGGCGTCCAAAGCGAAAACACCATCACATGTAGAAAATGTTTCTTGTTGTGAGATTCTGTGATTAAACAGTGGTATTAGGATTAAGGCTGCTAGAGACAACCCAGCTGCTGTTGGGTGAGCGTATAGGGTGCACTCACAGACGTACAGTCCAACCGGTGTGACGTCGCTCACAGCAAATGTTTTACCTCTGGCCTTCATAAAAACAAGTCAATTCAGGCGCCATTAGGAGCTACACAACAGTGATTGGTCCGGGTTGGTCTGAGTCACCAATCAGGAGTAAGGTTATTGGAAGGCCACATTTCCAGCAGGTACTTTCTGTTTGGAACGCGAGGGGGAGGGTCAGTATGTCCAGTGATATATTTTGTAAATTGGTACTCCCTGAACAGGTCACCAGTCACCAGTCACCACACAACCGCACACACACAATTGACTGTATATGAGAACTGGACTGAGTGACCCCTCCCCCCTCATGTTCCAAACAGGAAGTGCCCGCTGGCTCCACGAAGCCAAAATCCCAAAAGCTCCTATAGAGAAATAAACAGGGTGGCATTTGTCTGCTGTGAATCAGCCAATCAGAATTGTGCAGGTCAGGACTGATGTTTAGAATTCAAAGCCAGCTTTGGTGAACGGTCGTGGATTTCCACAAGCTGAACGTGGGCGGGTCTGAACTTTGGGCTGATGGTGGACTTGCCTGCGCTGGTGTCTGAAGCTGGAGGTCTGCTGCAACCAGCTGCAGAACGCTATTGTGTTGGTGTTTTGTTGGTTCAGCCTATCAGAAAAACACACCTTTAAACCCAAATGTCTGATGATGTTTGATAGAAAAGTCGGGTTTGTCCTTCAGAAAAGACTTTTTTTATCCTCCGTCTCCTCATCCGTGACATCTTCAGCACACCTTCAGCCCTGGAAACCCGGGTGGATTAGAAAGGTTTGATCAGCAGCTCTAAATCAAGACCGCCTTTGTTCCTGCTGTCAAGGTTACAAAAACAGACATATTCGCTGTGACTGATGACAGCTTGATGAATGGCGACGTTCTCAGGAGAGGGTGGGGCTCAGAATAGCCATCCTTTCCCGATCACAGACGTGTCGTTGGCCTCTCTTACCGGGGCAGAAGCAGCAGCTTTGGCGCCACGTGGCTCCAGGCTCCTCTTCCTCCGCAGCAGCTCTTTGACGGGATCCCTGACCCGGACGCCTTGGTACGGTCTGGACCTGCCCGGTCCTGATGGGGGCGCTGCGAAGGATAGTCACATGGTGTGAAGAGGATGGACAGAATCTGGGGGGAAACATTTCATCTTCAATGGCTCCAGACAGAAGCTGCAGACATGTCAGACCTGGGGGTCGTCAGATTTCAGGTGTAAATCGCTCCCTCCAGCTCTGAAACTGAATGGATTAAAGCAGGCGTTGTGTCTGTCAGTCAGAAGAGGCCATAAGTCAGAAATATGAAGCACCTGTGTCGTTTTCTAAGACATGGTTTCAGAGCAGCTGGAGTTCATTAGAAATGTATCTCTCAGTTGTGGGTGAGACTGTTGGTGTAGAGGAAGCCCACCCCTATTTCCCATCATCTATCTGTTTACACTCTCTCCTGCTAGCTTACAGCCCCTCACACCCCCAACCTAACATTATCAGTGTAAAAAAAATGGTGATCAATATCAGATCCATCCATCCGTCCGGTTCTGATCCAGATTCCAGCTCAGACCAGGAAAACAAAGACGTTCATGGATCTGTTGATCTGACAGTGGATGATCAGAAAGGGGCGGAGCAGGGAGACTGTGGCCCCGCCCAGCGTAGTTTCTATGTGACTTATAGGACCTTTTTGACCTGATTGCACACCCAATATTTCAGTTTTTTATTTGTTAAAGGAGTTTGAAATATTCAATAAATGACGTTCCACTTCACTAGCTGTGGATTCTTCACCAAAAAAATAATCTTTCAAATAATCTTTATGTTTGCAGCCTGAAATGTGGCAAAAGGTTGAAAAGTTCAAGGGACTGAATATTTTCACAAGGTACTCTAGATAGAGAAATGAGAAATACTCAGAAATTCCATTTTAATCTTATTTTTATACATATGTCCTCATCATCAGAAGATGCCACAAGAACAAAAACACACTTTTCATAGGAGTGGGTCTTTAAGTCCAGATGCTGTCACCCTAACAGCTCACATGAGTCTTTATGATGGAGGAGCTTAAGTCAGGATTTAAAGCACATCATTTGACCGTCAGTCTTTCTTGGAGGTTTGTGCTCCTTAATGTAATTCCTAAGTATTTCTCACACAGCAGTCAGTCCCGGTGTACCACAGGGCTCTGTACCCAGTCCAATCCAAAAGAAAGTCTCTTCAACTTCAGACTTAGATCAGGCATCGGAGAATCTAAAGAGGCTGAAAGAGTGTCATGTGATACCTTTGAGTCTAACCAGAGGAGAAAAGTTCTGGGGTCACCAGAACACTACCACAGCTCTGCCGTCCTCATGAAGACTGAAGCTGTCAAAACAGTAGGTGAAAGTCTTCTAGTCACTGACACACTGCCAGTTTCAAGCACATGTTTGTCAGCTACTAAAAGCCCGTGTCCTGTTCATGCCAGAACTTGTTCCAAAGCTTGTCTTGGCTGTCACATGTGGTGACTGGCACCTTTACAGGGAAAAAGACAAAAGCACATTTATCCAGTATTTTTGCCATGATTGCATTGCTTTCACAGTAGGTCAGTCAACGACCAATGTGATGGACGGTGTCAGTTGACTGTCAGCCTCTAGAGGAAGCCTGATCTCCAGAAACTAGCCTATACATGAGGAAGACCCTAAACATCTGTCCGTTTGAAGCTGCACCTCCTAATACCACGGGCTCTGTAACCAAACTCAGTACAGTCAGATGCTGAGATTATTGTGTGCATATGCAAAACAAGCACTTTTAAAGGAGGATGCATCACGCTAAGGAAAACTGCATCTGGATCATCAGATAAAGCACATTTATGAACGCAGTTAAGCAACATTTTTCTGTGGTGTTTGGTGGACATTGCCATGAGCTTTTCAGTTCTCCAGAACATCCCTGCTCCGAGGATGTTCATGCACTTCCTGTGTCCTCACCAGTGGAAATTGTCTGAAACCCCTTTGCACCTGAATGATTTGACTCTGCAGGTCAATAGGGGGCGTTTCTTACCCTCAAAAAGCGGACTTTGCTGCATTGGGATCTGTGCAGACAAGCCTGTGGTGCTAAAGAGCCCCTGAGTACACAATCATCCATTTGCTGAGCTCCACCTCCTAACTCAACCCTGCTGGGGCTGTCAAGCTGTCGGCTCAGGGCAGATGTTTCTCTGTGTTTGCCGTCATGGTGCAGGTTTATCACTCAGCAGCAGAGACAACCCAAAGCTTAGAATTTTTCATCAGAAAGGGAATTTATTAACAGCTCACTTTGTCTGATGAAAAAACGCCCAACATTCCTGGTTGGACTGTATTTACTAAGGCAGGTAAAACTCAGCAAAAGTTGGTATGAACTCTTATCTCCATGGACCTCAGTCAGTCATTGTTACCAGATAAACCCAAACCCAAACGTTGTCCCATCAGTTCATCTCAGTACTGAACTAAACCTGACACTACCTGAAAAAACAGAAACATAAGAGTTTGTGCAATTACACTGCAGAAGATGTTAAGGATTCCCCTCTAAGGAGTATTCTCTGTAAACAACTGAGTGTGAATAAAGATTTAGTATGAGCCATGGTGCTATGCAGACGAGAAGGGAACAGGGGAAGAACACGGTTACCCTTCCAAAAGAAACGGCCAGGTTTTAAGAAATTATACTGGATGAAAAGTGGAAAATATACAGACATAATCAAAACCAAAGGCAGTTCCACATCTGAACTCATTCAGAGGTAAGAAGGCGGCATAGAAAGGTTTTCAGGTGAAGTTGAGGTTGTAATGTACCCCGACGATACGGTCTTATTTGTGCACGGTCCGGAGACAAAGTCGGTTGCTGGGAAGTTATCAACGGCAATGACAGATGCATTTGAGTGGTTTAACAAGTCATGTCCCACTTTGAATGCAGAGAAAACAGTTACTGTGTATCTCTCCTATAGACAAGTTAGAACTGCTCTTCCACATGTCCACGTGGGCCGTCGTATGATCAGAAATGTTGCTGAGTTTAAGTATCTAGGTGTCATGTTAGACCGACGCTTAACTGTAAAAATCTCGTTAACTGTTCTGAAATTTAACATTGCCAACTTTTAATTAGGCCTGAGTGAAAAATTGATTGAATGAATTCATTCAAATTTTTTTTCCGTAGCGTTAGTTAAACACAGCGGTATGGCAAGCGACAAACAACAACATCATAGGAACAGCACAGGAAACAGCAAGTGACAGCATGGCTACCGGTGAGAGTGGGAAGCTTGTTCCCAAGAAAGGTATCAAATTATCTGCTGTGTGAAACTGGTATGGGTTTACTGCCACAGACGTGGAGGAAGAGACCCCCCCACGCTGCTACATTTACCTAAAGCCCATCGCAGTCAAAGGCAGCAGCACCACAAACCTATTCCAACACCTGGGGGAAACCTTTTACTACTGTTCTCCTTCACTCCTTAACTCCAAACATGAACGCGCGCCCCCAACGCTTGTGCACGCTCTCGCTTGCGCACACTCTCACTCACTCACTCACTCACTCACTCACTCACTCACTCACTCACTCACACGCGGCACGCTCAGTCTTCTTACACATGCACGCGCCCTGACACACACACATACTCATTCTACGCCTGTATAGTTAGTTCATTAGTTGGATAGTAGTTAGTAGTTACTGCTATTTGTTAATAAAGAATACTGCGTTGTCATTATTACTTGTACCGGTATTCATTTGTGACGCGGCCGCTGGGGGATTTTGTGTGTGGCGGCGGGGGGTGGGGGCTGGGTGTTGACCGCGACTCCTGCAGCCTTATCAGCGTGGTGACCAAAAGTCCCAAACCGTCACAGCTGTAGTTTATATCTGGTGGGACACATTTGCATATAGCCAAAGACATGTTACCCATATATACCGTGGAGAAGACAGAGTTTATTAATTTATTTAAAACTTTAGACCCCAAAAATGAGCAGCATTTTTAATCCTTTAGAAAATGGTGCTACTCTCAAGGTGAATGTTTGTCTCCTTTGAGAGACAAAGTGTGACTGAAAACACAGCTGGGATTTTGATTCCAAGAGTGTGTTCATTTATTTATTATTATTATTTGTCTTGCTTTTGATTAAATCAAAGCAGAATCTGCTTTAAGTTGTCTGTCATTTGTACTTATTGCTTTCCTTAAGTGTGTGCATGTGTGTGTGTGTGGGGGGGGAATCGGAAGTCAAATAAAAAAAAATAAAACCAGAGATTTCATTTTCAGGCCATATCGCCCAGCCCTACTTTCAGTATGTCAGGAGCTCGTTAGCATTAGAGGCTGCAATGTCGTACTCCAAAGGCCCGATGATATCTCATGTTTTGTGCTGTATGTCACCATGCTCTCAGGCCATCACAACAGGCCTGAAACCTCCTACATCTCTGCATACAAAGGCTTCTTGACAAGAAATCTAGGCGTTACCACCATTGTTCCATTCTGGAAAAAACACAGCTTTTTGACAACTTGATCAGAAACTCGGCTATCGGCCTGGTGCATAAAGTTCTGCCTGACACCCCCCCTTCCTCTGAAAAACTTCATACAGCCACACTCACAGTGTTGAGGTCTGGATCCAGAGGTGACGCAGAGGCTCTAAAAGAAAGTCTACTTTTCCTGTAGAGCTGTCAAGGAATGGAATCGGCTTCCAGGGAATCTCAAGAAGACAGCCGACTTCTGCCAGTAAATGGATTATGGAGCATCAACAGGCGGGTAATTTACCATCAGGTGTTACCCTTGTTGGTATCATTTGATGGCTATCAGCGTTCCAGACCATTGGTTTTGTTATAAACTGTAAACATGGTCAATATTGTATTGTTTTGTGTTGTTGCTTTTGTAAATTGCTAAATGAGTTTATAATGTTTAGCCATAATTTTTTGTTTTGGAAAGTGACCACAGATGGAAATTGGCTATGAAGCTACAATCTGGTGAAGCATCTTTGCTTTTTAAGCTTCATGTATTTGTATGCTGTCCCGATAAATGAATCAACTAAACTAAACTAAATGAGCGGGCGGGCCAGCTCCGCCCCTTTCTGATCATCCACTGTCAGACACACAGATCCATGAACGTCTTTGTTTTCCTGCTCTGAGCTGGAATCTGGATCAGAACTGGACGGATGGATCTGATACTGATCACCATTTCTGTTGCACCGCTACTGTTAGGTTGGGGGTGTGAGGGGCTGTAAGCTAGCAGGAGAGCATGTAAACAAAGGGATGATGGGAAATGAGTGTGGAGTTACTTCTGCACCAGCAGTCCTGCCCACAACTCAGAGGTGAATTTTTAAAGAACTCCTGCTGCTCTGCAGAAACTAGGCCCTAGAATGTTGTCTAAAAACAACATCCTCATCAGTAAAGGACCACTGGGAAGATTTTATAAATAGATGAAAAGATGACAGAGTGGGACGTAAAAGCCACGTGAAGCCAGACTCACTGCCGTTGGTTTGTTTCTACCATGACGTTTGTTTCATTCTGTTCTGTCAAGCAGAAACGTTTGCTAACAGAAAGGGGAATTCTGACGCTGTCACACATTAACAGTTACACTTCAGAGCATTTGAAAGAATTTGTACTCAGAGACGTACATGTTCCTGGTGGCTGGACTCTGTACTTGCATCTGCACAGTGTGACCTAGAACTAAACAACTTCCTGTGTACTTTGGTAAGACTGTAGTACTACTTGTAATGAAAAATCCTATTTTCCTTTCTAGTCAGTCATTGTTAGCTTTATTTATTGTCAATTTCAGTGACGATTTTTTTAAAATATTGAATGACAGGTGTTTGAAGAGCTCCTGTGAGATGAAGATGGTGCACTGTTTCCTCGCCATTTTAACCACCTTGTGTGGTCTGGAGGTTTCACTGATGTATTCCAAAGTAACTGTGCACTGCGTGCTGTGTCCTGATTGGCTGATGACCTTGTCAATCAATGTCCTCCGTGCAGTGTCCCTGTTGCACATGCGTATAAATCACATCAATTACTGGACTTTGTTTTTGTTTGAAGTTTGAGAGTTTAAACAAGAGAGAAAATTGTGAAAATGTTCATGTGTGTCTGGGAAAAGTGGATTTAGTGAGAAGTGAGGAATTTTACGGCCTTAAAACCTTCTACTTCACTTACCGCGGGTCATTCATGGAACGTTTCCCAGGGAACCCTGTAAAGGCCTATGTAGAGACACAACCATCAAGGTGACAGTGTCAGTTGCATACCCCCCCCCCCAACCTCCAGGCACACAGACACATCAGGTGACAGCTTTGCTTTTCTTTTTCTCTTTATAGTAAAAGATAATTCAGGGACAATGAGTTCAAATCCAGGTTGAGGTGACTTGCAGTCCCTGAGCAGAGCTGTTAGTAATCGAACTAAAAACAGAAAAGTTTACCTGAAAACTAGCTATGGTGGAGGAAAGCACGGCTCAAACAGGTCTACTCTGACTGAGTACTGCATACATACAAACCATGTCACTGCAGTGTTCTTGATATGTGCACTAATGTGAACATGGCTCAACAGGTTCTCTTGCAATATCAAAGCACACACTTTGTTCTAATTTATCTTTTTCTTTACTTTTTGATGCCATTACAGCCCTGCTTACACCTCTGAGAGGATCATTTTATCAATGTAACACTATTATGAACACATTAGTAATAGGTAGTGGCTTTTTTTTACCTGCTCATTTATGTAACCTGAAGGGAATGATGGGAAAATCCCTGAAGGGTCTAAATTATTTTAACTTGTCCTATCAGCAAACATCGATCACAGACCTCAAACAATTCAGTTCAATTGAATTGTATTTCTATAGCCCAGAATCACAGCAACAGTTGTCTCAATGGGCCTCAAACCGGTAATTATGTAACAAACATGAATCATAAAGAACATGATGTCATGGAATTCAATAGGTAAAGGATAACCTGAAGTAAACAGACTAAACTAAACTGCGCATCCCCCACTGACTGCATTCATCCTGCATTTGACATAACCTAAACTACAAATATAGAAAGATGAACTACAAAAAGAGGCTACATTGGTAACCATGTGACTCTGAACAACATAAATCAGTGACCATGCGCCAAAAAAAGACAAGCTGCCTGTCTGACCCTAGAGGTCTGAGTTAGCATGCTAAATGCTAATCCTATGTAACAAAAGGAGAACCACGAGGATTGTTTTTGGTTGCAGTGCTGACAGGAGAAATCCAAACCAACTGTCAGGCATGGAACTGGAGGGTTGCTGATTGGGCAAGAACTGCATCTCTGTCAGTTTTGGGTCAAATGAAAGAATGTTGGGTTCAAACTGGGCCATCAAGACAACTGAGGTCCAAGTGATGCAGCAAAGACCCTGATTGGACTCATGGACCACATGGAAGGCTTTCCTCTGAGGTTCCCACTCGCCGACATGACAAGGCCGATGCATTCAATGTCATCGTGGCTGCGCAGTAAACCAGAAGTACATCTGAGAGATGGCTGTCCATCTCTCAGATGCTGTGGGCGGATGCTGTCTTTCAGGGATGGTACCCGAGCTGCTCTGACAACCATCAGAATGGATGTTTTTTCTGCATATCTAATTCCTTTACATCTCGGTAACTCTTAAAGTGGCTTTAAGAGTTACAGGTGTAACTTGCAGGGTTACACCTGGCAGGTGAACCCTCACACAGCTGCTGTGGAGCTGTGCCTCTGCACACCTTTGGTACAAACAGTTTGTCAGACGGTCATCTGTTGGCAGGCACAGACAAACAATGGCAGCGCGGCACAGCAGCTCTCAGTCAACACAAAAGAGGAAGCTCCACAGATGTGCAGTGCTGGGCCACCGAGGCGGGAGGGGAGCGGAGGGGGGGCGCTTTGCATATCAAGATTACACCCCAATAGACGGACGCAGCCGCTTTTCTTCCTCCCTTTGGAAGTGTGGATGCTCCACTCAACAACAGGAAGTGAAGGCGGCTTTCTGCAGAAACCAGCCTGTGGGGCCGAGGTCGGCCAGGCCCAAAAGGAGCGGATCAAAGGTTCTGATGAGCAGACACTTCCTCCAGAACCGTTAAACGGGCTCAGACAGGGTTCTGCACTGCAGCACATCTCTGCGGTGTTTGTAACCGACAGTCCTCAAACAAGCTTCAAGGCCGTTTGGCTTCAAGGTCACATGACGAGGTGACGGTGAAGCCAACGTTTGACTGACCCAAGAGAGAAGGAAGATGAACAGGAACAGCCTTTACCCCTGTTCAGACCTGAAAGCCTTCCCATTGAGCTGCAGATATGTGTGTGTGTGTGTGTGTGTGTGTGTGTGTGTGTGGAGTACTTACTTTTCTCCCAGTGCATTCTGCTCGTCCGTTACCGATCAGAGTCAGGGTGTCAGAAATCAGGGTGGCGGGGCGACTTACGGCTTTATAGCAGCAGCTTCAGCAGTCTGATCCCCAGGGAGGACCCCCCACCCCCCACCACCACCTCCGGTTTCAGTGTTGGTGCAGTCGACCCGAAACAACAAGCTGCAGCACTTTTCAACTGAAGACAGACAGACAACGGCGAAGGCCTGAAGCTGGTGACATTTGCTTCTTTGTCCTTAAAAAAGGACAAGGACAAATATTTGTTCATCAAAAACATGTCCACTAGGTGGTTTCCTGCTGCTTCCTGTTGGCAGAGCCAACGCTTGTCTCGAGCTGTAATTGACAGCGGACAACCACCTGAAGAAGAAACATGGGTTTGGGAATCCAGCCGTCTGCTGAGTGACATGATAGACAGCAAGGAGCAGCTGCTTCTTCTCTGCTGATCTGCTTTTTCATCCTCCAGCTGGTTCTGGTTTGGTTGAGGTCTAGGAGAATGAGTGCATGGCAGCCTCCTGGACTTTCACAGGATGAACTCAGCAGCAGCAGCAGCAGACTTCAAGCAAAAATGAAAATATCTGAACTTTGGTGAAAAGTTCCTGGTCCCTCAATTAATCAGGAACTCAGCTTTGGTGGGTGGATGGTTGGATGATGGACGGATGAACGGATGGATGGTTGGATGATGGACAGATGGGTGGGTGGGTGGATGGATAAACCAGGTGAAGAACTCGGACCCGCTAACGTTTGGTCGTGACCAGACTAACCCGGTGGAGTTGGACCACCGTGCTGTGAGGGTCGTCTCTGCTCTAAAGGAAAACGATGCCTCCTCTCTGGCCTCTGCTTGACCTTTCCTCCAGATCTGTGCTCAGAGGAGGTACCTGATCAGACATGTTTGTGAGGCAATGCGGCGGCGCTGCTGGGATGAAGACAAAAGAATGCTGGGAATCTGTCGGGGTTGTGAAACCTTCATGCACCTGCAGGGACCGGCAGGTGAGCTGCAACACTGGAGTCGGTCGTCGAGATGGAGGTTCAGACCACTTAGTGTGAGTCAGGAGCAGAGCTGCAGCTCATGAAGATAAGGCCTCCTTCAGACGCGGGATCAAAGCCGACGCCGGGCCCTCGGGCTAAACTGCCGCTTGGGCAGCTCCTGTCACGTTTCTCTGTGGAGTGGGTAGTCTCCACCAGGACGATCAGATCTCTCGTTTGGGCTCCAGCAGTTTTCCAAGCAGCACCCTGAGGTGCTGGACCTGCAGAGAATGCTGCAAGGTCTGATGATGTGTGGAAGTGTGCTCTTCTTCTCTGGACCTGTGAGTTTGGCTCGAGTCTGACAGATCCAACGGAAACCTTTCTGATGTGAATCTGCTGACAGGCTACCCTGGTGTGAACAGCAGCCGCGCCCTGAACCCCAGCTGACCCGCTTCAGCTGACAGAAAAACCCAAACTGAAACACTTCTGAGGCCGCTGAAGTGTGCAGACGCTCTGACTTTCTGCTGGTGGTTTTTGGTGTTGCTGATCAGTGAGCCGTGACGCGCATGCAGGTGCTTCCCTCCTCAGCAGATATGTGAAGCTGCTTTCAGCTGGAAACCACCGTCCACTGACTCCTGCAGAGGCCCTCACAGGGAGATCACACACTCTTTCTGAAATGTTGCTGCTTTTCTGGTGAGTGTCGACCACTCTGAGCCTGAGCCTCACCTGAGGCCTGAAACACTTTTAGGTGAGGGGGACGGGGGCATCTGGAGGATGATTCCCCCTGTGGGCGATGCAGTTGGGACTCATTGTTGCAGAGCAGACATTCTCAAGTGCAAGGATGTTTTATTTGTATGGAAAAAGAGGAAGTTTATGTCTCTGCTGCAACGGCCTGCTGCAGCACACACAGACAAACGTCCACAGCTCTGCTGTCGTCTCTGCCCGCCGTCTTCAGTTATCTTCCTGCTTCTGCAGCACCTGCCAGGATCAGGCAGACGTTGACTAATTCACGTCTTCCTGTTCAGACTCACTCAGACTGCAGCCCCTAGTTTCTGCAAGCAGTGGAAGCAGCCCAGAACTCCAGTTTGAAGGTGCTTTTGTGCCTCTAGTTTGTTTTTCTTTTTAGGTTTGCACAAACTCATTCATTCTGAAACATGCCTACGAGCAAATACACCTCTTGGCAGCGAGCCTGGAGTCGTGCAAGTGTGACAACACCAGCCACCTGGCTGCGCTGGCAGGAACAAAGGCCTGATTGTTTGAGGATTGGCTTTCCCATCTTGGAGCGGCCCCTCCACCGCGGCACGTGAGGCGGCAGGACAGTCACGCCACCAACCCGAGAGGAGACGGGTGCAGAGCGGCCGCCAGGCTTCCCTCCTGCTGCGTGTGAGGAGACAAAGGCGGGAAACCCAGCTGTTTGCTTCAAGCGCTCACGACAGAAGGAAGAGGTGCCCCCCCCCCTCTTATCTGTCTGCCTGCAGCTCTGCAGCATCCATCACATCAGCACAGACCTGCATACATGTGACAAATTCTTCTGTGGGATTCTCCACAAGCTGCCCTGAGCTCTGAGTGGGAGCGGCTTGTCAGGATCTATGAGAGATTTTAGAAATGCAGGAAACCACAGATGTTTACGTGTCTCTGAAAACACAAAGAATATAAAACCAGCAAATGTAGACAGGGGGTCCCCAAGCCCCCAGGCCGCGGACCGGTCCATGAGCCACTTGGTACCGGACCGGTACCGGACAGACAGAAAAGAAACGCATGCACTGACTGACTGTTTCTGATACTGAAGGGAGTTTTAGTTCAGATTCTGTTCTCCACATCCGTCCGTCTTGATGCGTCACGTGACTTTCAGCAGCGGCTGCGACTGCAAAGCTCAGCGCTCAAAAGCAAGACGACTAACAATTACACTTACTGGAACGTTTCTTTGGGGAGAACAGAGTCAGCGAGGAAACCGAAGAAGAACCCGGAGTTTCCTCCAGATCCAGATGAATTCAGAGCTTTGTTCCAGAAGCCGCTCCGCCTGATGCCACTGACTTTAGAATGTTGCTGATTTACAGCAATCTCATGAATACACAGTTCATCAGGATTTATGTAGGAACAAAAGATGAAAAATGGTTCTGATGTTCAGAGGCTGGATTGAGTTGTCAGTTTTATGAAGTGTTCTATGTGTTTTTACAAATCTGAAACAACTTCTACAAATCAACACGTTTGCATCACTGAATCTCCGTCATCTGTAAAAATGAATAAAATATCAATTCTGCCACTACTGTCAGATTGTTTTAAACAGAATTTCTTGTCGTAGCATTTTAACCAGAAAAATCTTTTTTTTTTTTTTTTTAGAAACTGGTAGCTTAAAAATATCAAATACAAACTTTGACCCCGTTTGGACCGGACCAAAAATGGTGTCTGACCTTTAACCGGCCCGCGGACCGGGGTTTGGTGACCACTGACAATCCAGAGAAATCAGACGGAATCTCGCTGAGCTTTGTTGGTAAATGTACAAGTTTATTTTGATCAAATTACAAATTTGGATTCAGAAAAGCATGACTTTCTTATTGTAAAATACTACTTCTTGAAACGTGAATGTGCCACCACCGAGTATGAATGAGGAGTGAATGAATGATGGACACACTGTACGACCTTTGAGCGTCTGGAAAAGAACAGATAATCCAATCTATCATTATTATTATTAGTTTATCCTCATAAAATGTTGACTTTTGAAACATTTTATCGTCCTGAATCCTTATTTTACCATCCTAATCACTTCTTTTATTTTTTATGCTGGCCCTAATACTCCGTCGCACGTCTTAACAATCTACAGTGCCCCCCCCATATTATTCGCGGTTTGAAGTATTAATTGTCAGTCATGTGAGTCACAAAAATTCACGATGCTTTAATGAGACGTTAGCGTCCGAATGAGGTGCTGTGGGGGGGGTGGGGGGTTCCTCGCTGTTTGCTAAGGCAGTGTTTTTCAAACGGTGTGCCACGGCACACTAGATGGTCAGGTGTGGCGTGGGAAATGACCCATTTACTGATGTAAAAACATTTCCATCTCCAGGATTTCAGCTCTGTGTTCATCCAAACAGGCCCTGATAAAACACTGAGTAGTTAGGAATATGAAAGATCATAAAATACTTTTTTCTTTGTGTTTATTTGATTCTATTAAAGACATTTTGATAAGAATGACTTTAGCCGTAGCTTCAGCTGTTTTTGGAAAAGTCCCGCCCCTTTAACTGTCTCCACCAATCATTCTTGGAGGCTTAATCACATGTCATCAGTCTGACCAATCAGAAGTGGTTAAAGTCTTCACTTGCTTGTCCCGATTTAGCTCATAAAGTCTCTCAGTTCCAACAAAAATACCAGCTAAAGCTCGTCTTTAGCGGTGTAGCTTTCCACAGAATCCGGTGTCAGACCGTGGAACAAGAGAACAAAACCATGAAGCTCAGAGAAGAGAGTCTGTCTGCCATCACTACATCTCCCATGATGCATTGGGTTAAAGTGACAGCATCTCACAATGAGTCTTTCCTGTTAAACGTCTTGAACCACAACGAACACATCAAACCGTTTTTAAATCGTCTAACTTAACTTTTATTACAACTTTTAGAAAAATCTGCTGTAACTTCCAGTTTTTTCTGCCACAATTATCACAAAAATACATGTGAGATTCTAGAGGGGCTGTACATCAATACAGACTATGAGTTTCTACTTTTTAAAAATTTTTAGATGCTGGTGTGCTGCGGGATTTTTGTCAAGGTTTAAAAAAGATTGAAAAACACTGTTCTAAGGAATATTTCACAGCTGGTTCCTGAGTCCCTATAACCAAGGTTTGTGCCCCTGCACAGAGAAATGGCATCAGCTGACTCAGAAACGGCGAGAAAATCTCCTGAAACGCTGACGATTTCAGGGGAGAATATAATCATTCGGATGTAGGGCTGGCCGATAAACGGGTACGATGTCGCGATAGAACTTTTTCCACTGGTTTGACTGGAGGGTCTTCACTGGACACCAGTGAAGATCACAAATCATTGAAGAAAAAAGGTTCAGAGCTCTGTCTAGTGGGTCTAGATGACCCAACTCCCAATGTTAAAGTGCCTAGGATAGACCAAAGGTTAATCATACGTGAGGAAACATTCCTGTTATGAAGTTTGGGAGCTGTCCTACAAAAAAGCAGAACTTTTCTTTCATGAAGTGTTTTTACAGAAACCCCACCCTTTTGTTTTATTCTTTTATTTTAAAAGTGGAAAATAAACTTTTTATGTAAGTAATAAATGCAGGTGCAGTTTCCTGATGTTTTCTGAATCAGAACTTTGTCATCTGCAGAGGTTTAAATAAAGTTATGTGGTTTGAATGGATGTCTGGTGCAGCTTTGAGGACAAAAACCCATAAAAACTCCTCTGTCTGTGTGAACATTTCTCACACAATAACACAAATACATTTAGGTACAATATGCTTTGTGTTAAAATAAAATAAAGTTTGACAACAAAAAAGCTTAACAGATTCGATTAAATGTCCTTTTCAACTATTTCTGTAGTGAAACAAAAGAATCAATTAAACCTGCTAATGGCAGAATAATGACCAGATCACAAACCAACACTGACCTTCAAATGTTCACTTTGAGCTCAAATCCTTGCATTTTCTAAATACAACGTTTGTCCAGCAGGTGGCGCCACTGATCACACGGTGAACGGTTAGGATGAAGAACAAAAGTGGACAGCGACCCCTGAAGCTCAGAGTGACCGTTTGAAGACTGTTCTGCCTTTTCACATGTATAGTTTGAATAAATGGAACAAAAACATTCGTTTACAGTCTCTGGCTGCCAGATGATCCTTTAGTGCCAATGAGACTTTCACTAAAGTGGAAAACAACCGAGACAGCAGCCAGACAAGGAAGGATTGGACCATCGCTCCCTGATGTCACTCAGGAAAGAAAAGGAGAATCAATTTCATTTTTTACAAGTAGAGTAAAGGAAAAGTGACTCACGGCTGCTCTCTGGTGGTGATTGCAGGGATTGCACCACAACAAACTTTTTTTTTTTAGTGTGAAAACAGGAAATGGACATTTTTAAACTTTAATTGGTATGTTTCAGAATAAAGTAGTATGGAAAACATAGAATATAATGAAATAAATCCTCTTTAAAGAAATGTTTTTCTCTCAGAAATTTAACAGAACAAAGTTTTCTCTAAAGAAAAATATTTTTTTTGTTTTTTGCTTCATACTTTGATCAAATGACAAAAGAGCCAGAAATGACTGAAAGAAGCCTGAAGTGAATGTCTGTTTTAGTGACGTGAACTCTGACCTTAACAGTTTTAGACCCGACAGCTGATGGAGGCTCGGCCTGACCTCGGTGTGGGGGGTCCACAACCTGCAGCCCACAGGGGTGACCCAGAAGCCCGGTCGCTATCATCACGCCGCCGATAAAGTGACCTTTCGCTCAGCTGCAGGCCAACGTCCAGCTAGGCCCCGCCTCTGCATGGAGCATGCAGCTCTGGTGCAGCAGGTCCAGACCTGCAGACGCTGTCGCTGTGCTCATCTTCATCACTCTCACCGTCTGCTGGAGCCGTTCCTGCAGAGCCCCACAGGTTCAAATCCAACCCTGAGTGTGCAGCGGGTCACCCTCACAAGGAAGATGACGAAGCACACCTGGGAAGTCCCTGCAGGTAAAAGGTGGGGTTAATGTTTGCCTGGCGGCCGTCAAGGCCTCAGCCAGCGTTTACTTTCAACAAGCGGCAAAAGCAACAAAGAACTGATAAAAACCCCAAGAACCAGGATGAACGGGTTTGGTCTGAAATGGACGGAAATACATGAAAACAAAAACACGAAAACAAAAAAACATGAAAACAAAAACATGAAAACAAAAAAAACATGAAAAAAACACAGTTGCATGGTGGTGCGGTGGTTAGCACTCTGGCCTCACAGCAAGAAGGCCCCGGTTCAAGTCCCGCCTGGGGGACGTGACATTGACAACATCAATGGGGGACCTTTCTGTGTGGAGCTTGCATGTTCTCTCCGTGTATGTGTGGGTTTTCTCCAGCTTCCTCCCACCATCCAAAACCCTGGGATAGGCTCCAGCAGCCCCGTGACCCCAAAAGGGAAAATGGAATAGAAAAAGAGAATGAAGGACAACAAACAGGACAAACATGTTTTGCAAGAACTCAAGATGGTCTTTTTTATGAAATAATGACAGAAATACAATTTAACAAAATGTGTTTGTTTTTTGTTGGGGACAGAACTCCTGGGGGGTATTTCAGAAAGCAGGTTATGCTAGCTCCCTCGGTAAGTTTGAGGCTAAGGACGTTGATAACCTCAGCTTTCAGTTCCAGAAATGGGGGTATGTTTCAGGGTATGTCAAGTTGCCATAGCAACTCATGCTCTGAACATAACCTGGTCTGGAGCAGGTTTAGTTGAAGGTTAGTTTGTTTTCAGAGAGGTGCAGCAGCATGGCGTGTCCATTTGAAGATGATTTAGTGGATGAAGAAGCTTAGATAATACTTTTTCCACAGTGAGAGGATGATAAGACCACATATGGAAGTTTAAAGATAAACTTTTTTACTTTGATCTAACTTAATTATTTGCTTCAGTTAAGATAAATCACTTTTTGTTAAGTCCGCTTAAAATAACACGTAGTTTCACACAGTTATTTTACTTATATTCAAATGAATTAAATTAAATACCGGTATTGGTGCTGGTGTTAGATCGGCACCGCAAGGGATTGTGGGATACCATTCCCTTTGCCTGTCTGGATGGATTTGGGTTTAAGTGTGGCTTTTTGACCAAATGTGTTTAGTTGTTTTAGTGTGTTTCACCGAGTTATTTTGTCCTACTATGCTAAAGCCTCTGCACCATGAGTGAGACGATGATGAGTTTATATAGCACCCCTACCACCAAATGCTGTAATGACAGTGTTGGAAAATTCTTAAATGAACATAAGTCCTTCAGGCATATTGTTTCGTTCTTCTTATTGTTATAAAATGAGTATATCTGCCGGCTCAAACTTAGACATATGAGAATTCAAGAATTATAATTAATTAAGATGGAAAAAATATTAATTCCATTGGATTAATATGACATTTAGTTAGATAAATATGTTAATTTGATTTGTAAAACACTAATTAAGTTTTATAGACATAAGAAATTAGGTTAAATAAATTTATCTCAATTACTTGTTATCAATAGTAGTAATTCCTTTAGGTTGGCAAAATTGGATAAGTTATATGTATATATATATATATATATATATATATATATATATATATATATATATATATATATATATATATATATATATATATATGGTGTCCTACTAGTAAATAACATGTATTTAGTATTAAATAATCACACTCACACAGTCACACACACACACAGACACAAAGCTTACAAACCACTGGTGTGCTGACTCCCCTCCAGGGGGGTATTCCAGAAAGCATGTTTAAACTACCATGACTTTAACCCTGAACTCTGGCTTAAATCCGCCTGAACTTGCTTACTCGGGGTATGTCGGTTCCAAAAGACCGGATATGAGTTGGCGTAACTACGCTCGACTTGGTAACCCTGGGTTAACGCACGTGCACGTCGTGTACATAAAGACATTCTCAATGGATCGCCGATTTCTGGAGTCACCATGGAAACGCGTGGAGAAAAAAAAAAGAAAGCGCGACACTTGAGACAAAAGTGAGACGGAGTCTGAGATTTAATGACAGCGTATGAAGATTATACGTCCATCAAAAAAGTAACACGGCTGCATCATCAAAAAAAAAGAATTTCTGCTTGGAGAAAAAGAACAGACAAAGTAAACCCACGAGTTTCTGATCTTGTTTCCATTTCCCTTGTGAACTTAAATGAATTACTTCTATTGGTAACAAATAATTTAGTTAAATTTATTCAAACTCAATAATTGTTTATACAACTCAAATTTACGTATTTATCTAACTAAATGTCACATTACTCCATTAATCCTTTTTCCATTTTAATTACTTATATTTCTTGAACTCTCATGTCTAAGTTTGAGCCGGTAGATATGCTCATTTTTAGAACAATAAAAAGGAAGAGCAAAAATTAATCAAGTAACTTTCCGTCATTGTCATTTCAACTGTGCCTCATAGGGGTGCTATAAAAACTCATCATCCTCTCCTTCACTCTCACTCATGGTGCGGAGACGTAGGCATAGTAGGACAAAATAACTCGGCAAAACACAGTAGAACAGCTAAACAACTAAACACATTTGGTCAAAATCCTACACTTAAACCCAAATCCGTCCAGACAGGCAAATTGAATGATATCCCAGAATCCCTTGCGGTCCCGAACTAACAGCAGCACCAAAGTTACACCTACTTATTGAATTAATTTCAATGAAAGGAAAATAATTGTCTGAAAACTCCGTGTTATTTTTAAGGTGACCATAACAAAAAATGATTTCTCTTAACTGAAGCAAATAATTAAGTTACATTAAAGTAAAAAAGTTTCTCTTTCCAACATCCATATGTGGTCTTATCATCCTCTCATGGTGGAAAAAGTATTATCTGAGCTTCTTCATCCACTAAATTATCTTCAAATGGACACGCCATGATGCTGCACCTCTCTGAAAACAAACTAAGCTTCAACTAAACCTGCTCCAGACCAGGTTATGTTCAGAGCATGAGTTGCCATGGCAACTTGACATACCCTGAAACATACCTCTGTTTCTGGAACCGAAAGCTGAGGTAATCAACTTCCTTAGCCTCAAACTTATCGTGGGAGCTAGCATAACCTGCTTTCTGGAATACCCCCCAGGTATCTTCATCGTGTCTGCACGCTCACAGCTGACCTCCTGCTTTCATTTATTATTCCTGCTTTCTAACAAACAAAGCAGAGTCTCTGTCTCAGTCCAGCTTTCAGAGAACAGAACCTGCATCCCATAATCCCTCACCGCTTTGCAGAAGATCCAAGCTTTGCCCTCAACTCTCCCACGTAACCCTTGTCCTATCTTAGTCACTTTAACATTGGGAGTTGGGTCGTCTAGACCCACTTGACAGTGCGCTGAACCTTTTTTCCCTGCAGAGCACGGACTGTCAAAGTGTCAGTTTCCTTTCCATTCTGCTCTGCTGCAGTTTACAGCAGTTTTTAGCTCTCAGCCTCCAGAAGCTCAGCTTTTATTTCTTCCACTGGTTTGTCTGGGGGAGGGGTCTGGTTTCTAAAAACCGTCTCAGAGAAACGGTTCTTGTTTAATTTAAAGTCCCACTAATGATGGTGATGCTGTTTCTAGGCAGAATCCAGGACCTACTTTCTGCAGAGTGACAGCAGTTTATAAGAAATTCACCTCTAAGTTGTGGGCGGGACCCCTCATTCCCCTCCCGCTAGCTTACAGCCCCCCACACTTAACATTGCTGCTGTAACAGAAACAGCAGCAACATCAGATCCATCCATCGTTCAGTTCTGATCCAGATTCCAGCTCCGACCAGGAAAACACAGACGTTCATGGATCTGTTGGTCTGACAGATGATCAGGACTTTGCTGCAGTTTCCAGCTCGTCTTCATAAATGTCCCCCATCATGAGAAAATGCCACAAGAATCCAAAACAGGGTTTTCCTGGAGGGGGTGTTCACTAAGATCCTTCCACAGAGAACATCTTGACAGAAATGAGGATTTCAGCTTCTTCCAGAACTCTGAGGGTCTGGAGGACAGAACCCAGTCCAGATCCTCATGGGGAGGGGGGCATCTTGCAAGGGTGCAGCATCGCACCTTCTCCCTAAAGTGTGTAGGGGGGGGGGGGGGGGTAGGTGCCTGTGTCATTGATCTCAGTTAGACATCACCCCAGAGCTGCAGGTGGGGGGGAAGGGGGCAGAATCCGGTTTAAGGAAGGTTAGCACTGTTAGCAGCTGTGGGCGGGGCTACTCGGATCGCTTACAACCTGTGCAGGTCACAAAAAGATTCTTATTATTTCTTTTTTTCCGTGTTCCATCCTGGGAACATCCCAGCATTCCCCCAGAACACGGAGTTTGTTCTGTGTTTTCAGGAGAATATTGGAGTTTTTCTTCCATCTCTGAAGTGACAAACGCTCCTAAATGGCTCTTTGGTTCAGTCCAGGGGTCAGCAGCAGAAGTTCAAGTCCGGTCAGCGGGCACACCTGTCCGCATGTGGCCCCGCCCCCTGGAGGAGCTGCAGCTCAACTTTTGGTGGAGCCATAGAGTCTGACTCCCTTCAGGGAATCAGACTCTCATCTCATCTTATTGCTGCTGTTTAGATCAACAGAAATGTCTTGTGTTTTACGTTTGAATCCAGACATGGTCCTGGAGTGGTGTGAAAGGCGCTTTGAAATCAAATGCATTGTTATTATTTTTATTTGTTTTTGGCATAAATAAAGAAAACAAACAGTAAAAAAAAGTCTTTTTTTTTTTACTTTTCAGAGATTTACTGGACTCCCTTAAAACATAAAGACACTGTGGGATTATCTCAGTAGTTTCATCTCAGCAATCATGTTTTTAAAAAGCACAGTTGGTTTTACTGCTGGAGCATCTCAGACAGAAATTCATAATCACAACTAACTAAGTGACCTTCAGCTTGAGGAATCTTCAAATTCTTGGATTTTCCAACAACAGGAAGTCTGAGACCTTCTGTGCTTCAACCGCTTGTGAGGGAGTTGAATGCCCTCCTGCCTTTTTAGTTTTTAGAAACAAAAAAAACAGGAAAACTTTGATTTTTTTTCCTAACCAGAGAGCCACATGAGGCTGCGGAGCTGCAGGCTGCAGACTTCCTGTTTAGCTGCATGGATCTACTCTGCTCTAAACATGTGCTTGAACATACAGAAGGAAAGTCTGGTTGGTTGGGACACACCAGCAGCTTTACCTGAAGACCTGATTCCACGCTGAACCACGCTGCTCCCATCTCAGCTCCAGCAGAATGAATCTGTGAGGCAGACTTCTGACCCCCGCCCCATCTGCTCGCTAAACCTCCCAACAGCAAACACGACAGCCAGCAGGTGGCGCCAGAGCGCTGCCCCAATGAGGAGGTGATGCAAGCCAGGCAGCAGATCTGCTGTCCGTCACTTTCTCCCTGCAGCCTGGGCTTGCATCATGGAGCTCTGCAGACCTCCATCCTTCAGCAGCAGCAGCCCCCGCTCAGGCAGAGGAGGCCCGAGGCGCCGCCGCCTACAGGCGCCGCTCCACCACTCACGGCTGAACTAAGCTGGGGCTTGACTGCTGTGCTGGAGCGTGCAGCAGTTGTTCTGCTGCTTCCGCTCCCTCCAAAGCCGGGATGAGGCGGCGAGCAGGAAGGAGAGGATCCCGCTGCGTCGCGTCCACGCGTCCAGGCGTGCACGCGCCCACGCGTCCGCAGATTAAAAAACATATATGAGCAAACAAGCACCTAATATAATCCTAACAAGAATAAAAGCCTGTTTAGAGGATCGTCTGCTCTGTGCTGCAGGTTGTTTACAACACAACTCAATATTTCTTAGCAAACTCAGAATCAATGTCTGAACTTCATCTTAAGGCACTGACCTGGTATTTTAGAGTTCTGCGCATGTCACAAAGACTCATTGTGACTGACAGTGTGGCGTTAGTAAACCTTTGTTATAATCGCATCAAATTTTTCTGGGTCTGTATACAGAGTCCAGTTGTTTGAATCTGAGACATAGAACTGCAGCTACTGCTTCTTTCTGCTTTGCCCTTCTTTGTAAATGGCGCTGCGCTCCAATTAGCGTCTTAATTTACTGTTTTTGACCCTCTGGGCTTGCCATACAGCCAGGTGAATTCCAGTGGGCGTGGCTGAGCACAGGTACCTGCGAAGACGCTCAGAGCAGCCTCAGAGAGCGGCTGAGTCCGTGTCAGGGTAGAGCCCTTCGAGCCTCGCCCCCACCTGTGGCCCCGCGTGCGCAGCGCACATCCCCGCAGCCGCTCCCGCCTGTCGCTCCTCTGCGTGATGGGGGCCTGCTCCAGGAAGAAGCGGGACGCTCCTAACCCCGGTGCGGCGGCCTCCGACGGGAATCACGGTACGAATGAGTGCTGATCCGGTGCTTCAGGGTCTGCGCATGCTCAGACTGAGCAGCGGACTGTTGCAGTAGAGGTAAGATCGGGCCTAAAAAATCCGACCCGACACAGGCCCGCTGGCATTAAAGCCGAACTCGGACCGAACCCGACCAATTAAGTTGATTTGCAGGACCGAGCCCGAAGCAAACCCGAAATTTCAATGTATCCCATAGGATTTTTGGCAGAAAAAAATCGCCAGATTTCTTAAAGGTAAAATAATCTACATATTTTTATGATCATAAAGTTATTTTCTTTCTAACAGAGAATGGTTGCTGCAGCCACGCGCGTATAAGTTCTCTGTTGTGGCATAGAGTTCCGCTGGAAGCGCTGAGCATAGGTTCATCTCTCCATGACAAATGCATTTGATCAATGAAATAACGCTGGAACACAGAATAAGAGGCCAGACAGAGAGAGTGACAGAGAGATCTTGATGATAAGCACTCGCTTCATTACGCGGAGAAATACTGCAGCTGCAGCGGTGCGCGTTTGCCTTTTCAGTTTCCCTGTCTGAAGTTTCTCCTTGACTTCCTGCTGCTCCAAATCGGGGATCCCTAAACAAAATAGATGCGGGCTTGGGGAGGGAAGATTACATTCACGACACGTGCGCAGAGCTGCGGGTGGCCGGCGCCCCCCCTCGTTCTGCCAGTTGCGGGACCACAGTGTATGTCAATCAACGGTGGGCTGGTGACTGTTGGAGGGGGCGGGGTCTACCTGTGTGTGTGTGTGTGTGCGCGCTAGGGCAGTGTTTTTCAACCTTTTTTGAGCCGCGGCACACTTAAACCTTGACAAAAATCTCGCGGCACACCAGCATTCAAAAAAATAAAAAATTAAAAAAAAAAACAGGAGAAACTCAGTCTGTTTTGAACAGTTCCTCCACAATCTCACATTCTTTTTTTAGAATTGTGGCAGAAAACGCTGGAAGCTGCAGCTGTTTTTTTCTCTAAAAGATGTAATAAAAGTTAAGTTAAAAGATTTAAAAACTGTTTGATTTGTGTTCGTTGTGGTTTCAAGACGTTAAGAGGAGAGACGAGTTGGGTTACTTTTAACCCAATGCATCATGGGAGATGTAGTTCAATGATCCGCCAAATGCAGAACGACCAGCGTCTCTGAGCTTCATTGTTTTGTTCTCTTGTTCCACGGTCTGACACCAGATTCTGTGGAAAGCTACACCGCTAAAGACGAGCTTTAGCTGGTATTTTATTTGAAACTGGGCGACTTTGTCAGCAGAATGCACAACAAGGAAGTGAAGACTTTAACCACTTCTGATTGGTCAGACTGATGACACGTGATTAAGAATCCAAGAATGATTGGTGGAGACAGTTAAAGGGGCGTGACTTTTGCTAAAACGGAGATTAAGCTGCAGCTAAATCGGTACCGTCATTTTTATCAAAATGTCTTTAATAGAATCAAATAAACACAAAGAAAAAAGTATTTTATGATCTGTCATATTCCCTATTTCTTAGTGTTTTTTAGGGCTTGTTTGGATGAACAAAGAGGTGAAATCCTGGAGATCATAAATGTTTCAGTTGAGGGCAATTTCCCACGGCACACTTGACCATCTCCCACGGCACACTAGTGTGCCGCGGCACACTGGTTGAAAAACACTGCGCTAGGGGAACGTTCTCCCTCTGAGTTAGAAGAAGCTGGCTGTGCCTTTCGGTTCGTGCGGTAACCGTTCTGACATACAGGATTAATAAAGAGCTTTTTGACAACCGCCGCCTAGGAACTTCTTTGCAGACATTACAATATATTTATTAAAATAGTCAGCGAGAGAGAAGCCCGGCCCGAACCGACCCGAACGTAATGACTGTCATTTAGAACCCGACCCGACCCGAAATTCGGGTCGGGTCGGGTTCGGACTCGGGCTTAAGATCTTACCTCTATGTTGCAGTCAGTAGCGGCTGCAGAGACTGCCGGTTCTCCAGATTCCTGCAGGCGGCGCTGTTTCCACCCTCAGCTCTGCTGTTTATCTTGCAGCTGCAGCCCGTCCCACCTCTGAGGGGGAGAAGGTGTACGCTGGGGTCCGAGTCCGGATGCCCGTCAAGGATCTGCTCCAGAACATCCGCCGTTCCCAGGGAGACCGAGCAGAACAGTCTGAGGTCCGATTCCCTGAGCCCGTCCGGATCAGGACTTCTTATGTATTCAGTCAGCTTCTCCTGTCTGATCCGTTTAGAGGACAGTTGTGTGATCACCTGAGGCGTTTAATGAGACTTCTCTGATCAAGTAGAACAGTACTTTCTTTAGTTACTGGAATATTACACTAAAGTTAGAGTCCATTACTTTTCAAAGGCCTGACATTTGTCCTCCACATTGGACCCCCTCCCCTGTAGACCTAGTTTGGGGGGTTAATCCCCCAACCCTGTAGTGTTCAACAGTCTTTGGCGTGACTCGGCCTGGGTTTGAACTCACAACCTTCTAGTTTCATGGTGGACACTCTACCACGAGATCACATGGAAAAAAGTTCATTAAGCTGAAATCTGGAAATCTGAAAAATATGAAGTTTATGAGGGAAGTGTTTGTGATGTCTGTGTGTGAGAATAACAGGCCTTTGTCCTTTCCTCCCTGAAACGCTCTGCAGGTCTGCGGTAAGGGCAAAGGTCAGTCAAATGCTCAATCATGATCAAAAGCAGCAACACCAAACACGATGTGTGAGTAATGCTGACGGTCTGCCCCACAGGAGTCTCCAAACGCATGCGAGCGCGGCCCAGAAACCGAACCGTCAGGGTGAGCATCTTCATAATGATCATCGCTGAGCTGCTCATGGAACGCGCTCTAACTCCTCCTCACCTTCAGGTCCAACACGCCATGAAGAGCCTGGAGGAGCTGGCCATCATCCTGGAGGTCCTGGAGGATGACCTGAGGACAGGAAACGCCTACCAGGCTGCGTCCAGAAACCAGTCGGTCAGCCCCGTGCGCTCAGAGCTGGGTGCTACAGGTAACTTACCCCACCTAGGGGCTACAGCAGCTGACCCCTCTCAGGTGAGTCATCTTCATGTGTTTCATCCTCAGGAAGCAGTGATGAGTTTGATGAGGTGGCTTCCAGTCCCGAGTCGTACACTGACTACTGTCCATGGACAGCGGAATACCAGCAAGCCGTGACTCCCACCGACAGTTTGCTCTCTGACCTTCAACATCCACTCATGGAAAATGAGGGAGTCACTGAACGCTGCGACTACCAGAACCGCCACCAGGTCCTGAGCAGCTCGCCTTTCTTCTGGAGGCAACTGCAACAGGCTGAGGAGCAACTGGAGGGCATCTCTGATGAGGAGCTGCTGGCCACAGACCAGCATGGCAGAATGTAAGTACACTGTACTACAGGACAAAGTAGACTGTACTACAGTACAAAACTACACTGTACTACAGGACTAGGGACACTGTACTACAGGACAAGGTACACTGTACTACAGGACAAAGTAGACTGTACTACAGTACAAAACTACACTGTACTACAGGACTAGGGACACTGTACTACAGGACTAGGGACACTGTACTACAGGACAAGGTACACTGTACTACAGGACAAAGTACATTGTACTACAGGACAAAGTACATTGTACTACAGGACAAGGTACACTGTACTACAGGACAAGGTACACTGTACTACAGGACAAGGTACACTGTACTACAGGACAAAGTAGACTGTACTACAGGACAAAGTAGACTGTGAAAAGGTTGAAAGCACACTTTACAAAAGGAGGTAAATACTGCATTTCTATACAATACGGCGAACCTCATCCATCCATCCATTAACCCACTATATGCCTTCTGGGGTCCCTGGGTTGCTGGAGTCCTTCCGGGTTACTGTTGGGGGAAACTGGGGTACATCCTGGACAGGTCCACACAATCTTACTCCCACATACACACACTCACACATGCACACCTAAGAACAATTTCAAGCAACGAGTTGACCTTTGATGCATTTTATTGGACGGTCGGAGGAAGCCCAGAGAAAGTCCACGCATGTATGGGGAGAACATGCAAACTCTTCACAGAAAGGTCCCAGCTGGGATTCAAACCACAGCCTTCCCGTTGTGAGGCAAGAGTGCGAACCACTGCACCCCGATGCAGCCATAAGGCACACCTAAATGCCTTAATTTAAAAAAAACAAACAGTGCACTTGGAGTGCCTCATGTATGGATTAATTGTGTAGCAGTGCTGGATTTTTTAATTTTTTACGCGTTCCTAGACGGGTTGCGAGTTGGCGTAGTCACAGTGATGCTTGCTTTAGCTTTACCAGTCAGAATACCATAGCTAATGTGGCTAACATGTAGCATGTTACAACTTCTAGAGTTTCTGGGAATGTAGTTACTAAAGTCTGCCTGACTGACGGACTCTTGTCTCGCTTACTGCACCTTATAGCTCAGTGCACCTAAAATATGACATCATTTTCAAATGGGACTATTCATTGACGGTGCGGCTCGTAAAACTGAAGGACGACACGCGGCATAAGGGTTCACTATATGTGCTAGTTTTGAACCTGGACTTGAAAATCTCCTGTAATCTAACTGTTTGAGGCCCTTTTAACCTCCAGTCCTGTTCCTGCAGAGCTCTTCACACAGTGGCATGTTTTGGAAAGCGGGCACTAGGCTATGCCATCGCTAGGAGGATGGCGGCTCTCGGCTGCCTGGATGTCAAAGATTCTGATGGAATGGTAATGTACTCTTGCATGAGAATGACCATCCGCCTATGTTTTTGTTTCTTAATGGTTCACTTTTTTGCGCACACAGACTGCTCTCCTCTATGCAGCAAAGCACAACCAGCACCTGATGGTGGCAGATTTGATTGGCCTGGGAGCCAACATCAACGAGACGAACAGGTGGGGAAAGTCCTGCCTCCACCTGAGCGCAGAGAATGGCTACGTTCGAGTCCTGGAGGTCAGTGCCTTAAGCTGAAGTTCAGACATTGATTCTGAGTTTGCTGTCAATCTGCAGCAACGAGCTGGAAAAAGTGTGATAATCACCAAAGATTCATTCATCAGGATGCAAAAATCTATGGTCAGAACATCTTCACAGTCAGTTTAGGGGGTCTGTTCTCGTAACTTGACTGCTTTAACTCTCTTGGGTTCTTTGCTTTGGCTCGGGAACAGAGAAAAGAGTCGGGTATTGACAACAAGTTGAAGCTTCTGCTCCACGTTGGGGTTTATCCTGACAGAACGGGAGGCAGCATGTTTTAACCTGACTCAGGCTGATGGGAACGCAGATTTAGCAGCGGGTTTTTATTGGTTCAGTCCAGTCTGTTTAGCAGTACTATAGAACCATAGTGAGACAAACCAAAATAAACCCTACTGTTTCCTTAGCATGGATCCTGAGCATGTCACTGTGACAGTTCAGTTGGTGTTTCTGGAAGACGCACAGGCTCCAGGTTTCCATCTGTTACTACATGAAGCCTCCATAATTTGGGCCATCTGTGGTACAGAGGTAGAGCAGTTGATCTGGTAGCTTTGGGATAAGTATAAGTACACGCAATTTACCAATAATGATCCATTTAGTCGTTTCTTTAATGATCCCATGTTCCCTTTGTCTAAAACTTCATACCTCTGGGGTCGATGTGTCTATGTGTTTTCTCCTACTGGCGAATTAGAACATGCCAAAGCGGGGTACCCTGGAAAATGATTGGGAGCAGGGTCCTTGGTCCCTGCCCCCTGTTCTAAAGTTACAAATCAGCAAGAGACTCCTTCCACCGTGTTCGGTCACAGGAACTATGTTTTAAGAGTTGAAAGCCTCTGGTTTGAATCAGACATCATGTTTCAGAGGTAGAGTGGTAGAGTGGTCAACCTCCGATCAGAAGATTGAAGGTTTGGTTCCCGCCTTCCATGTGTCAAAGTGTCCTTGGACAAGACCCTGAACCCCACATTGATTTTGGTGGTTTGAGGTTGACAGTGTGAGGCGGTGGAGCCACCGTTGGGGTGATTGGGACTGTGACTGGGAAACTTTTTGGGCATTCTACAAAGGTAGAACAGGGCTGAACGAGTATCGGGGGCAGGACGTCCAATGAAGTCCCTGTCACATCTTAAGGTAACTCAGAAAGATCGTCTTTGTAGAAAGCATGTTGCCTTCTCGCGTGTGTCAGAGGGGCAGATGCCTGAGCTGCCTGACTTCCCTGCAGGTTGAACTCTCATTCTAGAACAAGTTGGACTCTTCTCTGGGGGAGGGCGGGGGGGGTGCCGGTAGCACTGGTTTGACGCTCCCTTAAGCAGCAGTTGAACAAAACCGTTTGTGCCAATGTTTTTTAAGTTCCCCTTTGGCGTAAACTGCTGTTCCCTTGCAAAAACAGATCTGTCTCAGGCGTCCTGCATGTTGCTCAGCCGGTTGGTTGAGTTCTTTCTGCGTTTTCCTGCGTCTTGGCTCAGGTTAGCCCAGGTGAGGCCTGACAGTCAAACCTGTCAAGAGTTTTCTAAATCTGCTCCTCAGACTGAGATGATAGTTTTTGGTGCTTGTGTCAGACCCGGGTGAGCAAAGGGTCTCAGAGTGTCATGAACGTCTGCATGGGACCGCGGCCTCAGAGCCCATGAGCAGGACCGACGGCCAACATAGACACTCGACTGAATCCATTTTTTTCACGTTTCATGTCAATTAGTCCCTGTGACTAATGATCAAATTGTTAGTCAAATGTCCATCAAAAACCAGTGTACACATGAATTGCGATCTTTACTAAACTGGGGGGGAACGCTTCAGGATTATCAAAGCAGTTTTTTACCCGAAAAAAACAAGGAAATACGTTAAAGTCCCACTCCAGTCATCTTTTGGTCTATTGTAAAAGTGTTCCCATTGGCCTTTTAAATATGATTCTGCTGTGTTTAGCCTAAATCAACTGTTGGCACGAAGCAACCCCGCCTCCCTTCCCCTCACTGATGCTGATAGCTTGGAGCCCACCCAGAATATTTTTCTACATCCCAAATACCATCGTTTTCAAACAATGACTTAAATAAAAATATCAAAATGCAATTCTAAGTTTGATTTTCTTTATAGATGTCCTCAATCATCAGAAAAATGCCACAGAAAAGTTTTAAAAACACCATTTTCAGCAGAGTGGGTTTAGGATTAGGGTTAGGGTTAAACCAAACTGTAACGAGCAGCAAAGCCTTCTGTCATTTACACACTGAGACACGCGATCTCTTAAGGTTTTTGCGTTTTAAAGAAACTCCATTTTTTTAACTTTTTTAGTCATTAGTAATCATTTAGGTATGAATATGTGTTTCTGTTTTAAGTCATGTTAAAAATATTGTCTGTTGGCGTAATTAAACATAAATATATACATTGCAGATGAGCTTAAGTGCAGATAAACATCATATTTAAATAAATGTTTCTTCAGACCAGTCAATATTAAAAATTAAATGTACTAACAAGGATTTTAATGTCAAGTTTGACTAGATAAGTGTACAGAAAGTAAAAGTCAACGTGAACGCGTGAGCTCTCTGTTTGCTGTAGGTCCTGAAACAAGCCATGCTGGACGGCGTGCTACTAGACGTGGAGGCCACGGATAACGCCGGTAAGTGCTGGGACTTCTTCAGGAGCACGCCGTCCTGTGAGCTCCTGGTTAATGCCAGGCCTCCACCTCCATGATCTATTCACAGATTATGTGCCATCCAAACTCAGACACACCTTTCCTTTCATGCAAACAACCCTTCACATTACTGACAGCAAGAACTGTGATAAAGACTCCTGAAAAACGAGCATACGGCGCTCTGCCTGGGGAAAAGAACAGGCAAGGCTGCAGCTTACATGTTCTGAGATCATGTTTTAACCCATGGAAGGAAAAGAAACATCAGCAATGGAGAGTAAATGAAGACAGAAGAAGAAATGAGCAGCAGGAATCTGCCACATCATAAACACGCTAGAGGGGCTTTATTTAACGTCTAGACGTCTAAAAACAAAAGCTGGAGGTATGTCAGCCCTAACGGCTGGAGTCCCCCCCCCCCCAGCTAAAGAACATCTGAAGAGCATCTGAACATCTGAACATCTGAAAATCTGAAGAGTTTTGGCTCAACCACCTGCCAATCAAAGCAACACGCCGCTAGTAAAGTACAAGGTTTAACTGTAAAAAGCTCAAATGGCTTTTTCACAACCCCCCCCCACATGTTTATTCATTATTGGAGAAGAGAGCACAGAGGTGGAAGGATGATGATGTGGGTTTGCTCTACAACACCTCAGCCCTCATTAGTACACGATGATGTTCTAGAAAAACAACAAATTATATTCAATGTAGTAAATATTCTAAATGAAACTCAAACGGCTACAGAATTTAAAGTTATTGAATAATCAAAACAGAGAAAAGGCAGAAAGAAGAACAAGAAATATAGCTAGCAGTAAAAATGAAATGGTTTGAAAAAACCACAGCAAAACAAAAGCAAGCTAGTGTTTCAGAACAATATGAAAGCCTTTTGAATTCTGTATTTTTTTCAACCGTTTTTCTGAATCTCCATGCTCTGAAGGCCTGTCAGTCACAAATGTGTCCGTCTCAACCTCGGTCTGTTTTCTGGGAGTCCGGCACCGGTATGCGCGTGCCTCACTGTGCCCATGCTCCTCCTCAGGAATGACCGTGCTCCAGTGCGTCTCTGTGACCCTGAAAAGCAGCATGCGTGGAGGGGAAGGCAACCAGACCTGGAGCCAGTCCAGGCTGGACGCTCTGCGGCGGGAGCAGATGATGGAGACGCTGGAGTGCCTGCTGCAGATGACCACCATCGGCCCGGCTATGACACGTAGGCCCTCGCGTGTTACACACACTGCTGTTCTGCCTTGGTGTCAGCTTGCCGCTGATCTTTGCTGCTTGATCTCCACCACCGTTTCATTTTGAATAACTGGTCTGTGTGTCTCTGAGCTCCCTCTGCGGCTTGTAAACTTGAACCAGATCCAGCCGACAAACCTTTGTTTGGACTAACGGCGCTTCACCTCACATTAGGAGCAGGACCAGATTGTCACGAATGGACGATTTCCATCCAGTGTTTACTTTCCTGCTGCTCTCATGAGAATTGACCGAACCAGCCGGGCAAGCTGAAACGTTCAAGACGCGTTCAAGAACATGCTACTTTAAATAAGTGTTCTTGAATGCATGTTTAGCATATGGTGTTCATGCTGGACTGTTGCTACCCGATACTAGCCCATGTCAGCCACCTACAGAGGCTTGGTACTAAATGTCACAGCTCTATTCCGATATATGAAAGACCTGGTGTCATAGAATTCCAGCCGCTCACAAGCTGCAGTTATTTCTTCCCCATGATCAGTTTTCAAAGTCTGGCACTTCCTGGAGCCCAAAAACGGCCTTAAAACATGTGTAGCGACACGTGAAAGCAATAGTTTTGAAGGCGGAAGCCCGAAACGCGCATTTACGGATACTTGAACGCATGTTGCTCAGGGCGGTGCGAACTGGACAACAGCTGGACAACACTTGCACATTTGGACAAACAGTCGTAGAGCCGTCCACTGAACATCATGACTCCTTAAACCTCATCTGCCTGCACGACATTTTGCAGCCTCTTCTTGATTTGCACCTCCAGACATTTGTTCCACCTTGAAGCTTGATGGTTCAGAGCTCAGTCACAGCACAGCATCAGTTCTGTGTTGTGCCGATAACGCCATGGAGTGTTGATGTTCCTTTTTCTCCGTCCACGTGGAAAACCTGCCCACACACAGTCGGAGGACAAACATCCCTGCTGTGAAAATGCTCCTAAGTGTGGCTCTTTCAGCCAGTTCAGACAGCTGAGCTGCGTCCCATGTTCTAGGATTGTTTGAGCTTTGAATGTACAGTAGGTTGGGAGTTGAGGATACAAGCCCTCATTAGCTTTGTCGTTCTGCATGACCATCTTTGCATGATGTACAGTTTTCTGCTGGATCTCTGAATGCTGCTTTGTTTTTATCTTCCAGGTGAGCCGACGCTGGCAGTTCAGCATTGGCTGAGCTGTCAGCATGTCTGCCCCGAGGGGCAGTTTGTAACCCCGACAGTAATGTTCTGAGTCCAGGCCCAACCCTGCCCTGGAGGGACCGCGGTTCTTCCAAGTGCAAGTGGAGGCCTGCTGTGTAAAGCATCCTGCCGTCTGTGCCTGCACAGAGGTGCTGGGTGCACATTCTCTGGTTTCTGTGAAACTTCCACTGTTTGCTATTTTGAAGTAGCAGGTTGTCCTGGCGCCGCCATGTTCTCACCAGTCCACAGGCAGACGCTGCGCGGTCTTAAGAGTTTAGACAGAGAAGTTGATCTGTTTACCGTCTGAAACGCACCAGATGGAAGGGTAGAAATGAAAACAGGACTGGTATTGATCGCTGCAGAGGTTACCTGTTGGATCTGTGAGGAACAAAAGGACAATGTTTTTAATGTACAGACTGGTGAAGTCCACTGCTCTGATGCTGTCATGAGTCAGTCATCTGCTGGTTTTCCTTATTGAAAGCATGCAGCTGTTTTGGTCATGGAATAGGTGTTTTCACCTGTTAAAGTGTGTTTTGGAAAAGATATTTTAGTTTCTTGCATATTAGTCCTACTTTCAGAAGAGTGTAGCTGCATAAACCTGTTGCTCCCTAAAGCCTTCTGATGTCAGATCGTTGACATGATCACTAAATCGTTGATCGTTGACATGCCAGCGTGCCAAGAGGCTTCGTCCTTCCAGAACATAGATAGTTAGATCTGTGTCTGCTGAGCTGCAAGCGTCTGAAGCCTGTAGTGCAGGGATCTCCAACCTGAGGCTCCAGAGTCTCCAGCAGACGTTCTAATCCTCCATTGTAGCTCTTAGGCTTTGAAGGAAAAGGCTCTAATGTTTTTTTTATGTTTAGATGTATTATTAGACTGAGCGGAAGGCTCACATTCTCATCTTCTGCTGCACAACAGTCTGTTCAGAGGCAAAGTCCTTCAAGTATAGAGGGACATTGGCATGTATAGATTTTTTTTATTGATATTAAGGTGCCGGAGGAGAATCTTATTTGGCACAGGGTACATTTTATTTTAAAGGAACTTTAGTGTGCTGCTGTTGAAAATAAAATAAGCTAGAGTTGTTCATGAATAGAGAATTGTAACACTGTTATAGATCAATAATTGTAAATATCTAAATGTTTTATAAAAGAGTTAAACGTTAAACAGTTAAACATCAACATGGGGTGATCTGTAACCGACATGTACAAAAATGCAGCACAACACGTTCAGTGATCGCAGTAGATCCGTACGGCGCTGAACTTTATCACTGAGGGGTCACAGTGATCACTGAGGGGTCACAGTGACCCCTGTCTGGTACAGAGTACCGAGTGTAAGCTCATCATTTCTTTTTTTAGTATGGGGTGAAGGTTTTTAAACAGTTGGTGTTGGATTGTGAGAAGAAGTTACTGCAGTCGTCTCTTTCCTTCCATCATTGTTGTGGTTAAAGTGTGTTTAGTTCAGAGGCATGAAACTGCTGGGTTGATGGGTAATAAACTCCTCACAAGGGGAATTTTGGGCAAACGTATGATTTCTTTGAGGCATTTAAATGTTGTAAGTTCCTGGGTGTAAAAGCTGGATGATTATCTGACACCAACAGATCCTACTGTTCATGTGAGGAAAAGCAGAAGTTCAGGTTTAAACCCTGCAGTCATGTGTCATGGTGTCATGTTTTATTGTCAACACTCAAATGAAAGGGTTACTAGCATTCGCTGTCATTGAACTCTGCAATTATCAATGATCTGTGCTTTTTGTGACTCATGTAAAACTGCATGCCTTTATAAGGAGTGAATAAACCCTGGGGTGTTCGGAGTGCTTGTAGTGTTTTTGTTGTTGTACAAACTGACAAGTTTTCTGTTTGTCCTCTGAGCAACACTTCACAGATAGTTCAAATAAAACATTTCTGGATCTGCACTGAGGTTCATGACAAAACACCTAAAATAGAACAAGTCGTCGTCACAATCCTCAAATAAAAGTTTCTAGTCATTCATCTTCTGTTTATCTGTAGCTTGATCATGAGGGCAGTGGTCTAGCAGATATTCTTAGACATCCATCCACATTCGGCCAGTTCAGCCAGCAAAGTGTTCAACACACACACTTCAGACAGTACTGACAGAGAACTGAGAGAACTTTCTGAGGCACTGAGTTGGTTTTCAGGAGACCAGCCGACTGTCCTTTTTCATGGCAGCACAAAAATCCTCCTCTTTTTGCACTAACAACTATCCACGCTACATGTTGACTGGATTAAGGGGATTGGCTAACTTTTACTGTTGAACAGACATGAGAGAGTAAGAAACTGAATTTCAATTCATTGTATGTGATGCACATGTGAAGAATTGACAACAAAGTTGACTTGGACTTTGATTTATATTCCAGTCTGTTGATGCATCAATGCCGCAGCAGAAAAGCCAGTGGGGGGTGGGGGGGGTGGGGTGAACCAGTGACACAGTGGAGGCAATGCTAACTAACTAGCGGTCGTGCAGACTCTCCACGCAACGTAACGGAGATGCACCAGTGACCAGTGTAGATTTGGGGTGAGGGCATCAGAAATGTGTTGCGTGGTCCACCTGGTCTTTGGCATACCCCACTTCATCTTTGGGTCTGAGTTCTCACGGATTCAGATCTTTCGTGGGTCACCAGTGTGCCCTGTGCAGGTTTGCCCATTCCTCGCCCGCAAACAGCCCATATCCACCCGTACAATCATTAGTGACTAAAGCAGAGAACAGGACCGGACAATCCAGCACAGGTCAAGGTCTGTTCTGTAACATCGTGCTCAGAGGTATCAAATGCTGAGGAAAGGTCCAACAAAACCACAACAAAGCAATAACCCATCATCTGCCATCATAAGGGCAATGAAAACTCTAATCAAAGCAGTTTCAGTGGAACTGCTGCTGTTCCACCAATCCTTTCACAATAAAAGCAATCCTAATTCTCAGTCTGATCAGATACTTCCGACTTTTCCCCTCATCCACGTGCACAAAGACAATCCCCCCCACACAAACACACTTGTGAAAAGGACCCCCGAGTGATGGCATGAATTAGCATGAATTAGCCTGAATTTGGGGGGAAAACAGACACCTTGAAGCGGTAAACCCAGCGCTGCTGTTTGTAATGAGCTCAGCAGAAACGCAGCTGCAGGGAGCGTGATTCAAACAGCTCTGACTTCCTCTCAGATCTGGAGTATCAAACCTTACTCCATCAGCAAAGGGGAGCATTACGGAAACGTTCCTTGAAAGAGGAGCACTCTGGATGTTCAGGCCCATTCAGGATTTAACTCTTTATCGTTCCAGTAAGTGAGCAGTGACTGCCCCACGAGGTTACTTTAAGCTAACTCTGAGGAAATGTTCAGTTTTTAGACATTTTACAGTTCTGACGGCTGCTGGGAACATCAGATCCCAAAGATTTCTTCCACTCCTGACATTTCTACTTTGCTTTGTTTGGATTGCTCTGTTGAGAGATGAGAACACAGAGGTCAAAAGATGAGATTCTTCCATTCAACTGAGCATGTTTTTTTACAATATTATACAAAAACTCTGCAACATTTGGCTGCTGTTCCAGATCAAAGTCAATTATTTAAGATTTCTCTGGGACACTGACTATCTGCAGAGCTACAGGATGCTGTGAGTTTTGAAAAACAAACCAAATGGTTTAGAATAGAGTAGAAAATTCAGAAAACAAAAGTACAAAAACAAGAGACTAGACAGAACGCAATATGTTCTGAGCAATTAAAATACTAAATTATGAATGAAAAACAAAAGACTGGAGAACCGGTCCAGAGCTTCACTCAATAGAACCAGGGATGCTCCAGCAGCCTGAAAGGGACCAATTTGGTTTAAGGCAGGGGTGTACAACTCATTTTTACTGAGGGTCTCATCAGCATAAAGCTGTCCTCAGAGGGCCAGATGTAACTAATACATGTAACTAAATGTAATGAAAAATAAATGTAACTACTCCTTAATGTTAAATAACTAATTATTTATTCATTATAACTGTTTAAAGTAAAAATTACAGTTACATAGAAAACATGTTTGCTTGTTACTTTGACATAAATCCTTTTACATTTTGTCCGCTTATTAAAACCTACATAACTCACTTAATGAAGGATCAGACTGTCCAAGTGAATAAAGAAAAAACATAAAACTGAGCTGCAAAGAACATTTATAACACGTACAAAAAAGGCTGCACACAGCCTTAATGGTTTGATGACAACAATTTGTCTGCATACACACATAAGACCTGCAAACACTGAATAATTACAACAGTTACACATAAATAATATGTAAACAAATTTAAAAAAATTATTTTAAGAACTTCAAAACGTTTAAGTGACAAAAGTGACATGGCGGACCTGCGGGCCTTGAGTTTGACACGTGTGCTTTAGAAGACGGATAGACGGAAAACACAAACCCACCGTAGGAAGAACTTCATGTCTGACAGCTCACTCCAACAAAAACCAGTCAGCTCATCGATGCAAACACAAGAGTTCATTCAAAAAGAAAAGAATAGAATTAAATCAGGCATTCTAAATATTCATAAATGGTAAATGTGCTATATATTTATTTAGCTCGTTCAGCTGCATGGTGGAGCAGTGGTCAGCGCTCTTGCCTCACAGCAAGAAGGCCCCTGGTTCAAGTCCTGGCTGGGGGACATGAACCAGAACACCAAGGGGGACCTTTCGGTGTGGAGTTAGCGTGTTCTCCCCGTGCATGCGTGGGTTTCATCCGGCTTCCTTCCACCATCCAAAAACATGCTCCATAGGTCAATTGGCAACTCTAAATTGTCCCTAGGTGTGAGTGTGGACGCTCTACCCTGCGACATACCTGTTCAGGGTGCCCCCTGCCTTCGCCCACAAGTGGCCGGGATAGGCTCCAGCAGCCCCGTGACCCCAAAAGGGACAAAACGGAAGAAGAGGAATGAATAAACGTTCAGAGTGCTTTACAGTCACGGTCACATTCACACATTCGCATCCACTGCTGAACAGCCTGTAACAATGTGGCGTTCAGTGTCTTGCCCAAGGACACTGTGACACAAGGCGGGAACCAAACTTGTGATTTTCTGATCAGAAGTTGAGTACTCTACTTCTGCACTACAGCAATGTAAATAGATAAATGTGAAAATATCCACTTTAGCAGTGGGGTTAACCCTTTAACACGCTCTCTGGTCTACCGTAACCTTTCACCGTTTACGCAGCGTCATTCCAGCACAAGATGCAGAGAAAAGCTGCTCTCTTTGCTTTTCTCCGTGTCAGAATCAGCTGACTGATCACACGTTGACTGCATAAACACCTCACTACTGTAAACTGTTGCATATCTAGTGGTCTGGACTTGAAATTTCGCTGGAAGTACCTAGTTGCAGTTTCACAAATGACCACTGAGGGCTGGTTCAGAAGGGAGCGTGTTTTCATTAACACTTATGTTAAAAAGTCTATCTTTACACCCACATGTACAGTCTGCCTTTAAAATATATTTCATTTTAAATGTTCTATTTATTGGAACTCATGGGAGGGTGTACTTTTTTTTTAAAATCCTTTGTTGTAACTACAAAACTAAATAACTAAAATTCTTTAAATGTCAAGTGAGGAAATCTCTGGGTGGTTTAAACTAAACTGACTCTACTTTATTCCGTCCAATCAACCGTTTTCAGGAAAATGGATGAAGGAAGCAGAGTCGATTTTAGCCCTCTGCAGCCTTCAGTTTGGCCACTCAGAGTGCTGCATGTGGTCAGCTGAGTGTCCACTGCATATGTAAAGATGTGCACCTCAATGATTTCATAAAACTGAAAACATGAATACATAAACTTTTCCTGATTCGTGCATGTGCCAAAATCAATACACCTGAGAAACGAGGCTCCTGGAGGTTTTTATGATAACACAACTATTTCCAACAAACTTCCATAAACACATTCCAGTCTTTCAACTGCAGACATGTTGGCTGCTCAGCAGTGTGGTAATTTACCTTTGCGTGTACAGCTCTGAGATCACACCTGCTTGTTAACATTTCTCAGGTAAGTTGGCTGCACCTTCTGCTGGTATGCAGGCTTGGTGGTAAGATGTTCTTTCTCAGACTGTTCAGAGAATGTTGCTAAATGTCAGTGACTCCCATACGTTTGACTCATTTTTGACAAACAGTCCATTAACAACTCAGCTGTTCAAGACGGGCCAAAGTAACCAACGCTTAGAAGACATTTACAAGTGAGGCCCACTTCCCTCATCTTCTATGCATTGACCTCCACACCTTCATCAGTTCACATGGCCTTAGCCCAGTCCCCGAAGGCAGTGTCTTTATTTTCTCAGTGGCAGATATTCCCCCCCAGTTTTCATTCATTCATTCATTTTCCTTACCGTTTTTTCCTTTCGGGGTCACGGGGCTGCCGGAGCCTATCCCGGCCACTTGTGGGCGAAGGCAGGGGATGCCCTGGACAAATTGCCAGTCTGTCGCAGTCTGTCTGGGGGTCCCCCCCAGACTTCTTCAGGAAAACTACAGGGACTTTTTCTTCAACCTCTTTCTCACCATCTGTGGCCTTCTGATTATGTAACAGTACTCATACCTTCCAGTGTTATTCCGCGTCATCCTCCACTGGACAATGTCCTGTCCATAGGTCTGACTCATAGGGTTCAAGATACAGAAGTCTCACCTGTCGTAGATTCACGATAATCCCTCTCTGTAACTCTGGAACCTTGCTTGTGTTTTACAGTTTCCAGTATCTCGTAGAAAGACAGAGATGATTTCAGAGTCCAACATTTATCCAGATCTTCCTCCTATATCTGAGTTATTTCGGGTTTGACGATCCATTGTCAGCATTCTTACCCTAAAGAAGAAAGGACTTGGATGGAAATGAACCAAATTGAATGTGTTCAGGTTTCCCTCATTATCTTATCCCATTTAGGATTTCCAGCTCTTTCAATTCATTGCAGTTTACTGAAATCTGCAACTGAAGTCATCAGTTTGATTTTGGTCTTTTGCTCTGGATGTCTGGTTTCATGCTTTGGTTGCGTTTGTTTTTCTAAACCTGCTCAACTTCAGTTTAGGGTCACATGGGACAACAGAACCCCTAAGGGACAAAGGTGAGGTACACTCTGGACAGTTTCCTTGTCCATTGGAGACAGACAAACACAAACCCACGGGACAGTTTCAGTCACCATTTAACCAATAAAGGAGGAAACTGCAGAGAAAGAACCCAGCCGGGGTTTGAACCAGGGCCTTCTCACATTGAGGCACGTGTGCTGACCGCTACACCCCATGCAGTCGAGTGTGTTAAAGCATTTCATCATGAAACATCAGTCTCCTCCACAAAAACACACATTTAAAGAATGTTGCACATGTCACGCATGGACTGTGCTCCCTTTAACATTTTAAAATGGGGGGGTAACTAACCCAAGCCAAGACATGCCTCCACAGCAACAGGAATCAGAAGTTATTCAAAAGCTCAACCCCCCCTGCTCATAATGAATCCAGCCCCCTCCCCAGTAAGCGCTCATGGCTCCTTCAGAGCTTGAGGCCATTCCATTTCCAACACCCGGCTCCCGCTCATCCTCTGCTCCCCACACGCCCCCCCCCCCCCCAACCATTCTCCCTGTTTTTGCTCTTATTGCATCATGCCCCCCCTCACCCCAACACACACACAGTTCAAACATGCCCTCGTGCTGCTTTCATGCTGAGCCCACATGTCTGTACGACCACCACCTCACCGAGCGTGTGAATGTATGAATGCATCTGAATTCCTATGAACCGCCTGCTGATGCAACATGTGAGGAGCCCCCCCTCCACACACGCACACATGGAGGGGCTGCTCCCGATCCTTCACTCTCCTCCAAACTTTGACTTTCAGTTTCCTGTGAACCGAACTCGCCCAAATGCCCAGGTGTCTTCAGACCCTCTGTGAGGATCGGCAGGGAGCGATTTCTAATCCACGAGGTCCCACCTTCAAACAGTCCCAGTGCCGCTGGAGCAGCTGGAGATTCTGACGCTGATGGAAGACAAAGGCCCATTTCATGGACACGCTGTTTGTGGTGTTTGTGACGTGTTCCTGTGGCATTCGTGAGGGCGTTGATAAAGAAAAACTAAGCTGATAGCTGCATTTCTGAGGATTTCTTTATTCAAATCATTGTGAACCAAGAGCAGATGAAAAATGTTACTTGAAAAAGATTGTATTTGTTTATCCATCTTCTAAACCCGTTTTGTCTCTAAACCCGGGGCTGCCGGAGCCTATTTGTGGGCGAGAGAAGGAGACATCCTGGACGGGTCTCCAGTCTGTCGTAGGTCCACAATCACACACCCATGCACACTCACACTCATGCACACTCCAATCCATGCACACTCCCATCCATGCACACTCACACCCATGCACAGCTGTGTTGGCCAACGTGTAGCTGTGTTAGATAACGTATAGCCGTGTTGGCTAAAGTGTAGCCATGTTGGCTAACATGTACCCATGTTGGCTAACGTATAACCGTGTTGGCTAACGTGTAGCCATGTTGGTTAACGTGTAGCCATGTTGGCCTATGATAGCCATGTTGGCTAATGTGTAGCTTTCAAGTTATTCCTCTTCATTTTTTAATGTTGCCCAACTCGAATGGCTCAGGAGACAATGGAGGACACTGGACAACTCCACTTATTTGAACTTTTTTTTATTTTCAACAAAGAATGGATGAGAGCTTGATAACCTTGAAATAAAACAGAAACTTATTAAACAGATTTCAGAAATGTTTATCAGAAATGTACTGTTATTTGAAACTTTTGCAAATATTGTGTGGTTTAACTATTTCACTTGTTGAATAATGTTCCCACAAATATCAGACTACAAATGAAATTGAAATAAACATACCAATGGCGTCACCGAAGTCATCCAAGCACTGAAATGTTTGTTCCTCAACTCACCATGACTGCCACACAAAACCCCCACCTGCACACTGTCACCTAGGTAAATACCTCTTCCCATCGACCTGCCTGGTAGATTAGGATTCACGTTTTCCTTATACTGCCCCCTGCAGCTATGGAGTTGATCCTAACTGGAACAATCCTCCAAATCAATGTTCAGAAGCAAAATAAAGAAAATAGACAATAAGGCAGAATAAACTAACAGTAGCCATGTTGGCTAACGTGTAGCCGTGTAAGCCAACGTGTAGCCGTGTTGGCTAACGTATAGCCTTGTTGGCTAACGTGTACCCGTGTTGTCTAACGCAGTGTTTTTCAACCTTTTCTGAGCCACGGCACATTTTAACCTTAAAAAAAAATCCTGCAGCACACCAGCATCCAAAAACTAAACAAAAAAAGGAGAAACTCATAGCCTGTATTGATCTACAGTCCCTCCACAATCTGACATGCATTTTTGAGATAATTGTTGCAGAAAAAGCTGGAAACTGCAGCTGTTTTTTCTAAAAGATGCAATAAACGTTAAATTAGAAGATTTAAAAACAGTTTGAAGTGTGTTCGTTGGTTGCAAGACGTTTAACAACAGATCTCCTTGTCGCTGTCACTCTCACAACCCAATGCATCATGGGAGATGTAGTGCATAAAACGGCCGGAGATCGCTTTTCGGAACTTCATTGTTTTGTTCACTTGTTCCACGGTCTGATACCGGATTCTGTGGAAAGCTACACCACTAAAGACGAGCTTTAGCTGGTATTTTTGTTGGAACTGAGCAACTTCACGAGCTAAATCGGGACAAGGAAGTGAAGACTTTAACCACTTCTGATTGGTCAGACTGATGACATGTGATTAAGCCCCCCAAGAATGATTGGTGGAGACAGTTAAAGGGGCGGGACTTTTCCAAAATACAGTCGAAGCTGCAGCTAAATCGCGGTACCGTCATTCTTATCAAAATGTCTTTAATAAAATAAAATAAATCCAAAGAAAAAGTGTTTTACGATCTTTAATATTCCTAACTACTCAGTGTTTTATCAGGGCCTGTTTGGATGAACAAAGAGCTGAAATCCTGGAGATGGGAAAAGTTTTTACATCAGTGAATGAGGGCAATTTCCCACGGCACACTTGACCATCTCCAACGGCACACTAGTGTGCCGCGGCACACTGGTTGAAAAACACTGGTCTAACGCAGTGTTTTTTAAACTTTTTTGAGCCACGGCACACTTTAACCTTGACAAAAATCCTGCGGCACACCTGCATCCAAAAAAGGAAAAGCTCATAGTCTGTATTGATCTACAGCGCCTCTGCAATCTCACGTGCATTTTTGTGATTATTGTGGCAGAAAAAGCTGGACGCTGCAGTTGTTTTTTTCTAAACGATGTATTAAAAGTTAAGTTAAAAGATTCAAAAACTGTTTGATGTGTGTTCGTTGTTTAAAGATGTTAAGAGGAGAGGCTCATTGTGCGCTAAGACAGTCATTTTGACCCAATGCATCATGGGAGATGTAGTGCCAAAAATCCGCCGACCGCAGTAAGACTAGCGTCTCTGAGCTTCATTGTTTTGTTCACTTGTTCCACGGTCTGATACCGGATTCTGTGGAAAGCTACACCGCTAAAGACGAGCTTTAGCTGGTATTTTTGTTAGAACTGAGTGACTTTTTGAGCTAAATCTAAACAAGGAAGTGAAGACTTTAACCACTTCTGATTGGTCAGACTGATGACATGTGATCAAGCCTTGAAGAATGATTGGCGGAGACAGTTAAAGGTGCGGGATTTTTACAGTAACAGTTATAGCTGTAGCTAAATCGCGGCACAGTCATTCTTATCAAAATGTCTTTAATAGAATCAAATAATCACAAAGAAAAAATAATTTTATGATCTTTTATATTCTTAACTACTCAGTGTTTTATCAGGGCCTGTTTGGATGAACACAGAGCTGAAATCCTGGAGATGGGAAATGTTTTTAGATCAGTTAATGAGGGCAATTTCTCACGGCACACTTGACAATCCCCCACGGCACACTAGTGTGCCGCGGCGCACTGGTTGAAAAACACTGGTCTAACGTATAGCCGTGTTGGATAACGTACAGCCGTGTTGGCTAACATGTAGCCCTGTGTAAGCCAATGTGTACCCGTGTTGGCCAACGTCTAGCCATACTGGCTAACATATAGCTGTGTTGGCTAATGTGTACCCATTTTGGCCTATGATAGTCGTGTTGGCTAACGAGTAGCCGTGTTGGCTAACGAGTAGCCGTGTTGGCTAACGTGTACCCGTGTTAGCTAACGTGTAGCCGTGTTGGCCAACGTGTAGCCGTGTTGGCTAACGTATAGCCGTATTTGCTAACGTGTACCCATGTTGGCCACCATATTGTCGTGTTGGCTAATGTGTAGCCGTGTTGGACTGTACCTTCTGACGCGTTACTAAAAATGTTGAGAGTTAATGTACTCTAAGTTTGTTGTAGCGGTTTCAGTCTGTGTTTTTTCCATGTTCCAAACAAAGTTGGGAACTACAGGTAAATATGCTAACACAGCTAACGTGGCTAACATGTACCGTGTTAGAAACACATTACTGTGAACAGGGTTAACTGCTTCTTCATGGTTTGGTGAACATTCTTTGGCGGTGTGACCTAGAGGGGAAATGGGCTAAATTCTGATGTGAGTTTGTGTTTTATCAGGCCGACACAAATCTACCTCCAGAACGTTTCCCTCTTCTTAGCATTTGGGTTCTTTCTTCAGCCCAGTTCTTCAGTGATTCATGTTGGGGTCTATTTGGGGGTTTTATTTGACGTGTCGTCATGTCTACCTGTTTGATTATTTTAAATTAGGGAGGAGTTAGTCCTGTTTCACCTCAGAGTTGGGTTAAAGCAGCCCAACTCGGGTCATTTTTAATGACAGATTTTTTGTTGTTTTGGGTTGAGTGTATGTTGATGTTGGTTTTGGTGACACGCGTGTGCGTTTGTTGACCTGCAGCGCTCTCCAGTGGGGAGCAGGAGCAGCCACGCTTTATTTTGAAGGAATCTTAAACCCCGTTTGCAGGAGTCTGCATGTTGTTGTTTTCCTCTGTGCGCCCGAACAACCAGACGCACTCTCAGTAATCCGCTTACTTCTTCTGTCCACCCACACTGTCGAACGTGCACGTGAGTCTGCGCACTTGTTCGTGATGTTAAATACTGTTTGGGAATTCATGAATTTTTATCATTCGTCTCACAGACACAACCACCCCCCCTTTCTTTCTCACACACACTTCTGAAGGGGGCTGTGCTCGTGCACGGCAGCTCTAGAGCCCGTGCACGCATCTCTCATGACAGCACGCTGAAGGCTCACCCCCCCCCCCCCCTCCTGCAACGATTGTGTCAGGTTGCCTCATGCACTTGAAAGGCCCAAAACTGATACCAGGAGATTTCTCACATACAAAGACGTGAACACGCTCCACCACAGCCGTGCACACGCTCAACCACAGCTGTTAACACGCTCACACACAGCCGTGCACACGCTCACAGCACTCACAGCACACGCTCACACAGCCGTGCACGCGCTCACACACTCAGGACATGATGGGCTGCCTGATACGGAGCCTGGGGGGTCAATCACGAAGCAGAGCCTCAGATGAATCTAGACGTCTTTATTTCATGGTCCTGTCCGCGGCAGGAATCGAACACACGGCTTCATTTGGCTGCAGTTTACCTGATTATCCTTCCTGAAACCCCAGTGGAAGCGGCTGAACCTCAGAGCCCCTCCCACAGTTTGGTGATTGTTTGTCCGCAGAGCACAGCTGGGAGGGGGCGCCACATGTGGGGGCGGAGCCATGCACAAAACATAACGCTGCCATAAAGAGAAACCAACACGCGCACATGCGTTTTCCAAACCAGACATGCAGTTGGGGGCGGGGCCTCCGCAGCGTCCCTCACTTGTTTCAAGCAGATGATCTGAGCAGAACATAAAAATATAAATTTGGCGCCTCCGCAAAGGGGTGGAGCTGGTGTGTGGCGGAAACCAGAGTCAGTTGTGTTTGTGTAAACGGGGGGGGTTCGGTTCGAATCACAGTGGTCACGGACAAGTCTCCTCCCGAAACCCCTCCCGAGCATCGGCAAGTCATGCAAACACCCGGTCAGTCAGTGCTGGTGCCGGGGGCGGGCCGGGGGCGGGGTCAGGCACTGCCGTCCTGCTTGAGCCGCTGGCTGCGAGCTTTGTACACCTCGATCAGCAGGTCCTTCACGTACTGGATCTCCCGCTCCACAGACTCCGCCTTGTCCCGCAGCTCGCGGTTCTGCCCTTCCAGGCCGTGTAGCTCCTCCTCCAGAGAGTCCAGCTCCGCCCTCTTGCGCAGCCTGTACCTGCAGCACGGGACGAGAGGTCAGAGCTGGCCAGGTAGGCGGCGCCCGGTGTCGCTAGCGGAAGGTCTTACCTGTGAGCGGCCGTCTTGTTCTGGTCCCTCTTCTTCTGCTTCCTCTCGCCGCTGCCGGAGTCCAGAGAGACGGCCCCCATCACCTGAGCGGGCTTAAGCAGGCAGGGCTCGTCCTTTAGCCTGGGGGCGGGCCGGTGCATGGGGCTGCCCAGCAGGGGCCCCTCGCCCTCCCCTCGGGACAGGCATTCGTAGCTTTGGTCTGCAAGGCATTCGGGGTAGAGGTAGTGGCCGTGTTGGGGCTCCACAGCCTGTGCTTGGGTGGGGGGCTCCAGCTCCCCTATAAAGCTGTGGTAGGGCTCCGGGCCGGCCATGGGCTGGTGGAAGTAGCCGTCGCCCCCCACCATTGTCTCTTGGGGCATGGGTCCGGGCAGCCCCGCATCCTTGCTGCAGTGCAGGACCTCCAGCCCCGAGCTGTCGTAACTTACATTGACCTTCACGTTGTGCATGAGCTGTCCCTCCCGCTTGTGGTGGGGGTCGTAGGAGCCGCCGAGGCAGAAGCCGCGCGCGATCTCCTCGCTGCAGAACACCCCCTCGGAGAAGCAGTAGCTCTCCTCCTCCTTCAGGGACAGCGCACATTCTCTCACCTTCTTCACGCTGCCAAAGCTGTTCTTGCTCACCGTCTTCAGGGTGGAGTAGTGGTTCACCGATAGCTCCGTGCTCCCCGAGTAGCACCCCCTGGAGCCCCACGCCTCCAGCCCCACCTCGTCCCCCACCTTCACCGCCTCCCCCAGGAGCCGCCGCCCGTTGTTGTGGTGGTAGCGGTGGTGGTAGCTGTACGGAGCGGGTCTGGCGATTTTGGTTCTGCTGATGGGGCCGCCGCAGAAGCTGGCCAGGTCCAGTTCCCCTGTTGCCAGGGTAACAACCACAGGGCTGGTCTCTGATTGGCTGCTCCCGTAGGAGCCGTAGGGGAGCTGGTAGTACGACTGCGAGCCCATGGCTTGAGCTCCCTTGTCACATTTGGAGGACTTATCCAACTTGTTGGCGCCGGCCGTGGACTCGGAGCGGAAGTAGTCCTCCAGCTGAGCCAGCTCCTCCTGCAGCAGCGAGGTCATGACCTCCAGATCCGAGGGCACCTTGACATCCTGTTCCAGCGGCGAGGGCGGAAGGGATGAGCCAGGGGACGACTCGTTGGTTGACACGAAAGAAGACAGGTCAACTTTTTCCGTCATCCAATCTGAGTGACCATCACCTGGAAGAGCGTCAGAAATCAGAGAGACCGTTAGTCAGGGAGGCGGCAGGAGCTCGCCGCGCGTCTTCGGAGAACTTCAAAGAGGCGTCTGAAAGAAACGACAAAAGCAGATAAAAGCTCTAAAGGAAGGCGGAGGCAAAGCTGACAGTCAAGCAAGCATCAGATCCGAGAAGATCCCACTAACCGATCATCTGAAAATGATTGAACAGCATCGTCTTAGCTGTACTCACTGTACGACATTAGCCCCGTGCTGCACTGCGGCTCCCACCTCGGGACGAGCAAAAATAAAAAACCGTCTTCGGCAAACTCACCAATTAAATGCTGCCCCTCTGCTGGCTCCGCCCCCACCCCGTGCCGTGATTGGCTGCGGCTAGCCCTTCGGAGAGGGAGAGCGCCGCGCTCGCCCGTGGAAGTGGGAGGAATTTTCTCGTGAAGGGTCGATGCCGCCATGATGTCGTCTGCTGCGATGGACGCGTCCAAATGCACGAAGCGCGGCACGGCGTGATGCTGGAGCGCCGCAAACGCCTGGGGACCTGCGGGGAGAAAAGAAATGATTAAACATTCAAAACCCACGGAATGTGACAAATATTGGCAAACAAGTTTTTCTTTTTACATTTTTGCAGAAAAAATAAACAGGAAAAAAAAAAGAAAAGAGAAAAAAGACGTTATTATGCTTTGTGGGAAAAAAGTTACTTTGACCTTTAAAAACGTACTTTAGTGCATTTATAATCCTAATTAGTCTCTGAAGAGACAAAGCAAGTAGAAAATGTAAAAAAAAGAGAAAAAGAAAAAAAAACTTGAGAGAACAAAAGTTGAGATTTTCCAAACGCAGCACAGTTCATCTACAAAACATAATCCTCCAAATGGACAGAGGAATAAAAACAAGCCAAGCTCCACATTCTGCGCGTTCAGAGGAAGATGATGACCCCGGGCACCCGGCGGGCGCAGCTCCACTTACCCCATACTTGCTCTGGACTTCTCTGCGGCGGCGGCACGTGGGCTGAGCGGTGGCAGGAGCGCGCGGTCGCCCGTTAAAACGCCATCACGGAGCTTTCAGAAGTCGGGCACGGCTCGCGCGGCGCTTTTATCCATCCACGGACTTGCGGGCAGAAAGTTTTTAAATCCGCTACTTCTCCAACTCCAAGTCAAGGACCGCATCACGGCAGCTGGATCAATGCGCGCAGCCTGGCAGACGCTCGCGCTGCCGTTACGTCATGAACCCGGGACTTTCCCGCCACACGCACGCGCCTAACAACTGCCTACTTACAGTATTATTTCACTTTCTACCTATGGACTTTTGGCTGTAAACAGTTTTTCTCTAAGTTCATATACAAAAGTAAGTGAGAAGTTGAGCTTCTTTGATGTCACGCTAAAAATAAACTTTTTTAAAAAGTTTAGATTTGCAAACAGACGAACAAAAGAGGATTCAGAGCCTCCTGTCTCCAGATACTCAGCCTTCCTTTCACGGCGCGGAACTGGAGGATAAACGGCTGCTGCCCGCACTAGTCTGCGCGGCGGAAGGACACATCGCAGCAGCTCCCAGCAGCTCGTTGAGTTGCAGTCGTGTTGCATCAGACCCGCGGGGACTCAGCGATGCGGCTGCTGCGCGTTAATACCGGCGCTCGCGCTTATGATCGCTCATTAGTACCTTCACCTCCACGCACGCGCACTGACCTGACAATTGTTGGAAATGTAGGTTTTCTTTACAACTTGGGGGGGAAATACACCCAGAATCTATTGTAGTCTCTTTTTCTTATCAAAGTAAAAAGTCTAAATTTATATTATGTAAAAATACATGAAATAAAGACATCATTATGTAGAGGATAAATGTTAGTAAATATTCATTTTCTTCATGAGCTTTATACCAAAAACACAGAAAGGCCCTGACACACGGAAGGAACCAGAAAACAAATATTTCATCTGAATTTAGCTAAAAATGTAGATGAGAATTAATGAACCGTCTTCTAAAAGGAGAAAGGAATAACTGGAGGAAAAAAAACCAGACTTGTGTTTCCTGAAAACTTCAGCTAAAATAAGAATCGTGCGAAAGACACTGGAAACGTTAGAAATTAAATGATGTATGTAGTTTATAATGCTTTATTTAAAACATAGAGTAAACATCAGACACAAATCAATTTTCATCTGTAACACCTTTATGCTTCTACAGGCCACAGGCCGTAACACGAAACAACTGAACTGAGTTACTTCAGTCCAACATTAGAAACGTCACAGCCGTCCTCCACAGGGAATAAGGGCAAATAAATAAATGAATACAAATCTAAGCTTTTATTTACATTTGAACACAAAAATAATGTGTCCAGATTTTTCCAGGAATGGGAATAATTCCAGGTTTTACTATGCAGTGATTATGAACCTTGTACATTCGTTATAACGTTGAAACATTAAATAAAAATGTTGATCAGTTTTTTTTAATCGAAGGAGGACATAATTCAGTTGACAGAGCCTGCATTCTCATCTCCTGCAGATGTGTGGGTGAAAGCGGCTGTGCACCAGAGGCTGGCCTGGATTCTGGGCTCGGTTCTGAGAGCCTGCAGGCTCCGTCATGACTTTGGAGGGTTTTGTGCTTCTTCCCTCAGAAGGCCTGCAGCGGGTCAGCAGCATGAAGGTCTGATTGGGGGGCGCAAACTGATGAAGAGCAGCCCCCCCACCGCCTGACCTCCAGCCTGTCTGATGAGGGACGCGGCGAGGTCACAGGCTGACGGCCGCTGCCTCGTTAGTGACACCTCCTTCTCCATGCCTGCAGCATCCTCCTGTTACCATGGCGACAGTTATTGAGGCTGTGGGGGTGCGTGGCCTTGCCTCTAAACTCCCACATTGTTTACTCTTTTCCCTTTACATTTAGACTCAGATTATCTCAGATTACACCGCTGAGCGTCTGAGACTAGGAGACTGGGGTGCAGGTCGTTCTCCCACGTGCTGGTTTAACCCATCAGGTTTCAACCCCACACCCCACCGAGCAGCAGCTGTTTCCAGCAGAGCATCGTGGGACAGAGGCGCCTCCTTCAAACACACGCTTCTCCGCGGCGAGTTGCTCGGGTTACAGCATCATTTCATCACCAGCAGCTCCTGTGAATCTGCGCATTAACTTTTTACAGGCAGCAGAGGCAGTCCACGGCTGCAGCAGCCGCTGTCAGCCGCCCGTTTGTTCATACCAGACAGCCAGGAAGAGGCCCGCGCACACCGAGGGGGGGGGGTTCACCGAACAAGAGCGCAGGGACGTGCACGTGTGCACATGCACGTGAGTGATGGCTGCTGCATTGTTTGGATAAATGCTCCCAGAGGAGAAAAACAGGGATGCTGGGATGAAGAGGAGGCAGAGCTCTTGAACACACACACATGAACACATACACACAGACGCACGAACACACATGAACACATACACACAGACGCACGAACACACATGAACACACACACATGAACACATACACACAGACGCACACACACACATGAACACACACGAACACACACATACACACAGACGCACACACACACATGAACACACACACAGACACACACACACACATGAACACAGACATATGAACACACACACACACATGAACACACACATGAACACACACACACGAACACACACATGAACACATACACACAGACGCACACACACACACGAACACACACATATGAACACACACAGACGCACACACACAGACACACACACACACATGAACACACACACGTGAACACACGCATGAACACAGACATATGAACACACACACATGAACACACACACACATGAACACACACAGACGCACACACACACATGAACACGCACACACACACATGAACACACACAGACGCACACACACAGACACACACACATGAACACACAGAGTAATAACAACATTTACTTCCCCTTGTGTCTTTCTCTGACACACAACCGTCCGTCATATTTTCAGATATTTTGGTATGAAAAGGTTCAGCTCTTCAGGAGGCGCTGCTGTTTTTGGCTTGAGGCGCCTGTTAACTTTAATGTTATCAGCTCATGAGTGAACAGTTACTGAAGCCTAGTTAATAGTTAAAGCCTAGTTAACAGTCCTCTGTGGTCAGGCCTGAGTAGACTTTACTTCACTATCATCAATACTTCAAAGCAATGACAGATTTCAGCGTTCACACACACAATCACTGACGCCTACAATCAGCCCTGAAAGTAGATTTGTGTTTGTGTCGCTACACAACAAGATTCATCAACATACAGTAAATGCAGATTAGGGGTGTAACAGTTAATCAATGAATTAATTTATCTAACCAGACTGATGTGTCTGTTTTAAATTGTTTTTGATTCAAATCAAACCATTATAAAATCAATTAAAAATATGATAAATCAATTATATTGATGTAGGAAAATACCTTTTGGATTGAAATATGGTAGATTTATTCTACTATAACATAAAAATGACCAATCACAGCAGACAACACACATGTGATGTCATCAACACGGATCAGTGCATCAGTCTAATGTGTGGACAGACTGTGAATAAAGTCATGTGACCATCCAGTGTCCAGAATGTTCTAAGAATGTTCCCTTTGGATGTGGAAAAACAACAGTGGTGAACTTGAAAAACTAACATGTGAATGGATTTGACATTCATTCTAGTTGACTTGTTTGTTTGGACACATATTTCATTTACTCTTGATGATCTGGAAGAAATCCAAGAATCTGGAAAACTTCACTGTTCAGTAGCAGGAATTTCTGTCTGAGTCTCACTGATGAAGTTTGGATCAAGATGATCTGGATCCACTTTAGGTCAGAGAATCGGATCCAATCGGATCGTTCAAAATGAACCAAAGTCAACTAGGAATCATACCAGAACCACAAATGATAATATGAGTTGAATCGTTGTTCAAATGAATCGTTACGGTACTAATATAGATAAGTAGATTTGAGAAGAAATCTTGACTGTAACTAAAAATGTAGACGGCGCTTTGTGGAAAAAAGCGTGTACATCTTCATCCTCACCTGAAGTCTTCCTCCTGAACAATCTTCCCTGCATTTTTCCTTTTTCCAACATAAATTATTTTCTTTGCTGCATGTTTCACTTCTACCATTGCATTGGCTTTTATCTTGATCTGTCAATCACAACAGTGTTCAGAAAACTGTAGGAATCATTCATTGTTTTTCTTGACCCGTTGCAAACAAACCAACCTCCTATTTTTATAAAAATGTGCCTCCCTGACTGTGAATGGCCCTGGACAACAAATCAAACGTGTATAATATCTATGTGTACATGTATGTGTCCATGTATATGTACATATTTATATGTATGTGTACATGTACATGTATATTCAATTCAATTCAATTCACTTTTATTTGTATAGCCCAAAATCACAACAACAGTCGTCTCGATGGGCTTTGTATCGGTATTTCAAAAAGTGAAATATGAACTCAAAAGGATCACGAATACAAAGAGTTCAATACGAAAATACTAAAATGAACTAACAAACTGACTAAGCTATACTGGCATCTCTGCCCTTAGACCCCCCTTCTCGGTAAGGAAAAACTCCTAAAAAAAACTGATTCCGGAAAAAATGAAGAAACCTCAGGGGTGCCCACATGAAGGAGGGATCCTCCCCCAGGACGGACAGGCGATTACCAGAACTCTTAGTGAAGAATTAACTTATCTAACTATCTAACTCTACATCTACATATAAATAAATATATGAAGTCCAGCAGACGAGCTTCATCCAGCCGGGGTTGGGGGGACAGTCAGGGGTGCGAGTCGAGCCGGAGACAGGAACCACAGCCAGGTGTAGGAGCAGGAGCAGAGAGGAGGTACACGGTCAGGAACAGGAGCGCTGATGGGCCAACTGGAGTCTGGAAGCACTCCCACTCCCCAGGAGGGGAGAGAGAAAGAGGGACAATACATGAATCACTGCACCAAACAGAGGCATGGAGAACTAAATGATAAATGATGATCAAGAATAGAGAAGAGAGGAAGGGTAGAGGTAGATGAGAAAAGAGGACAGAACCCCAGTGCACCATAGTTGTGTCCATGTTTATGTATGTGTACATGTTTATGTAAATGTATATATATGTATGTGTACATGTATATGTGTGTACATGTATATGTATGTGTCCATGTATATGTGTGTGTACATGTATGTGTACATGTATGTGTATGTGTACATGTATGTGTACATGTATGTGTCCATGTATATGTATGTGTCCATGTATATGTGTGTACATGTATATGTATGTGTACATGTATATGTGTGTATATTTATATATATGTGTACATGTATATGTGTGTGTACATGTATGTGTACATGTATGTGTATGTGTACATGTATGTGCACATGTATGTGTCCATGTATATGTATGTGTCCATGTATATGTGTGTACATGTATATGTATGTGTACATGTATATGTGTGTACATGTATATGTATGTGTACATGTATATGTGTGTATATTTATATATATGTTTACATGTATATGTGTGTGTACATGTATGTGTACATGTATGTGTATGTGTACATGTATGTGTACATGTATATGTATGTGTTGTGTTAAAATACAAATTAAAACAAAATAAAAAACAACAAAAAACATTTATTTACAGTAAATGTTAACATTTAAAGTGTCTGGTTTCTGTTCTGGATTCTCTCAGGTCCCTGTATCGTTGGTTCTGGTTCTGGTTCTGGTTCTGGATGGAATTATTTTCCTTCATTCTTCCTTTGTGTTATTTTCTTTATTTCTAGTGTCATTTCTCTACTTTAGGTTTTTGTGTTGTCGCTCTCTGTTCAGCAGAAATGTGTATGTAATGATTATTCAGGCGCAGCTTAAAGAGGAAAAAATAGAGATTGAAAGAAAGTTTGTTTTTTTAAGAACGGCTCTCCAAAGGTCTTTTTGCTCTTTCACTCTAAAAGAGCGACTAAAACAAAACAAACAGAAAACCAGAGGAGCCTCAATGTAAAGTCAACTTAAAACTGAACACAAACCAAAATGTAAACTAACAACTGTGAGCGAAAAGGTAAAAACTGTAATGTAAAGTAAAAAACAAAGAAGGAAACAGGGAAAGTAGGTACTATGGGACATCAGTGATTGGACGAAGACGTTTGTCCATCATTTCCTGGCAAAGTTATTCATCATGAATCAATACTGGATCTGCTCCGTACTAAAACTTTACCAGGATGCGGACATGAAGAGGCTTTTGAAGCCACTCAAACGTCATCATCCAGTCAGTGAAGTCCCACACCTCTTGTGTTCCATTTTATTTCATTTCCTTGTTCTGGATGTTTGTTCTGATATTTTTAATTATTAATTGTTTTGGCCTATTAATTGTGGTTGTGATCTGCAATTATGTTTGCATTGAGTGATTTGTCCTTTAGGGCCACCGTAAAAAGCTAACCCCAAATTTAACCTGAGACTTGAACCAACAGGAAAACTAAGACCTAAAAACATTTGAACTTCAAACAGAGGAAAGGAACTAACCTCATCTAAATATAAACTAATGTAAATAAAGAACTAGCTGAAGCTTGAACCTGTGCAATAACTAAAATATGAATGATGCAAACAGACACGTCTGACGTTTTAGAGCTAATTTGATCCAAAACAATGCATCCCTTTAGAGTTTTTGTGAGTTTTTACCATTCCGAGTAATATTTTAATTTAGAATCTTTGTCAATTAGAATTTTATGACTTTTTGACAAAGCTTTGATTGAACTGATGCCTATTTAAGGAGGAACTGAGAGGCATAAAGAAATGACGGCTTTACGAAAGCGGCTGCTCTGTTAGTGCTGCTATATTCATGAAGTGATGCTTTTTACATGCAAACACTGCGATGTTGCACAGCTCGGATGAAATGCTTGCATCATTTCAGATTTTTGGTGAATTAGAACAATAAATGTCTTTGTTTAGAGAAACGCTGCGGGCTGTCAGATCTGATCCTTCCAGCTTCTCTCAGCGGCGTGTTGAAGACATTCAACTGCAAAAGCTGGATTTCACTGCGAGTTCTGCACTGGTCTGCTTAGACCGTCCGTCCCATTGTAACCCTTGTTCTATCCTAGGCAGTTAGGCAGAGTGGGGTAGAACAAGGGATAAAATGTTTTACTGACTGATCATCCATTTGTGCTGCTGCTCGATGCCATCGAAGCTTTTTCTGTCATTTTTCTCCTTTGGAGGTTTTTATGGTTTACCACAGAAACCCACATTGCTCGATTACTGTTGCCTCTCCGGGGGCGTCGCCCTCCTTGCCACCCCCGCCTCCTCAGGCCGTCGTGGTCTTGTTACGGCAGGCTGTTGGTAATCTCTGCCTTTGATGTGGTGACTAGGGGGGGCTTCTTGCAGTTTGCGTCTCACCTCTGCGATCAGCTGCATGTCAGTGCAGGAAAAGCTGAGCTGAGGGTGGCTGATTCCCTACTCTCTGCTGATCTGCGGGTACCCGAGGATGCTCGGCCCCCTGGTTGGGGGTTGTCCCACAGTGTGTGTGAAGTCCAGCTCAGGATTGGTCGCAAATGATGGTTTCTGATGACACAGCAACCAGCGAAGAGTCTGGGTTCAGATCGTAGGGAGGACTCCTGAAAACTGGTGCTCAGAGTCCCCCTGATGCAGACTAGCCAGAGCGCTCAGCTGTTCCTGACCGCCGTCATGGTTGAAAGGTTCACATGGTATTTTAAAGGGTGCTCAGATCTGATGAGATCCGCTCGATGGTGTGGACCTGCGGGTCACCTGATCCCACTGCAGCGGATCACCCAGCACCTTCAGGTCTCACTCCGATCGTCTTCTCATCTGTTTTCAAAGCGTTCCCAGTGGTTTTTTCATGCTGATGATGCCGTTTTTAAACAAAATTAATAAGCGTAGTTTCTGCAGAGCAGCAGGAGCTCATTAGAAATTCACCTCTGAGTGGTGGGGGGGACTGTTGGCACAGAGCAACCCCAACTGCCCTCCCCATCACCCATAATTGAAAGCTATCTGATTACACTCTCTCCTGCTATCTTACAGCCCCCCCAGCCTAAAATTAGCGTAGCAGCAATATCGTATCCATCCATCCGTCCAGTTCTGATCCAGATTCCAGCTCAGACCAGGAAAACAAAGACGTTCATGGATCTGCTGGTCTGATCAGAATGGAGCACAGCAGACAGCTTGACGACTGCTGATTATAGTTTACACGCAACACCTACCAGGTTTTAAATAATAATATACATTTTATCTAAATGATCCTTTTCAAACAGTGTTTCGTCATCTGCTCCTGATTAACAACAGTTTGAATACAGAAATCCTCAGAAATGCAGTATTAAGCTTAATCTTCTTCAAATGTGTCCTTCATCATCAGGAAAATGCCACAAAAACATGTTTAAAACACCAAAAACAGCATTTTTATGGGCGTGGGTCATGACTGAAGTTGTTTACAATGAAATGTGAGGGATAATGCCCGACAGGGTTCATCAGCAGAAATGAATTAACTGCCCGGCGTGAAGCGAACGTCAACAAAGGTTAGTAATGTCTGCCATTTCCCACTTTTACAATGGTCACCCACAAAGGAAATACATAATAAATCAGTTATTAGTACTTGTGCTGTAGTATGTTTGGAACATTTTGCACAGGAAGTATTTGATGCCCGTGTCATAAAGTGGCAACAGCACGTCCAGATGGCTCTGCTGCAGCCGCAGCATGAGGACTAACCAGCAGAGGAAAGCCATTTATTTGCTACACTTCATAAAAAGGGACACAAAGCATCATTTCAGAGGGAACGGCACCTCTTACCGCTCGTTTGAAACCAATTTATGAGCAAACATTTGTTTTAAGGAGACAAAGTCCATATAGTTTCCTAGATCACTTTGATTGTAAGAAATATCCACCCTAACTCTGGTCGTTAAAAGGTGTATAAACAAACAAATGATTGCATGTATTAACTGATAATAAAGTATTTATGACTGTGCAACAACAACAGTCCTGCAGAGCTTTAGGCCATCTGACCAGCCTTCTGTACAGGTGTCACTTTGATGGACACCTGGCAGCCAATCATTATCGAGTTTTCACCCAGACTGTGGTATAGAAATATTCCTCAGTGTTGAAAGGGATGCTTAAAGAAGTGGCGTTGTGCAGTAAATGGTACGTTTTTAGTGGCGTACGGCGTGAAGGGGTTAGCACAGCTAACACTTAGATTTCTTATACCAACATGGGGATGTGCGGCTCTGCTGTGGCCTCCTGACTCTCCTCTCAGGCTCCGGTGTGCTCCTGTTTGTCCCTGATCCCAGACGCTCTTCTGATTCTATAAAGCTTTTTAAACAACGGATTTCATTCTCCGACTCAAGAGGGTCCTCCACGGCCCACAGGCGTAAGCTGCTCCTTTGAACATGCAAATCCCCGTGCAGCGCCCGACTTCCCTTTGTTACTCGCTGGTGGACGCCCCCCCCCCTCTGCAAAGACTGGAGCAGGCTGAGCAGTGGGAGCTTTTAGCGTAAAGATCATCTCATTGAGATTATCAAGCCTGGTTAATTGGGCTTCTGAGCTGCTGTTTTTTCACAGAACATATTGTTTTAATAAAGAATTCATCAGACAGAGATGTGGAGCCTGATTTAATGAGCTCCTCCCTGGGTTTAGAGATGAGAGAAAACAGTACGCTCCCAGCTCACACACACACACACACACACACACACCTCTTATAAACCAATGGTGTTTGAAGACAAGAAAGTTGTTGGGCAATATTTAATCATTTTATGGTGCAAAAGTGAACAGTTTCTTTTGAGCCTCTGCTTTGGGGATTTTGGGACAAATGGGGTTTGTGGATTCAGAAGTGTCCCCAGCTTCCAGTTTGTTGGAAGAGTGACAGTGACGGGGTCCCGCCGAGAAAAGATGCAGAGGAGCCAAGGTGAGGAGGTTCAGTGACAGTGAACACAGCACAAGAGAGTAACCATCCATTATCTATCCATCCATCCATGCATTTATTCATCCAACCAACATCCAACAATCTATGGTTCCATTCATTCACCATCTGTCCATCTATTCCCCCTTCCTTGCATTCATCCACCCATTCATTTCTCCATCTATCCATTTGTCTACCCATCCATCCATCTTCATCCAATCATGCACCTATCTGTCCGTCTGTCTATCCATACATTTATCCATCCAACCATTCCCGAATCCATCTCTCCATCCAACTGCCCATCTGTCCTTTTATCCATCCACCCATTCAGTCACACATTCACCTGACTATTGGTCTGTCTATTCATACATCCACCTATCCACCAATCAATTTTCTGACCATCCATCACCAAGCCTTGTTCTTGCTAAAAAGAAAAGGAATCAAGGACCAACAGCAATTGGAACATTCTTAATAAAGCCATTCTAGAGGCCCACTTGGTCACTTGTTATTATATTTTTAATAATCTAGCATAGAAACAAAAAAAAAGATTTTGTTGTTGACATAAAATCAAACAAAAGGAAAATAATCTTTTTTGGAGCCCCAATGTTGTCATGTTTTTACATGATGTCCTGTTACCAGTCAATGCACCTAATCTGTAGAATTTGGCAGCTAAACAAGAATGTTCCTTCAAATCCACAATGTGGAGCTGCTCCTAGCCAAAACACCAACATCACACAATCTGTGCCTAAGGGAGGGAAAAACCATTATTGTGAAAAGAAATTCAACCTGGCAACAATCCAGAGAGTCTGCTGTCTGATTGGGGAAGTAAAGCCAAACCCTTTCCCGCTGCAGTCCCAGGGAAAACAGCAGTGTTTGTCCCTGTCTCCTTACTTTAATGACAAAGTTTAATAGAACCAGCTCAGCATGTTGTTGTGCTTCTCTAAAGTGGGATCAGAGGCTTCCACTGCAGTCAGGTGACACAAAACAGAAACTGTAAAGTATCAGCTCAGTTAAGAATGGCTGGAGAAACCTTATGTGTTTTTTTAAACTGTCTGTTGCTTATTAAAAGACCTGCCAACTTGGCACCAAGAAGACCAGCAGCTCTGCTCTGTGCACGTGTTTGTGCACGTGCATGGTATGTATAAAGAGAGAAGACTCCATGAATGGACAGAAACAGGAAATGCAGTATTTTTCCTGAGAGGCATAGCAGCTCTGTTGCTGGACAGATTCAACCTTAAGGCAGAAGTTAAAAGAAGCTTTTAGCGTAAAGACACCCCCCCCCCCCCCCGCTAGTTTACAGAAACGCCGCCTTATCTGCTGCTGGTTACCTGGATCCAGGTAAGTATGGAGCTGCCACACAAACAGGCCCAGAATTAGTTTGGGTCACTAATCTTACTTACTTTTTATTGACATACAGAAGAGATTACTGACAGGAAGGCTGTACAATGGTGCAGCAGTTAGCAGTGAGAAGGCCCTGGTTCAAATGCCTGCTGGGACCTTTCTGTGTGCATTTTGTGTGTTCTCTGTGGGTTTTATATAGGCACTTAACTTCCTCCCACAATCTAAAAACACGCTGCATAGGTTAAATGAAGACCCTAAATGTCCAGTGGATGATGGATAAGTGGATGGATGGACAGATAGTTGGATGAATGGATGGATGGATGGATGAACAGACGGACGGATGGATGCATGGGTGGATGGATGGATGGACAGATAGATGGATGGATGGATGGATGGATGGATGGTTGGATGGATGGATGGATGGATGGATGGATGGATGGATGGATGGATGGATGGATGGGTGGATGGATGGATGGATGGATGGATGGACGAACAGACGGATGGATGGATGGATGGATGGACAGATGGATGAATGGATGGACAGATAGTTGGATGAATGGATGGATGGATGGATGGATGAACAGACGGACGGATGGATGCATGGGTGGATGGATGGATAGATGGATGGGTGGATGGATGGATGGACGAACAAATGGACGGATGGATGGATGGATGGACGGATTACCTAAAAGATTTGGCATCTATCTTTTTTCTATGTTTCTGTCTGATCTCTATTATTACTGACATGGATTTCTTTTGTCATATAAAGGATGTTTCTGTCACTCATCAGCTTCCTGTCCTCTCAGTGATGCTGTTACTCGTTCCCATGGTAATAGATTCCTCATTGGAGCGATCTGACCTGCAGTGGATTACAATGATCAGGAATGTTTGACATTTCTTGGATTATGAGAGGGATGGCTGCAGATTTGTTGGCAACATTCATCTTTTTATTTCCTGCATCCATCTGCCCCACAGGAGACCCACCTTAAAACGGTTTCCTTTGGAAGGTTTTCACAGCAGTTTCTGTCACGTGGTGCTGACAGAGCCATCAAAGCTCAAGGCCATGAAACACAGTTGAACGCCATTGAGAGACTTGGATAAAACCAGTTTGAAGCTTGACACAGAAAAGCTCAAATGTGTGGAAGGAGGAAGAGGAGGAGAGCAGAACAAGTTTGCTTTCCTTCAGTGGATGTGAGACAAAGCTCGAGGGGAAGTCCGAGACAGAAAAAAGACGTTTCGCTGAAAGTTTCCAGTTTGAGGCAACGCCGTTCCTTTCAGACGCGTCATGGTCCTGCTGGCTCCGCCGTGTGCACGATTCAGAGCAGAGTGTTACTGAAAGCCCTTCTGAAGATTCTGGGTCAACAAAGTCTGGTTCTGTTGGGGTTTCCGTTATTTTTACTGACGTTCTACCACAGAACCATTCACTCTGAACAGATCACAGTCAGCTGAGGAAAAACAGAAAAGGTTTTGGACCTGAAGCCGTCCACAAAACAGAAGTTTAAGCTAAGTGTCTGCCACAGTGCTGCTGTCCACCTACAAAGATCTGTCCAGGTCAGGCCAGGGGTGGAGCTACAGGGGGGCAGGAGAGGGCCCCCCACCTGCCACCCTAATTTTTGATTCAGTATTAATATCATTATTGACGAAGATTAAGAAATCATCAATGCAAGCTTCTTGAAGCAATAGTCAGATGCCCCCCCCCCCCCCCCCCCCCATCAAATATCCTAGCTTTGTCACTGGGTAAAGTAAAAGTTTATTCAACGTGACCCCCAACCTCCTTAGCAGCTCTTTGTTTTCTGCTGTGCAGCAACGTCAACAGGTCCAAAGTCTGACAGAGGAAAGTATGAACAACAGAACCGTTCCAAAGAAGAGCTTTGAGAATGGAAGACCTTCAGTTCGTCAAACATCCTGAGCGTTCCAAGCCCGTCCTGTCAGGATTCTGCACTCTGCCTTACTTTGTCACTTATTTCTTGGTTATGGTTTTGAGTTGTCCTCCTGTCAGTCACAGCAGGTTTCGGTTAAATCATGTCTTCATTTTGTCATGATTCCGTTCATTTGTTCAATGTTTATGTTTCAGCCTCCAAGCCTGGTCTCCTAGGTTTTAGTAATGATGAGCAGACGAAGCTTCATGAAGCACTGAAGCTTTGAATCCAATTGATTCACTCAAAAACAAAGCTTCATCCATCTACTGGACACAAAAATATCGGCTGGTGTTAATTTGGAGTGTGTGGGATTTTGCAGAAAGCCTGGGAATAAAACAGTCAGCAAAAGGATTCGTATCTCAGAGCTGAATAATGCATCCAATGAATCCAAAAACATGTGGTTTGCTGCAGATGAAGTGAGGCTGGTCCTTCAGCTGAACACTTAGGTCACTTTGGTTCATGATGCCAGCAGCCTTTCTCCGCGTTAACCTCGGCTCTGTCCTGCTCCCTGATGTGAGGAAGCAAAGCATGAAATCAGGTCAGTTTGGTAGATAGATAGATAGATAGACTTTAATAATCCCGAAGGAAATTGTAAGTGGCCAGCTGCCCATACTTAAAAACACAATCATTCCCAAAACAGTTAATAACACAATAAATAGATAAAAATATAAAAGGATAAAAAGAATAAAAGCAAGTACAATTCCTAAAAACATGTCAAGTTTCCCAGTATTCCAGCTTAATCAAAATCAAAAGCAAGAGTAAAAGCTCTCAACACAGAGTGTTGTGCAGTCTGATGGCTCATGGGACAAAGGACTTTCCAAGTCTGTCCGTGGTGCAGCGTTGTGATAAAAGTCTGCTGCTGAAGCTGCTCTTCCTTTCACTGAAGGCCTCATGCAGAGGGTGTGTAACATTGTCCATAATTGCCTGAAGTCTGGACAATGTTCGTTGTTCAGCCACCTCCTCCACTGTGGCTAACTTCAGTCCCACAACAGAGCTAGCCCGCCTGATGATCTTGTTTAGGCGGGTCAGGTATGGTGTCAAATTAGCGCCTAAATTATTTGGCATCAAAACTGTAAAACCAGGAATCAAAACCCGAATTCTGCAAACCAAAACCCAAAATCTGCAAACCAAAACCCACAATTTGCAACCAAAAGCCATTCCCCAAAGCACAATCCTATTTATCAGCTGCCGATTTGTTTTCTCGCCTTTCTGAAATCCTGTTTTTGAGTTGCAGTTTTATTTTGAAATTATCTTTTTGAGTTGCGCTTTTATTTTTTGAGTTGAGCTTTTTTTTTGCGGTTGCGATTCTAAAACCTGTCACACACGTAAAAACAGCGCCACGTCAGTCAACGGGAGGGGAGGCGGGACATCCCCACATCCAGAAGCTCATTGGCTACCGAATAACACCGAGTCTTACGTCAACAGACCAGTTTAGAATGTGCCGGTAAGTTTTTCAAACCTTTTACTATATTAAACGATCAAACTCGTACTTTATTTAACCAGAGGACGCAAGCACAGTCAGATGAGGAGCTCCACCAGTAGCTGCTAGTGAAAAAAGATGTTAGAAAGTTAGATGTTGCATGACAAACTATCACCATTGTTCTCCCGTGTTAGCATGCTAGCTAGCTCAATGCTAGCGGGGTTTACAGCTCTTTCCATGACTTTAATGGATTAAACAAAGTCGATTTTTTCACCACAGTGTCAATATCAGTCATGTAAACCTGGGAATGTCTCTACCAAGCTTCTCAATATGTTTTATCAGACGGTGATTGAAAGTGCTCTGCTGTACGCTGTGGTGTGCTGGTGTGGCACAAGCAAGAGAAACCTGACTATCGTGTCAAATTAGCGCCTAAATTATTTGGCATCAAAACTGTAAAACCAGGAATCAAAACCCGAATTCAATGAAGCCAGCCTTCGCAGGAAGTACATCCTGGATTGACATTTTTTGCTGAGCAGGGTGGTGTTCTCATTCCAGTCCAGTTTCTTGTCCAGCACCACTCCCAGGTATTTATAGGACGTGACTGTCTCCACCAGGTCACCGTCTATACATATTGGCTGGGAGGGAGGGGGTTGTCTTCTGAAGTCCAGAATGAGTTCTTTGGTTTTCCCGATGTTCAGCTGGAGCTGGTTCCTCTTGGACCAAAGAACAAAATCCTGCACCAGCTGTCTGTACTCCACCTCCTTGTCCTCTCTAATGCAGGCCACAATAACGGTATCATCCAAGAATTTTTGGATGTGGCAAGCCTCCGTGTTGTGTTTGAAGTCGGTCGTGTACAGAGCGAACAACATTGGGGAGAGAACTGTGCCTTGAGGTACTCCCACACTGCTGCAGAGTGTTCTGGAACGGCTGGCCCCCATTCTGGCAAACTGGGGTCTGTCCTTGAGGTAGTCCATGATCCAGGATATTAAGTATGGCTTCACTGACATACTCCTAAGTTTTTCCTGCAGTATTGGGGGTTGGATTGTGTCAAATGCACTGGAGAAATCAAAAAATAACATTCTCACTGCACACCCCCCTTCATCAAGGTAAGACAACGTGCGGTGGAGGAGATGCAGGACGGCATCCTCCACTCCCACCTTCTCCCTATATGCAAACTGCAATGGATCCTGGGCATGTTGCACCTGGGGCTTCAGCATCTGCAGCACTAACCTCTCCATGGTTTTCATTATGTGAGAGGTCAGTGCAATTGGTCTGTAGTCTTTATTGTCCCTCGGCTGCTTGACCTTGGGCAGAGGAAGGATGCATGAGGTCTTCCAGAGTGTTGGTATTGTACCAAGGCGCAGGCTCAGGTTAAAGAGATGCTGGAGAGGACCTCCCAGCTCATCTGCGCATGTCTTCAGGAGCCTGGGGGACAACCCATCTGGGCCTGCTGCTTTCCTGTTCTTCAGTTTCTTCAGCTCTCTTCTTACCTGATGTTCAGTAAGAGGGGTGTAATGAGGAAGAGCTGATTCCACCAGTGCAGGTTCATTTTTAGGATGAGGAGGGAATAGGGGGGCACAGGATGAGGTAGGTGTGAGGTGTGCGGATGAATTAAACCGATTAAAATGATCATTTAGATCATTGGTTCGCTCCACACTGTCTCCTCCAGATGCAGCCCCTTTTTTACACCCTGTGATTGTTTTCATTCCATCCCACACTTCTTTTATGTTGTTTGCTCTCAGTTTCCCCTCTATCTTAGCTTTGTAGTTTTCTCTGGAGCTTCTCAGACAGCACCTCAACTCAGCCTGCACAGCTTTTTTCTTTTCCAGATTATTTTCTTTGTAGGCTCTCTTTTTCCTGTTGAGGACCTCCTTCGTCTCTCTGGTGATCCAAGGCTTGTTGTTGGCATAACAGCGCACTGCCTTTGTGGGCATCACAATATCCAAACAGAAATGGATATAGTCCGTCAGACACTGTGACGCCCGCTCGATGTCCTCACCGTGGTGGTCCAGTAGCACGCTCCAGTCTGTGCTGTCAAAACAGTCTCTAAGCTCCTCCTCCGCCTCTGGTGTCCACTTCCTTACTATTCTGGTTGATGGAGGCTCTCTCTTCACCAGGGGTGTGTACCTGGGTTGTAGAGCGATCAGTATGTGATCTGATTTGCCGAGAGGGGGAAGGGGCGTGGCTTTGTATGCCTCCTCAATATTGGCATAGAGTAGGTCGATTGTGTTGTTGCCGCGTGTAGCACAATCCACGTATTGACACATGGATGGCAGTGATGAGTCCAGAGTGATGTGATTAAAGTCCCCTGAAATCACCATGACTGCCTGGGGATGTCGGGATTGGAGGTCCGTTACTGCCGTGACCACTGTCTCCAGCGCTGTCTCCACGTGTGCTCCTGGTGGGATGTAAACACAGAGGGCCAGGACCTGCGTAAACTCCCGGGATAGGTAATAAGGCCGGATGCTAACAGCTAGCAGCTCACAATCTTTGGAGCAGATTTTTGTTCTTACTGTGAAGTGTCTGGGGTTGCACCACCGATTGTTTATGTACAATATGAGGCCACCACCTTTGCTCTTGCCACACGCTGCTGTGTTTCTGTCCGCACGCACCGTGGAGAAGCCGGGTAAATCCACAGTGTAGTCTGGTATGTTGGCTGTTAGCCAAGTCTCCGTTCGCATGATTAGGCAGCTCTCCCGGTAAATTTGTTGGCTCCTCACCAGTGCAAAAAGTTCATCAGACTTGTTGGACAGTGAATTTACGTTCCCCATAATCACAGATGGAATAGGAGGCTTGTATTTCCGCCGGCGTTTCCATTTGGCTTTAGCTCTCGCTTTTAGTTTTGCTCCGGCACGGGTGCCCCTGTACCGCTTTTTTACTTCAGGGGGAATGTTATGTTTCAATCCAGCACCGTTCTTCTTTAGAGCCAAAAGATCAGTTCTTGAATAAACCAGTCTCTGGAGGTTAATGTCATTATTTCCGTACTTCTTGCGTTCATTGCAATCATTCCATACATTACATTCAGCAGCTGACCGGCTGCCATGCTCCTGCGTCGGCGCCATCATGGTGGAGCTGCTCGGATCTGTTATTTAATCTGGAAAGGATCAAATGACTGAGATGTCAGACTGGTTTACAATCCAGTGGATCTCTGGACTGTGAGTGCAGATCAAACCCGTCCATTCAGACAGCAGTTAAATGTACTTTCAAAGAGGGAAAAACTAGTGTAAGGAATGTGGACAATCATTATCAACAACAGAAACACAAGAAGAAAAAACATTTTGTTTTATTTCAGACCAGAAAAAGAAACGGAAAACAGATTTGTCCAACTATGGAAGCATCTGGAACTTTTTAGCTCTTCTTTCTGGTGACGACACACTGGAATCCATTTTGACATTCAAGCAAGGAGACGAAAAGTAATAAATGATGATGTCTGATGTTTTCTCAGGTAGAATGTTTCTCAGAATCAGAATCAGAATCTTTTATTGTCATTCTGCAGTGCACAATGAAATTTTTTCCAGCAACTCTCTTTCAACGATATAAAAAGGTAGAATAAAATAAAATGAGAATAAGGGGCTATATAAGTCATAAAAACTGTACAGTAGAGTGGGGTGAATGTTGCACACGAGTGGGTATTCCACCTTCTATCATGAAATAAAGACATAAGCAGATATAAAACAGGCATCATCAGAGATTTAATACATGACGAACAGTAAGACTTGAAAATTGTGAGAAAAAAGAAGAATTTTTACACTTTAGTGGAAAAAAAAATGTTAAAATCGTAACATCTGGAACACAAGAGTTCACAAATAAAAATAAATAAAAAGTACATAAAAATGCCTCATAAGGTGATCACAATTAAAACTTCTCATTACTTTTATGATCATCTTCAAAGGACACACAATGCAATCCTTACGAAAATGAAAAAACATTGTGGATTTCAATAATTTAGAAACGTCTTTATTTGACCTGATGCAACGCAGAAACCAAACAATGAACTTGAGAAAACGAGCTTAGTGAAGGAATTCATCCATCAGATGAATAAAAGTTCAGAGCAAACAGAAGAAATGGTTTGATATTCTAAACAGCAGCAGTCAGTTTGCTCTCTGATCTGAACCCAACTTTTTTATCACTTCCCCAAATAGTTGACGCAGAAACACGTAGATCCAACACATTCAGGTGGAGACGTTCAAGGAAAATCTTTCTTTTTTATATATATAAGCATAACACAAAGTGCTTAACATTAAAACAAAAACAAAAAAAAATTATAAAAACAAGCACAAAAATTAAGAAACACACATACCCCTTTCACAGCTCCCACCCCCTAACTGATGGGGAAAGACACTGACAAATAGGAAATAGGCTGAGCATGAAAACAGAATGTTTGTTATTAGAAACGCTATTAATGATTGAAACCTCCCTCTCTGAGAATAGCTGTATAGCCAGCCAAATGCAGCATCACAGGCAGAATCCACCCCCACCATAGGCGGGGACCAGCCCCATCACAGGTAGGGACCGGCCCCATCAGTAGCGGAAAGCAGCCCCCACCACAGACAGGGACCAGCCCCATCACTGGCGGGGACCGGCCCCATTACTGGCGGAAAGCAGCCCTACCACAGACAGGGACCGGCCCCATCACAGGTGGGGACCAGCCCCATCACAGGTGGGGACCGGCGTCATCACTGGCGGAAAGCAGCCCTACCACAGACAGGGACCAGCCCCATCACAGGTGGGGACCAACCCCATCACTGGCGGAAAGCAGCCCTACCACAGACAGGGACCGGCCCCATCACAGGTGGGGACCAACCCCATCACAGGCGGGGACCAACCCCATCACAGGCGGGGACCAGCCCCATCACATGCGGGGACCAGCGTCATCAGAGCTAAGTGAAGATGCAGGTCCCCAAGTAGAGCTGCAGTGGCTAAACAGCATCCAACCCAGAGGGTTGAGGAAGTACCGGAAATAAACACAAGAATTAAAAAGTAAACATACTGATAAAAAATAAAACAGTGAAATAAGGTCAATAGAAATAAATCATTGATAACCTAAGATGCATAAAACAACATAAAATGGATAACTAAATACAACATAAAAAAATTAATTAATTAATAAAAAAAATTAATGTAATAAAATTTGCTGAAAGCCAGGTTAAAAAGATGGGTTTTGAACCTTTTCTCAAAAGCAACTATACTCTCTGCGGCTCTCAGGTCCTCTGGCAGACTGTTCCATAAAGGAGGGCCATGGTGCTGAAAAGATGCTTCTCCATAAGTTTTGGTTTTCACCGCTGGAATGATTATCCCTTGTGTCATCCTATGACCCCCCCCCCTTCCATTGACGTGTTCTCCCTACCATGACAAAGGTGGATAAAGGTGGAGAGGATTTCATGTAATCCATGGACACCAGTAAAATCACAAATCATTGAAGAAAAAAGGTTCAGAGCACTGTAAGGTCTCGATAACCCCACTTCCAACATTGGCACGTTAACGTTGGGAGTGGGGTCATCTGGACCTCACAAAACAGGTATCGGCTTGTTCAGCACACTGTCTTGTGGGGTCTAGATGACCCAACTCCCAATGTTAAAGTGCCTATGATAGCACAAGGGTTAAAATATCAGAGCCGGAGGATCTCGAGGTCCGCCAGGGTTCATCTTTGACTAAAAGATCTGATAAATACAAAGGCATAGGACCATTAAGACTTTTAAAAACTGTTAAAAGTAGGGATTTTAAAATCAGGGTGATGTGAGCCTGCCTGCTGGTCTTTGTGAGAACTTGTGCAGCAGAGTTCTGGAGGATCTTAAAGTTCTTAGTGTTGGTTTTTGGAAGACCAGCATACAGGGCTTACAATAATCAATTTTACTCATGATAAAAGCATGCATTAGCATCTCAATATTAGCAAGAGAGAGTAGTGGGCGGGCCCTAGCCCGATTTCTAAGATGATAAAAACCAGTTTTAACTACCTGTTTTATATGAGGGATAAAAGTTAGCTTAGAGTGAAGTCGAAGGTTTCTGACTGTTTCTAAGTACCATAATTTCCGGATTATAAGCCGCTACTTTTGTCACACGCTTTCAACGCTGCGGCTTATTCAATGATGCGGCTAATTTGGACTTGTGTTTATATAATTTTGTCTTGTTTTGTTTTATACAATTTTCTTGTTTTTTATTTTTTATTTTTATTTTGTTATTTTACACTTGTTTTAGTAGTCCAAAATAAAAAGACTACTACTACTATTGATTTATGCATTTCTTTTCAAGTTCACAGCAATCGTTAAAAGCAGTGTGAAAAAATCCACCATCGTGTTTGGAAAAGCCGGTCTGCTGCTGACGGAGAGAACAGAGCAAGATCAGGAGAGAATTTACCTCAGAGTGACACTGACAGCAACAACCAAGGAGACACAGAGAGAGAAGAAGAATGTCTGACACTGTTCCAATCCACAGTGAGGAGGAAGACTTCCATGGTTTCAGTGCACAGGAGGAAGATGAAGAAAGCTCTCAGTGACTTTTACATTGATGTTTTCTAACCAGCCCTGTTAGTGCTGTTACCTCCACATCGCGTCACAGGCTATGTTTGGAGTAGAGCTGCGACGGTGTGGGACTTTTGATCACCGCTGTGATGAAGCAGCAGGAGTTGCAGTGTCGCGGTTTGCACCCCCCCCCCCCCCCAACACAAAATCCCCCAGCAGTAGCGTCACAAATGAATAATGGTACAAGTAATAATTAGTAATAATAATAATAATTAGTATTCTTTATAACCGATAACAGTAACTACTAACTAATGAACTAACTGTACAGGTGTTGTAGAATGTGTGTGTGTCAGTGCGCTGTGTGTGTGAGGAAGGAGGGCAGCGCAAGAGAGTGAGAGCCCCCCTCCCTCTTGCGCCGCTCCCCCCAGCACATACACATCCTCATTCTACAACACATGTTTCAATGTGGGCACATGCGGCTAATAGACAGGAACGGCTTATGTACAAAATGTTTTATCCTTTAAAAATGTAATGGGTGTGGCTTCTCATCAGGAGCGCTCTATAGGCCGGAGATTACGGTAATTTAATAAAAGTTTCTTTAGATTCAGAAACTGCAGAAAATTGTTTGTCATCCATAATTTCACATCTAAAATACAGTTAAAAAGTGCTTCTATTGGTCTAGTGTCATAAGGAGACATAGCTATGTACAGCTGGGTATCATCAGCGTAACTGTGAAAACTGATGTTGTGGCTTTGGATGACATTCCCCAGAGGAAGCATGTAAATGTTGAAAAACAAGGGGCCAAGGATGGAACGTCTTTCAATGGATCTATGTCTCTTCAATTGTTTAATTTCGTCAGTTCTCCGAGGGGGTGTGTTATTTTTTTAGATTTTAGTGGAGCAACTGAATCCACACTGGAATTTTAGATTTTGGCTCAAAAAGTCATAATCATAACTAAAAGACCACTGGGAAGGCTTTGAAAAAAACGATCAATAGATGATAGGAGTGGGACTTAAAGAGCCTTTTATAACTCTGAATGGAAGTTGGATCAGACTTTTGTCATGTGGTATCTTCAATCAGTCTGGCACAAGTCTTCTTCCTGAGAATGAAGGGGTTCATCCTAAACGGAAGCTGAGGTCAAACATAGCTGAGAGGCGAGCAGTCCTCTCTGGAGTGAACCTGGCAGTACAAAGTAGCATCCAAAAGGTCCTTTTCTCACTCATCTTCTTTTTCAGGCAGCAGAGATCAAAGGCGGGACAAGATCAAAGACGATAAGAGTCTGTCACCGTCGCTGCCTTCAGCCATGCAGGTCTGCGCTAACACAGACAAAGATCAGATCCGCTTGGATCCCAGAAGTTTCTGAGGCTCTGTGTCTGAAGGTGTGTAAAATCCTCAGAGGATATTGCACGATGTGCGTCCTGCATGGTGTTCGCCTTCATCTTTACGAAGCACGGGGTTCCAGGACATTCTCTATGGGGGCGGGGAAACAGACCTGATGACCAAGACAGCTGATCCTCAAAAATACCCTCTCTCAGTCTGCCCAATTTACAGGTTCTAGCCTCTTACAGAACCGACCAACAATTTTGAACAGCTCCAAACAGGAATTCACATAAAGACTCATTGGCCAAAACCCACAACGGACATCTGAGCACATCGACGAATGAGGAATGCAAGAAACACGTATGAATGACGTAAATCACACATAGATCACGAAGGACTGACATTTCATACGTGAAAATGTGCAAAATGTACATAGTAGCTGTGTGACACGGCTTTGAATTTAAGGTGCATCCCCACCGTGTTTCTGTTCAATATATGATTAGTTTATTAGTAAACAAAAAAACAAAATCCTTTTTTAAATGTGCTAATAAGCAAGTAACAATGAAGAAAAACCTTTCAGTTGGCTTCTGCTGAGCCTGGTGTAACTTAATGAAACTAAGTAATAAGCAGCTTCAAACCTGTTTCTAATAGGTTTGTTCTGTTTTTACCCTCCCTGTTTCCTTAATTATCCCCCCCTCTGCACTCCTTCCCTCTTTTTCTTTTTTCACACACTATCCCCTTCCTCTCACCTAAGCTGCCACATCACTCAGCCATTCTACAATAGTACTGATCTGCACAACACACTTAGACACTCAACATCTCCAGCATTACATCCCATGCACTGTACATTACACATAAAGCCTTATAGCAACAGCAAGCACACCATTATGTGTACATATATACTCATTTTTGCCTCAATCAACAACATACAGTTTCTAGCATTCACCTCAACAGCTGCATGTCCACCCTAAGGTTAGTTACTTGGAATGTGCACGGAGCTGGAACCAGAGAGAAGAGACTGAAAATAATGACCAAATTAAAAGATCTCAAAACTGATTTTGCGTTTCTTCAAGAAACTCATATGTCTAGTTCCTCAGTGAATATTCTCGCCACAGCAGAATTTCCAAACGTATATTCAGCTTGTTATAACTCTAGACAGAGAGGAGTAGCAATTCTGATAAACAAGGAAGTTACATTTACCGAAGCTAACCAAGTCTTAGACCCAGAAGGAAGATTTATAATAATCACTATTTCCACTCAAAATATGCAGCTATGTTTAGCTAATGTGTACGCCCCCAACGTAGATGACCCTAAATTCTTTCATTCCCTCTTTTCTGTGCTATCTGAGCATACAGACAAATCCATAATCATTGCGGGTGACCTCAACATGTGTTTAGATCCAGAGATGGATAGGCTAAATAACACAGGAACTCTTAGAACATGGCAATCCACAAACACTGTTAAACAGTACATGGAGGATTTTGGTCTTTGTGATATTTGGCGTGTATTCCACCCCACGAAAAGAGATTATACCTTTTTTTCCACAGTTCATCAATCATACTCCAGGCTAGATTATTTCTTGGTCAACAGCTCCTTATTGAGCATAGCTACAGAAGCACAGATCCATCCCATTACTGTCAGTGATCACGCACCGGTTTCTCTAACTCTTAAAAACAAAACATCACCACCTTCATTAAGGAGCTGGAGGTTCAATACATCGTTGCTCAAAGACCCTAACTTCATAGACTTCTTTGCTAAAGAATGGTCCTCATATCTTCAAAATAATGACCACCCAGGTATCTCCTCATGCCTCTTATGGGAGGCCGGGAAAGCAGTCATGAGAGGCAAAATTATCGCCTTCTCGTCCCACAAAAAAAGAAAAGAAAACTCTAAACTAGTGGATTTAGAGCAAAAAATCAAATTGTTAGACGAAACGTACAGCAACTCTCCGGATGAAAAAACTTTACAACAAATAAGGAAAGTAAGATTCGAATTAAATGAAATAACTAATCGAAGAACACAGTTTTTATTACAGAGACTACGCTTGGAGAGGTTTGATCACAGTAGTAAATCTGGGAAATTTTTGGCAAATCAACTAAAAATAAACAAAGAGAAGACAACTATCTCATCAGTAATAGACCCAACAGGGAACGCAACACATGATCCATCCGCAATAAATGCAGTTTTTAAAAACTTTTACCAATGCCTCTACTCATCCCAAATTGACCCTTCTGACAATGACATCAACAGTTTTCTCAATAGCATAGATTTGCCTAGACCAACAGAGGAACAAATCACAGCCCTGGAGTCCCCTCTTACTGAAGAAGAGCTACATAAAGCATTAACCAACATGCCTAGTAAAAAAGCTCCAGGACCAGACGGCTTCCCAGCAGAATTTTATAAAGAATTTTGGCAAATTTTAGCTCCCATTTTTCTCAGAATGACAATAGAAATTAAGGATAACAATTATTTACCTCCAAATATGAATTGTGCGAATATTATCTTATTTCTGAAACCTGGGAAAGATCCCACATCACCATCCAGCTATCGCCCCATATCACTGATTAATGCAGATCTTAAAATAATCTGCAAAGCTTTGGCAGGAAGGCTGGAGAAGGTAGTTCCCTCTCTAATACATCCTGACCAAACAGGTTTTATAAAGGGTAGACATTCATCTACCAACATGCGCAGATTAATCAACCTCATGGATTATACAACCATCAACAATCAAGAAGCAACTATTTTGTCACAGGATGCAGAAAAAGCATTTGATCGGGTCAACTGGAAATTCTTAATAGCCACCCTGAACAAATTTGGCTTTGGAAAATCGTTTATTAACTGGATTAAAATATTATATGCCTCTCCTAATGCTCGTATCAGAACAAATGATCAAACATCTCCAAGCTTTAATTTGCAAAGAGGAACCAGACAAGGCTGTCCACTATCTCCGTCTTTATTTGCACTATTTATTGAACCTCTAGCTGCTGCAATTAGGCAAAGTCGAGATGTTGAAGGCATTCAAACCATAAATTTAGAACACAAAATAAGTCTTTATGCAGATGATGTTTTACTATTTACTCCAAATTCCCAATCTTCCATCTGCCAAATCATCTCCCTAATTAATAGATTTTCCTCAGTTTCAGAATACTCCATAAACTGGTCTAAAAGTACAATTCTACCAATTAATTGCAATTATCTAAATCCGTTAACTATTAAAATACAAACAGGCAACATAAAGTACTTGGGTATAAATATTTCCTCTAGGCTTTCTGATCTATTCAAGCTAAACCACACCCAACTACTTAAAACAACTGAGGCTGATCTCACTAGATGGAAAAATATTCCCATTTCTCTAATAGGGAGAGTTGCAACCATAAAAATGACGATTCTCCCCAAGATTAACTATCTGTTTTCAATGATTCCTTCCAAACCTCCAACTACCTGGTTTAAATCATTAGACTCATCCATTTCCCAATTCCTCTGGGAAGGTAAACCACCAAGGATTAGTTTAAAAACTATTAAAAAACCTAAAGATAGAGGAGGACTAGGCCTACCAGACTTTCAGGACTACTACTCCGCCAACAGATTGTTTTATGTACAAAAATGGCTGAATCCTGGTGTGTTGGATGAATCTTGGCTAGACATAGAGCAAAATCTCTGTGATGGC